>JAHWFO010096280.1:78639-209784 GCA_023313115.1 Rhysida immarginata | reverse complement strand
TTTTGTTCCATTTGAACCATACAATGTTCCTAAACAATTATGCTGGATAAGTTTGGGTCACCCTGTATAAGCAGATGACCTGAAATGTTGACGCGTTGTGCCAGTAAAAAGCTGGACTATAATGGAAAAACAGTAAGGGGACACCAAAAATAAATAGTTTTTGCAATAGCATGGGGGGGGGGGGGTCGGAACCGTACCATTGTCCGGCTTTGGAGGAGAGAAGTGATCACACAGGATTGGATTATTTAACCGTGTGGATAGTTGCCGATGAATGTAGAATATATGTTTGGGCTTTTCAAGTTGCAGCCATCTGGGTCCGAGATATGGCGCCCCAAAAACTCAAAAATTGAAAATGCTCAGATTGCCCCATTGTTGATACTAAAATACCCCTGGGTATGTGCCTTACAGTCGTGCTTTCTGTATTTCAAACGACCCATCCATTTCTGTAAAATGGATTTCAAAAATATCACATTATTAAGGGGTCGACCTTATCATATACCTCCCCGGCGGTCCACCAACTGATGGGATAGCAGGTGGTTGATAGCGATCGGACACAATGTGTGTTCCACGCGGTCGCATTTGTGTGTGAAACAGTGCGGCCAGTTCGGCATTTTTTGTAAAGCGCGCATCCTTGTTTTCATTGTTTTGTGCATTGTTTAATGTTTATTAACAATGCTTAACAAAGGACAAGCGCATGAAAAAAATGCCAAACTTGCCACACTGATGTGAGACCTTGTGTGAAGTGGCTGCGTTTCATTCATGTGAAATGCACATGTGAAATACAACATCGCCGTGAGTTGACGGCATTCGAACGCAGCATATTGGTGGGTGCCCGACGCATGGGAAGTTCGATTTCGATGGTCGTGCATGAATTCGGCTGTTTTTAGGGTGTACCGAGAATGGCTGGAGGAAGGTGTACTGTCCACAACAGACACCATACCCAGCGTCCAGCCACCCTCGCTGACCGTGACCGGCGACATCTGGGGCGAATGGTCTACAGAGTCAGAGGGGCCACATTGCGACAAATCATGGGCCAACTCAACGTCGGCCGAGCTAGAAACGTCTCCCAGTGGACAATCCGTAGGAACATGTTCCCGCGTCATCGGACACTTCGGCGTACATTTCCCACCAATCACATCGGATGGACACTGCAAAGTGGCGTAACGTCATATGGCCGAACGAGCCACGGTATCGAGTGTTCCATGCCGATGAGAGGCAGTGTGTGTGGCGCAGAGCTCATGAAGCGTAGACCCCGCATGCCAAGAGGGCGTAGTTCAGGGCATTGGGGTATCAGTCATGGTCTGGGGCGCGTTTTCCTGGTATGGAATGGGCTCCCTTGTTCTTCTGGAAAACACCTTGAATGGTCTGCGGTATCGTCCACTGCTCGGAGATTATCTCCACCCGTTTTTCGCCTTCCAACACCTCGACGACCTTGCCAATGTCGTCCGAGAACGGTTCAGGACTGGCCACCCCGAAACCCTGATACGAATCCTATGAAGCATATCTGGGATGCTGTTGAATTCAGGCTCCTTGCGCTGGATCCTCTACCGCAGTTAGCTACCGCTCTGCAGACTGTAATATCATCTGCCTCCGGAAGTGCCCCAGGGATTTGCAGACTCATTTCCACGCCGTATCGCTGCGCCCCATAGGGCCAGAGGAGGCCTGACCAGATATTAGGTGACTATCCCATGAGTTTTGCTCAGTCAGTGTACGTCTAAACTATGATTTCTAGTCCTACTGGGCCGCCGGGGAGGGTGGGACAAGGTCGGCTCCATAATAAAGTGATGTTTTTGAAAATAGATTTTACGGAACTGGATGGGTCGTTTGAAATACAGACTGCACGACTGTAAGGCACATCCCCAGGGGTACCTTGGGTAACAATACTGGGGCAATCTGAGCAATTTCAATTTTGGGGCTTTTTGGGACTTTGGGGCCCAATTTCTCAATCCCAGGTAGCTGGAATCCGAAAAGCCCAAACATGTATTCTACGTTGTACATTCACCGAGTAAGCTGGCAACTTATCAAAATGGGCGTGGTAACTGTTCGGGCACTCTCCTTATCTGTGTGGTTTCCATGGGTTCTGTATGCCCTCTGTCGGAATAACGTGTCCTCAGAACAAGCTAAACAATTTTCCTTCAAAAGAAGGAATTGGTGATGTAGATGGAGTCGTTATATCAATTTTTCTGCGTGAAGTGTTTGTTAGCATGAAAGGAAAAGTACGACATGACAGACAAGTGAAGCATAGCTGAAATAATTACACGTGCCGAAAAATGGAATCTGACCCTTCAATTGGACGTTCATTCGATTTAGGCTGGCCAGCTGTGATTTTAATTTTGATGAATAAGAACAGAATTAAGGTCGATGGCGCGCCAACTATTTGCTGCCGCTGCTAAGTGGCGCATTCTCGTCATCTCATATCAGTGAAACCACTTCAATGGCTCTTCTGCTTTGAAATGGGAACTGCAATGGAATGGGATTAGTAGCTGTTTGAATCTTGTTATAAACTCCGAAAAATGCTGTAAAGCGATTGGTTATTTTTTTTTATTATTTTAATTGCTTTTAATCTCTTTTCGTGAACGTGTCTACGAGTTTTGGAAGGTTTCCTGCAATTACATCAATAAATTTAATTTCGTCTACGTACAATTTACTTGTAGACTTGTTCAAAATTTGTTTCATCTGGGAGAGGGATGTTCAGTAAATAATCAGCCAAACACAATATGTCGGAATACAGGAACTTTATTGTACAAATAGTTACGTCCATTACTCAGACACTTATTCTAGACACAATAAGGCTGAGAAAGCCACATTTCCTTGCGAAAACTCAGATGCTCCATTGACAAGCCCAAGTGGAGTGTAATGTTTTTGGACCATTTCGTTTACAAAGCCCACACTCAGTTCCACTTGAAACTCCAAACAGTTTGCTGCTAAATTCACCTACACCTACAACGAAGGGATCACTCAAAACAGCTGACTTGAGAAACCCCCTGAGCGCGAGATTGTTAGACCTATTGTTATCGATAGCTTATTGGTATGAAGGGCATATTGTTGTTAGGGCTAACACTATTCATAGTTAATTACTGTTAGACATATTGTTAATTGCTAATAGCTTATCGCTCATTTCAACAGTAGATGATTACATATAAATCCTTTAGTAATAAAATATGAAGAAATAATAGACGCTTAAACAGAACGGTTCAGCAATTGAGGCTCACTTCGTTTAGCATTATGTAGTAATGCCTACAAATTAAAGAACTTTTATTTGTTCAAATACAGGGTGTTTTTGAATTGAGTACAGATTTTTTGCGAGATGATAGAAGAGGTCCTTAGAAGTATTTTTTTCATATGAACATGAGGTCCCCGCAGTTTCCGTTTACTTACAATACTGCATTGAAAAATCAAATGACACCGGGACGCAGTGTGCGTTGGTAGGCCTAGATTATTTTATTTTTAACAATTAACACAAGCAATCTACTGTAATAACTTTTAAAGCAATTGTTTGCAAAGAAATTTTAAGGTGCACGTGCTTGTTTGTTGAAAAGTCTTAGGACAAACTTCGTCAAGGAGATTCCCTGATCTTCTTGAAGATGTTCCACTAATGACCAGACATTTGATGTGGTTTCCACAGGACGGCGCACTTTCGCATTACACAAGAGCAGTTAGAGATTACCTAAATGAGACATATCCTGATCGTTGGATTGGTCATGGCGGACCAGTTGCTTGGTCGAGTTGATGGATTTTTTTTATGGGGAAGCATAAAATCAATGGTGTACTCCGAACCCGTAGATACCGAAGAAGAATTGGCGGCTCGTGTTGTCGCGGCAGCAGATGACATCAGCGACCGTGCAAATCAACTGTTTCCACGCGTACATCAATCCATCATAAGGCGTTGCGAATTGTGCTATGAAGCAAATGGCGGTCATTTGGAACAATTGCTGTAAAAGTCATACAGTAGATTGCTTGTGTTAATTGTTAAAAATAAAATAATCTAGGCCTACCAACGCACACTGTGTCCCGGTGTCATTTGATTGTTCAATGCAGTATTGTAAGTTAACGGAGCTGCGGGGACCCCATGTTCATATGACAGACAAAAAATACTTCTAAGGGCCTCTTCTATCATCTCCCAAAAAATCTGTACTCAATTCAAAAACACCCTGTATATAAAGAATAACTACACTCTCCATTTAACCTTTTAGTTCTTAAAGTTTATTCGTTTAAATTCTCTTTTTATGGTTCCAAATAATCTGTTAGAGAAACATTGGGTATACCACACATAGTGATACTGAGTTATTAGCGTTTGGGTGATTAATATGACGTAAAGAAGTCCAAGGCGGGTCGCAGAAAGTTACAGCATTCCACGAAAGATTCCTCGCAATTTAAATGAATATAAAAAGTGCTTAGCGATCTCTTGCGAGGTCTCCGTACATACCTTTTTGCAAATTTGAAAATGCCAATGTGGTGCATCAGTCTGCCAGTCTGCAATCTTCAAAAAGATGAAGTTACGACCTGTTCTGAAAAGTTGCTGAAAGGTTAGGAGACTGGTATGGGCAAGATGGGTGTCATTTCTACTGAAACGATATCCGCAAAGATGAGCAAGTCTACTCAAAAAGGCGCAATGTGGTGGCAGCTTAATGATGTGGGGTGCATTTGGATTTGATAGGAGGTAGGAGGTCGAAATAGCTTTCATCGATAGACGAACGAATGCAGTGAAATATTGGTAAATGCCAGAAGAGTACTATACTTTTTTAGGGATTTAGCATCAACTTTTGAAAGGATTGACCTAGAGGTTTGAATTTTTCTATACACGTAGGCCCTATACAGAGGACGGAGCGAAAGATTTAGCGAATCCTATAGGGTGGACGAAACCAAGTGTTTTTGTGGTTTCCTCCAACTGACTTCCTTTCAAATCTATGGAGTTTTGAATGCGTTTGAGCAATTTATGACGTCAGAGTTTGACTGTCTGACGTCAGAACTCTATTTGAAGTATAGCGAATCCTCCCGCTACTGCTCGTAACATTTTGATGCCATAACTTTTGAAAGGATTGACCTAGAGACTTGAAATTTTCTACACACGTAGGCCCTATACAGAGGACAGTCCGAAAAATATAGCGAATCCTCTGGGGTGGCCCGGGGCCCCTCAGGGGCTACTTGTATGAATTTCATGGTTCCTTTATTATTTTTTGAACAAAGAGGGCAAAAATCCTGAAATTTCGTAAATTTGTAGTGCGGTTCTAAAAAAATAAAACCAATAGTCGCGTTCACAACCTCTTCACTTTTCTCGCTTTTCTCACTTATCTTGCTTAAGTCACTTTCAGGAAAGCGAAGTCTCAAAAGTCACTTTTCTGAAAGCGAGTCTGTACCCACTTTCCCCTCTGCTTTATTTACTTTTCTGGCTTTACAGCTACTAACTTCCGGTTTAGTGGTAGCCATATTGAATCGCCGCCTCGCTGCTCGTTTCGATGATTGACCACCGATAAAACTTGTAATTTAAAGGCGTAAGTAACGTATTTAACGTTGTAAATTTTTTTAGTTATAAGATAAGAAATAATAAAACCATGGAGAGCAATAAAAAACTTTTTCCACAATCAATAAATCACTTACTATTTTTCAAACAATTTCAATATGTTCATCATTTCTATTAAATGCCGACACAGTTTTCGATGCAAAAGTAACAAAAGCAGCAAAAGTGATCTTTTCACTTCCGGTTTCATTCACAGTGAAGACAAAGTCACATTCCTTTAAGTGAAAGGTATTGAATGCGACAAATATTTTAAAGAAAAGTAATACAAGCCTCTAGGGCCCCGCCGGAGGTCTCGAGGCCCCAAATACAATCGAAGCTATAACATTTGAACGAAACTACCTAGGAACCTGAAATTTTGTATATTTATTGTGTGGTACCCTTAAAAACATAGCAAACATACAAGAAATGTGATGTAGGCCTATGGAGTTCGCCAGAAGACCCTCAAGCCTCAAATACAAATCAAGTTATAACTTTGGAACGGAAAGGTTTAGAAACCTGAAATTTAGCATATTTTTAGTTTGGTATACTAAAAAATAAAGCAAATATACAAGGAAGCTGATATAAGCCTCTAGAACCCCGCCAGGGGCCTCGAGGCACTAAATACAATTGAAGCTATAACATTTAAACGGAAAGAACTAGGAACCTGAGATTTTGTATATTCATAGTGTGGGCCCTCAAACACAAATATTGCAAATATACAAAAAAAGTAATATAGGCCCGGGCAGAGCCCCACAGACCCCAAACACAAGCAAAGCTACAACTTTTAAACGAAAAGGTCTAGAAATCTGAAATTTTGTTTACTTATAGAAAATTACTTAAAAATTTAGCTAATATACACTAAAAGCTGGTATAAAGCTCTTGGGTCTCGACAGGAGCCCTGAGCCTCTAGTCACAAATCAAGCTATAACTTTTAAACTGGAAGTTCAGAAATCTGAATTCTTGCATATTTATGGTGTGTTACTTAAAATTTATCTCTTATACACTAAAACTTATATAGTCTTCTGGGGGCTCTAAACACAAACAGAGCTATAACGTTTCAACGAAAAAGTTTATAAATTTGAAAATTTGTATATATACGAGGTCTGTTCAAAAAATGCGTAGACTGTTTGAATTGCGCGGGCCCTGTTGGTCCCAATCAAAATCGCTTGGTGTCGCCATCTTCTGACAGATCCGCTGATTACAAGGCAGTTTTTTTTATTGCAAATATCAGTATTGGTTGATTAGCTACGCGGTTGTTTGTGAAGTGTGTTTTTTTTCGTTTGGCGGATTTTTAGAATGAGTGACTTGAACGAGCAAAGAGTTGCTGTGAAATTTTGTGTTAAACTCGGAAAAACTGCCACTGGACGAGTGGAAAAGGCCAGAAATGTGGACGAGAGGTGACTGGTTGTTTCATCACGACAACGCTCCAGCCCATTCAGCCCTCAGAACTCGAGAGTTTTTGGCCAAACACTCGATCACTGTTCTTCCTCACCCACCCTACTCACCTGACCTCGCTCCTTGTGACTTCTTCTTGTTTCCCAAACTCAAAAGACCTTTGAAAGGAAGGAGATTTGAGACGATTCCCGACATAAAGGCAAATGCGACGAAGGCGCTGAAGGACATCACAAAAGAAGCGTTCCAGGACTGTTTCCAAAAGTGGAAACACCGTTGGGATAAGCGTGTGCGTCGGGGAGGAGAGTACTTTGAAGGGGACCCAGATGTGTAACTTCTGAATAAAGTATATTTTGTTTATGACGTCAGTCTACGTATTTTTTGAACAGACCTCGTATAGTAGTTTACTAAAAAATTTAGCTAATATACACGAAAAACTGGTATAAGGCTCTTACGTCTCCACAGGGGCCCTGAAGCCCAAATCACAAATAAGCTCTAACACTTGAATAATAAAAAGGCCTAAGAACTTGAAGTTTTATATTTTTACAGTGCGTTACTTAAAAATTATAGACAATATACAAGGAGACAGGTATAGGCCTCGGGGCCCCTGGCGTCCTCAAATACAATTGAAGTTATAAAATTTGAACGGAAAGGCGTACGGTCCTGAAATTTTGTTTAATCATAGTGTGGTATTTAAAAATTTAGCTAATCTATATTACAAATTCTCTAATTCTCTTGGCAGGGGCCTTTGCGGCCTCAATCTCAAATCATTCTATAAATTTAAAACCAGAATTTCAGAACCTGAAGTGTTTTATATTTATAATGTGTTGCTTAAAATTTTAGCTATTACACACTAAAATTGATATAGTCCTCTGAGGCCTCGGCAGGAGCCGCGAGGCTGCAAATACAAATCAAGCTATAACTTTTGTACGAAAAGGCCTAAGAACCTGAAATTTTGTATTTGTGCCCCTCCACTTATTATAGTCACGAGCTGCTACTGCTCGTAACATTTAGTTGCTAAAACCCTTTTATCGTTGGATAACGATGCCTTAACTAATTTTTTTCAATTTATTTTTTCTAAGTTGCATTATTTTAGACCATGTTCAAATTGTCATGCATTGTTATTTATTTATGTTAAAATATCTGAATTATTTACAGTTGTATTTTTTTTAGATTTTCACTCGGGTATCATTTGAAACGTGAAGCCTAATTAAAATATTTTGAGAGTGATGTAGTTATTTAAGTGTCTGTAGCAGAGGTGTAGCAATAAAGAGAGAATTTAAAATGCCTTATGAACGTGGAATGATGATCATTTAACATGAGGTTTCCTTTAAGAATTGTATATCGTGAAAAGCCATTATTCAGCGCCTTGGCTTGAAGCTTTGGAATTTCGTTAATGGTTCTCCGTGACTTTTACACTCAGTCCCACCCTCCTGTTCCCAACTTTTTTTGACTTTAACTCCCCCGGTGATTTGTAACGTTCCTCCTTGCTTCGAAACGCCCACAAATTGTAACTGCAAAAGAGCAGAACCAAGGGTCTCCCCTGTGATCGTGACTCGACGTCGGTGGGGCCGATCAGAGCAGCTGTCAACGTCAGCCACCAACACGTCTATCAGGATCGTCACACACACCCTCTGAAAGAAGAGCTCTAGGTTTGAAAATGCTCGAAACTAGTCCATGTTAACACTGAGGTTACCGCCTACATCATCAAAATGATTGGCTGATTAAGATTGCACGCCCTAATTTGGCTGCCTTGTTTACAGGGCTTTGTTTTTTGGGGACATGCGATAATTGTGTTTTCCACCAATTAAAATTAATGAGGTTTTCTCTTGTTTCTCTGATAAAGTAAGCACAGTTGCTTTTTATAATTGAATGTGTCGTACATATTATAAAACGTTTAATTATAGAGTAAAAAAAATAAAATAATCTTATTGTATGCTTTTTAATAGCATATAGCGCAATGCATTGTTCACCAATACTCTTGAGCTACTACCTTGATATTAACGTTGCTTTTATTACAACCTGTACCCTCTGAGGAAGACTTTCCACCAAATTTTAGTAGAGAGCATCAGAATTTTCTTCCATTCTTCCCAAAGCGCGTAGATGAGGCCTTCATCTTCTTCTTCTAGTTAGGTCGGGTTGTCGTTAGGAAAAATTCCATCGATTCCCTAGGCGCGTATTCCGTCTAAGGAATTTTTCGCCGGATTCCAGTAGAATCTACAGAAAGACAGCTTCGCAAAGAAAGCGAGTCAGATTTCTTATAGGTTCCTGGTGAATGACAACTTAGTGTTGAATGTCTTATGTAATGCCAAAGCAGCGCACTCGAACAATATGTGGTGTGGGCAGCTTTTTTCTCCAGATTATACACACACTGGCCAATGAATTAGAAACCCGTGATGAATTACTGTACTGATATGTAAAGCGGGGCCACAGGTAAGAAACGATTGTGATATCCAAATGAATGCAATCTTGTGAGGTACATGCTCATCAAGGGGGCTATGATCAAGGTCTACTGCTAATATCAGGTCGTTGCATATCAAATGTTGGATTGCAGAGGTCATCTTTTATGGCCTTCTAGAAAGGACACCTTCACACGTGCTATTCGAAATAACCCCTAATGCAGTCCAAATATTGTTGCCAACGATTTGACAGCTTCTCGAACCCTCTTCCATAAAATCCATGATCACGAGACTCAATAAACTCCCGGAATGCGTTTTCGACCTCTGCTTGGATTAGGAATGTTTTCATCCGGAGAAAATTGTCCAGGCTCTGGAAAAGATGGTAGTCGGTAGGGGAGAGGTCCGGAGTGTATGGGAGTGTGGAAGCACCTCGTAGCCGGACGCGCGTTGTCATGCAGCAGAAGGACGCCTTTGCGATGCACAAAGTGCAGGTTGTTGCTGACACAGTTTTGTGTGCATACGATGCAGTTCACGAGAGTAGGTCGCAGCGGTGATCGTCTCCCCTGTTGCTGCAGGAAGCTGTAATGCACTACACCACGGATGTTCCACCAAACTGTATCCATGACCTTCCTGGGGTGCAACAGGGATTTAGGGAAATGTCGCGGGGGTTGATCAGCATCCAGCCACTGTGCTGACCGTTTCCTATTGTCGTATAGGAGCCACTTATCAAGAATCCCCACTTCTTCATGGCGCAAAATCAATTCCGTACACACCTCCTCCAGCCGACGCTCTTTTTGATTTTCCGTAAGATCATGTGGGACCCATTTGTCCTGCTTTTTCACCATTCCGATGGTCCTAAGTTGGCTACTGACAGTCGACGCTGATACAGCATGATCCCCTGCAAGGTCTCGAACAGTTTTTGACGGGTCTTCTTCCGCAGATCGCTTCAGATCAGCGTCATTCAACACGTTGGGTATTCTGCCGCGTGGCTCATTTGCCAGGTGTGTCACTCCCGCCCGGAATTTTCGGAACCAACGTTGGATAGTACGTTCGTTTATGGTGCCTACACCGAATACCTTATTGATGTTTCGAGAGGCGTTGGATGCATTGTGATTCAACCTGAACTCATAATGCATTATCACACGTAATTCGTGAGAAGTCATGACTATCTTCGCTTGGGTTCAAACGCTATTAAATATCATGGCAGACATGCAAATTTCAGGCAGCTGGTCGCTGATAGGTTTATCTCTGGTAATGTACCACTTTGTTATGGGTAAACAAATTTCTTCCCTTTAACTTGGAATAGATTTTAAAGAAAATCTTTTTCCGAAATCAATGGATTATTAAACTGAAGCGGCGTGCAGAAAGCGATTTCGCTATTAACAGTATCCATGTACATTAATCTTACCCTGCAAGGCATCCACAATAAACATTATATGAAGGAAGTTGAAAAAAACTATACACAAAATAACGACAGAGATTTAACTGCAGGAGTCAAGCCTAAGTTTTCTTGTACCTAACTTGAATTAATTTTTTAATTTACTTAACGGTCTATTAAGTATTTGTAAGCTTTTTGAGATGTTCCCCGTTTTATTTCCGTAAGTCGATAGATTTAATTTTAGGTAACGGATATGAACATCAACTCTATCCTGTTTTCGTATTGAAAATATCGTGAAAACTTGAGCCGCTTGAGCTGAGTAAGCGAAGAGCCGTCCCCAACAGTGCATTACAAATTTTGACACCAGAATGCGTACGCGTATTTTCACATGCGCAGTAAAATAAAGTAGACATCATCAATTGATTCCTTGATTCTTTGACGAAGCTCTCTAAGTGGAGGAAACACGCAAGCTTTATAAGTAACCCCAAAAAGAAAAAGCCACATGAAGTGAATTTTTGTTATCTGTTACAATAAAAAACGCATGCGTGGATATGCTACTGCTTATCTAGCCTTTTGCATAAACCGTATATTTATTTTTACCAATCTAGAAATCTGTACATTAATTGTAGCCATCTATACAGAAATTTTAAGCTAATAACTTGTAAAAAAAACTGAGCATTAAACACGCATTTCATTGCCCCTTGTTTACCGAAATTACAAATAAGAGCCCAAAATTGCTGGTCTAATGCAGAATTCCAAAAGAAATCTTCAAATTCGATTTTCCTCTTACTTCCAGGAGCGGTGATCCTCATTGAAATTCTCTTTGTGTGCCACTTATCTCTGCCAGTGCCTTTTCCTTTCATCCTTCTTTTTCATTTCTTTATTCCAGCCTCTTCAATTCTCCTTGTTATTCTCTCTTCCTTTATCTTAACTGAAGATTCTAATTGGATGAGCGTTTCTTTAGGAAATCAATGCGCTTATTTATGCTTTTATCTGATATGTATCTTCATTCAAAGTAAACATAATAGTAAGGGATAATAATGTTTAGTAAATAATCAGCCAAAGACAAGAGATATGGAGTATAGACGTTTTATTGTTGCAAATACTTGCTCTCGTTATTCCAGCACAACACGATTTAGAAATCAGTTTCCTTAAGACGTTCTTGTGAGATGTTCTAATATAAAGCTCATGCGGAATTTGGTATGCTCATTGTTAAGAGTTTGTGGTGCCTACTGTGTATATACATTCCTCAGAAAATCAGATGTCTGTCACAGTTGGGTGTACCTCACTGTATTAAGTTCCACTTCAGTTGCAATTTGACGGATCGCTATTTGAGTGGCTGCATCCTGTGGATATTGTGCGGCTTGAATGAATGTTTCTCCTTCCCCAAATTTCTTTCTCCATTTCTTAACTGGAGAAAGACTAAGGGCCGTACGCTTGTACTATTCGCTGACGAAGGGCAGTGGGTTCTTTCCGATTTCCTGTTAGGAACCCGATTACGCCTGACGAACGATTCTATTGTCAATCATGTGCACGCGAACAACAGTGAGTATACAGGGTGTTAACAGCAATGTAAAGGCTACACGGAGGATGCATCTCAGTTGAATTTTCACAGCATCTCAGTTGTTTTGTTGGTAATATCAGGATGCGCGTTATCATGCAAAAACAACACGACTTTGATGAGGAACTGTGGTCATTTCCGTCGAATGACATTACGAAGTTCCATGAGGATGCTACAGTTGGAGTCGGCATTTTCATTGCTACCGTTATATCCATTTGTGACTTACTTACTGACTTGCCCTCGTATACAGGAATATCCACCTGTGGCGGCAAGCACAGCAGCTAGTCGACGTGGCAGAGAGTCAATAAGTCCTCGGAAGGTGGTTGCAGGTATTTGGGACCATTTTGCAATCAGTGCATCCCATACTTCCATCACCGTACGTGGTGGAGGGTCCAGCTTGCGGATATGGTGATCAAGATGGTCCTACAAATGTTCAATGGGGTTGAGGTCCGGGGAGTTTGGTGGTCATGGGAGTAGCTTGAATTCATCCTCATGCTCCTCGAACCAGTCGTGGACAATTTTGGCAGTATGGCAGGGAGCATTGTCCTGTTGAAAGATGCCATCACCCTGAGGAAACACAGTCGACATGAAGGGGTATACCTGGTCTGCGACGATCGTCAGGTAACGAAAAGCATTCAGTGTACCCTTCAGCGGTATCAGTGGACTCAGACCATATCACGAAAACATCCCCCAAAGAGTCACACCTCCCCACCTGCTCCGGAGCCCCAACCTCAAAAGGGATCGTTGCACTGTCTTGGTGCTGGCACGCCTAGTAGCCCCTCTGTTCATTTGCTGTGTGAGTTGCTCAACAGTGGCACGCCGATTGGTTTTGGCCAGGCGTCGTAACTGACGCTCGCCTCTAGGATCGATGGCCCGTGGGGCCCCACAGTTACGTCTTCGGTTGCTCTAAACTGTCTGGTTCGTCCAGTCGCGGTACATGTCACAACAGCAGCTCTAGAGCAGTTCACAAAGGTGGCCGTTTCTGAAATGCTGCCCCCCCTTGGCCCGATAGCCAATGATCATCCCCTTTTGGAGGATCGACAGGTCACTTGCTCTGCCCATGACGGCGATAATTGCTGTGTTAACGGATGCTACTACACGTCTGCTGTTGTCAGCTTTTAATGATATGCAATGATTTGTCATCTGCATACTATGGGACGTTCCAACATGTTCGAGGAGGGGTGGTCATATTAATGTGTCCGCACTCTGTATATAGAGATTTTAATTCACAACGTGACGTGCATTTTGAGCGTCAGCGTCACAAAATATCGTTGCTGACCAAGTTCATCATGTCCTGTTCAGGGTTTATCCCTTAGTGTGCTCAGATATAGCCCCTCTTAATCTTCTGATCTCAATCCTATTGTGCATTTGCGGGACGAAATTGAAAATGCTAGAAGATAGCAAGCATGATCTCATTTTCCACTAAACATTTTTCAACATCTCGTGCAGTCCATGCTCAACGTTGGTTAATATAAATCGATTGGTTTTATTGATTTCTTTTGCTATTTTTATTTATTTGAATTGAACATTAAATCGAAATAAAACTTTGTAATAAAACGAAATAATAATCTGTTCGTTGCGAGGAGGTATAAAAGAATGATTGGGCGTTTGGGGGAGGGGGTAATGAAATCTCTAATTGAGTCTTTCCAAACTAACAATTAAGGAATGACGAATAAAAGCGACTGAAAAGCAATTCATTAAGGATTGCTCCGAATGCCATTCGTGGGGGTTTAATTTTTCTTTTATTTAATTTTCTTCTACCTCCTCCGCATTCGCTTAAATCTTCAGATGTGTGAAAGCAAATCAATGTTTCTCAGACAGCAATTAAAATAATTGACAGCTTTCGAACAATTCGTTTTAATGGGGTGCCGTCGTCTCCTGAGGAAGGAAAATCTCGCGATTTATTTAGCGCTGGGAAGTTTTGAAAGATTTATTGATAACTATTAAAAGAAACTTTCCAGGGCTTAAATGAGTTTTTACGAGCCGTCATAAAAGTGGGGGTGGGCCCCGTGCTTTATAAACCTTTTCATTAGTTTATTGTTTTTTATTTTCCTCCTCCGCTTTTTGATGGTTAATGCCTCAAAAGGGATTAGGCATCGCGTTTTTAGTCTGTGTTGGTTGTTCGGTCTGCGACGGCGAGATAGTCCCAAAGTAAACCCGAGTAAATCCTTCATTGAAACTTGAGTCAACAAGCCACTGGGCTCTTTTGTTTGTCGTAAGGCTTCCTCTCTGTAAACGTTGCAAATTACACGACAGCAGAACAAACTGCCGCATCTTTTACACTACGCTGGAGATTTTTCTAATGGGGGCTATCAAGCTTTCTTAACTATCTTTTCAGAGTCTATTTTTGTTATGATTATTATATTTTTTGTTTCCTTACTTAAACTTCACTCTGACGTTCGCAGCAGTATTGGCGTTTTTATTGTACGTAAGTTTCCTGAAGTGTTGTCACAACATCTGCGGCTATGAAAAGGATTCGCTGGAATATCTTTTGATAAAAGGAAAGCTTAGGAGAAATGGCTTTTTAGAACGCTCATTCAAATATAGGCCAAAAAAGTGTAAACTTTTAAGTTTTACGTTAAATGTAAAGCCAAAGGCTTTCGTTCCCGTTTGCTCGGGTTGTTTATGCCAAATTGGTTCCCGCTACTTTTAATGATCGCCCTTGCGCTCCGTTGACCGTCAGAACTAATAAAAGATAGATTCGTTTGAAAGGAAATGAAATACCAGTCTTTTCGAATGAGGATTCAGCAGTTAATCAGAATTTCTTGTACAGCTTGTGAGGGTAGTAGCCTCGATTACGTGGCCATGCGTATTCTTCACATACATGATTATAGTTCTATTTGAAAGCTCTGGTGGATCGATATTGCGTAATGGAATGATAAGAAAATCAATTTCGAGTTCACTGCAATGTGGAGGCATTTCAGGGAATTCTTGAGAATTAAGAAACTCGATTGGAAATCTTGTTCGCATCTTAATCTTCAAAGTACTTATTCAATGATTTGTACACTTTGATCATTTATTTATTTATTTATTTATTTATTTATTTATTTATTTAAATCGTATAAAAAGAAAAGATCCTGTCCAAGGCCCAAATGGCCACATGGCCGACGAGAAGGGTCCTGGGAAGGACAAAGTAAAACAATATAATAACTAGTAAATACAAATAAATAATAAAAAGCTATATAGAAAATAACTAAACAGAATAATCCAAAAGGTTAACGAGGGTTAGTAAGTGTGTTAATCGATAGAAGATAGATTTTCAAAAGGCGTTTGAACATATGACAGGAAGGAGAAGACCGAATGGCTTCAGGTAAATCAGACCACCATTTAATTCCTGCGTAAGAAACACTGCGTTGTTTATAATTACTTTTAGCAAGGGGAAGGCGAATAGAATTAGCTGACCGAGTAGTATAAGAATGGTAGTGATATTGATAAGTAATTATTAAAGGAGTAGCTAGTGATAGATGGGAATTTACGAGTTTATAAATGAACAGACAAAGTTGAGAAATGTAAATTTGGAAAATGGTTAAAATGCCAAGTGATTTGAAGTGGTGCGAAACAGATGTAGGTCTACGGACATTCAAGAGGCATCTCAAGAACCACTTTTGGAGTCGATATAGACGAGAAAGACTAAAGTTTGAAGCGGAATCCCAGAATTGAATACCATAGCATAAAGCAGACTGGATCAGAGAGTAGTACAGAAGGATTAAGATATCAGAAGGGAGATAATATAAGCGCGAGATCATGCCTTGTTTTCTATTAAGAACAGACACTAGATAATTAACATGCGAGTCCCAGGACAGATCACGTGATATGAGGAGACCTAAATATTTGAAGGAGTCGGTACCTGAAATAGGAGAGTTGTTGTAAACTATATTAAGATCCAAAGGGACATTATGTTTATTTCGCTGATAGAATAGCATGTACCTTGTTTTATCAAGATTTAAAACTAAGGCATTAGCAGAATTCCAAGAGCTCAAGACTGATAAAGACTGATTAATAGCCAGGACAAGATTAGAAATATTAGAGTCAGAAAACAAAAGAGTGGTGTCATCAGCATATAAAATTAAAGAAATCGGAGATAGAGTATATGTAAGGTCGTTAATAAAAAGATTAAATAACAACGGAGAAAGAATAGAACCTTGAGGAACCCCAACATTACGGATTAGTGTGGGTGAAAGGAATTCATGAATAGATAGATAATAACTACGATTTGTAAGAAACTCAGTTAACCAAAACAATGGGGGACCATGCAAATTAAAAAAAGAAGAAAGTTTAAAAATTAAAAGTTGGATAGGGATTGAATCAAAGGCTTTAGAGTAATCTAAGAACAGAGAAATAACAAATTTATTATCAGAGAGATCATTAGTAATAAACTCAAGTAACTCGTAGCAAGTAATAAACTCAAGCTTCATTCGAGGAAGCTTTTCCATATTTTGACAGTTAATTATGTTGACAGCGTTATTTCCTCTTGCATAACGTTGTTGTCCATTTTTCTTATTCAGAATTGGCACAGAGCGCTAAAAGATAGATTTTTTAAGAGAAGCTGTATTTTCAACTCCATGTAGGGTAGATGTACCAGTAGTTGACAGTGTACCAGTAATTGACAATCCACGATTTAAAGGCTTTTAATAAAGTAACAAAGCAAGAAAAGGGATTATGGTTGCCACCTCTTATTAAACAACGTATTAGGCTTCCCAGAAAAACAAAAGACAAGAAACTTTGGTCCCTACTATGGCCGCAAACACGTGTCGATTGTTCAATGCTTTATCGAGTCGAAAAAACCTTGTAATGAACCACTACGCGAGGGTTTGAGTACTTGAGTTTATTTCATGAATGTTATGCAATATTTGTTATTAATTTTGCGTGAACCTTTTTGTGTGATTAGTGGACAATACTTCTAGTAGTAAGAGAATATCTGATGACTAATTTTTTAACTGTTTTAATCCACCGTCAATTAATAGAACCCAGGCATCTAGTGTCACTAGTAATTGACATAACCTGTCAGTTATTGATAATTTCTGTGTTTAGTATATTTTGTGGTCGTTTTTTTAATGTGGTTTAGAATGTAGGGTAATAATAAGGAAACATGATGGTTTTAAGTGTAACTTCTGAATTTCCAGTATTTAACCTAACTGTGTCAATTATAGGAACTTGACAATTATTTCTTCCTTTTGAACAATACAAATCACTTACAACTGAACCTTGATAAAAACTACTTATATAATTTTTACCCAACATAATAAAAAATTTGACACCAATACCTTCTCGCTTAAATACAACTCTCAATATATCACACCCTCTAAGTCCTTTAAATATTTGGGAATTTACATATCCCACAACCTATCTTGGGACACATATTAATTCCCTTGCCTCCACCTTAAATTCGCGTCTCGGTTTATTTTCCCGTCTCCATTACCTTCCCCCCTATGTCTTGTTGTTGCTTTACTACGCATTAATTCACTCCACTCTCACCTATGGTATACAATTTTAGGGATCTTCCAGCAAATCTAACCTGTCACGTCTTTTCCGACTCCAAAAATGGTTTCTTCGAATTCTCTTGAAACTCCGAAAACCATCCTCTGTGTCTGACTTATTTAATTATGTCGGAATTACTCCCATTCATCAACTTTACACTTTTCACCTGGCAATGTTTATTTATAAATCTCTTAACAATCTTTTACTTACCTCTTTACCTCATTCTCCTTTTATCCCCATCACTACTCCCGCATACAATATCCGCCATTATATTCCCTTCACTCTTCTTCCCCGGATTAGTCGTTCTTACCAATGTAAAAGCGTTTCTACTTCAGGTCTAAGACTTTGGTCCAGCCTACCATCTGAAATCCATTCTTCTTCAACTAACAATTTTAAAATAAAACTACTGTCCCACTTGCGCAATTCTAGCTAATTTTTTTTCCCTGTTTTAACTTCCCTTATCTTTCCGCTTCTCTTTCTGTCTATATTCTTTTTATAAGTTATACAGATTGTTTATTATATTCATTTTTATGTTCTAATTATATTGTTCTTATTATGTTCTCTTTTATATGTTCCACAGACTGTTTTTTTCCTGCCCACCCAGGGGACCTAACTCGTCGGCTTATTGCCATACTGGCCCCGGGTGGATGCGCTGTACCCCTCTGATATAAATAAAAATAAAATAAAAAATTAAAATAAAATAAATTTCTAGATCACCCACTTTGACATAAATCTTCTAGGCCCTATTCGCCGATTCTTTTTGTTGGTCCTGAATCTTGTCACAGAGACGATCAACAGATAGCCCAGGACAAGTTATCTTCCAAGAAAAAAACTACTATTCTGTTTACTATGATAAGACGTAGCATAGGATGAATTGGATGGATTTTGCAAAGTTGGAGAACAGTTGTCAAAAATCAAGTTTTTCTATGAACAAATTGTTGACCAAGATCTGATGATACTGCACTACTGGAAAACACCTTCATTTTTTGTGGTCTTTGCACTCTACGTGGGAATAGACTGATTTTATTTATTATTTCAAATCGGAAAAAAGATAAATGATCAATATGAACAACTTAAGTTTTAAAAACCACAATTTTAGTTATGTTAAATACTTTACACATTCGTAAAAAGGCTTTATTTCTTCAGCTACTTTTGAATGTTATCAATTGTATAAATATATAATAAAAATGTGTAATTAAATTATTGTCAATTACTGGTGAAACTGCCTGTCAACTTCTGGTGCATTAACTGTCAACTAATGGCGATTCATGCTTTAGTTAGGAAAAAATTTAATAACTTAATAGCTTTTAAAGATATAATAATTTTATAGAGATTGGCGCATTCTGCATTCTATAAAAGTTTCAAAATAATATTTGTATTACGTACACAATTTTGTTTCACAGTAATGTCTTAAACTGTCAATTACTGGTACATCTACCCTATTGGTAATAAAAATAACAAGAATGATTTTAAAAGGAACACGTTTTCGTATTACAGCATCGAGACATTAGCCATGGATACTTAGAGCTAACCTGCATTTTAAAACATTTTAAATAAAATTATATAAAACTGAATTGTAAATTCCTAAATAATTAAACTAACGTAAATTAATGGTGCCACTCATCACTGGGCGTTAACAATCCGAGATGCGCTTAATGCTGAATTTCCTCAGCGGTGGATTGGCCGAGATGAGCCTTTGTCGTAGCCACCTCGTTCACCTGACCTGACACCTCTGGACTTTTTCCTGTGGAGTTTTCTTAAGGACAAAGCGTACACACAAAAGTCAAATGTGTGGCGGATTTGAAGTCCCACATTGTTTCTGCAGTTAGTTTGGTAGATGAGGCGATGCTGGCAAGAACTTGGGCAGAGGTTAAATATCGTTTGGATGTTGTCCGTGCAACAAATGGTGTTCATATTGAACTTTACTAATTTACCGAAAAACTTTTTGATTTGATAAACAAATTGTTGAAAACCATTGTCTCTATCTATAATAGGTTTTTATGTAATGATTAAAAATTGTCTAAAACATTTTGAAACAACCTGTAGTTCTTACTTTTCATGTATGTAGCAATTTTGCTTTTACCTCTCTGACGCTCCCTCGTAGTTGGCTTTCTGGAACCTGCTTTGGCATAACCCCGAAAGATGACAGGATTGATGAAACTGGCAAAACGGTTTGAGGTGGATGACACTAGTCTGCCTTTGTGTTTTAGTATTGCCGGGGACCAAAACAACAGCAAAACTTTGAAGCAT
The DNA here is from genome assembly GCA_023313115.1 of Rhysida immarginata. NCBI lineage: Eukaryota > Metazoa > Arthropoda > Chilopoda > Scolopendromorpha > Scolopendridae > Rhysida > Rhysida immarginata. The sequence continues at coordinate 189,829 of JAHWFO010096280.1, read as the reverse complement.
TCTATGTAACCATCTATTATTTCTTCATATTCCAATCCTAAAGCTTTTCCATTAATGGTTTAAAAAAGATGATTAAGAAATTTGAAGAAACTGGTGAGTTGGGTGTGCTGCCAGGGAGAGGACGGAAACTAATTGCAAATGAGACCGTGGAAGACGTTACCACTGCTGTAGTGGAGAGTGCTTCAAGTTCCCAATATTCTTCAGCAACTGCTCGAGCCGTATCACGTGATTTGTCTATTCCGTAGTGTACGGTACAAAAAGTTTTGCGTTCCATTATAAAGTGTATCCATACAAGATCCAGGTCGTTCAAAAGTTGCTTCATGAAGATCCAGAAAAACGCACTGATTTTGCTTGCCAGTTTCTGTCGATAATGCATGGCCATAGAACATTTTGTGGTCAGATGAAGTGCATTTCACACTAGACGGAGCAGTAAATGCTCAAAACTGTCGCATCTGGAGTACTGAAAAGCTTTTGCACTCTGATTACGTGACTGTATGGTGCGGATTCACTTCACACTTCATTTTGGGTCCTTTTTCTTTGAAGAGAACACTCATCAAGGCACTAGAAGATGTTCAATCACTGGTGCTCGTTACTGCGAACTTCTGCAGCAGAAAGTCATTCCTGCTTTACAAGAAAGACAATGTTTAGACACTACTGTCTTTATGCAAGATGGTGCAACACCCCACATTGCACGACAAGTGAAGGAACTGCTTCCTGATCATTTTGGAGATGATCGGGTGATTTCGAGAACTTTTCCAACTGCATGGCAACCTCGTTCACCGGACTTAAACCCTTGTGACTTCTGCTTGTGGGGATATTTGAAAGATAATGTCTATGGAGGAAGAATACGGACTTCCCTGACTTGAAAGCAAGCATAACACGCCATATCACTGCGATTCCTCAGGAAACCCTTCGCTCTGCTGTGGAACATGCAATAATGCGCTTTGAACATGTCATTGACACAAATGGAATGCACATTGAATAAAAGCTCTGATTTTATAAATTTCTCTGCTCCTAACTTGTTTCTGTTATTATTCATGCGCCATATTTTGACGTAGCGGTCAAAATGTGAACTATTTTTTTTATTTCAAAATTCTCTTCCCCTTGGTCTATATAACATATATCTCAAGTTTCGTCAAAATCTGTTTACCAGAACGGCCGCTAGAAGGGTCTAAATGGTGTCACTTTAATAATAATCACCCTGTATGTATATCACATGCCATATCTTAGCATTAAAAGTCCCAAGTGTGCCGTAAGGTTATTAGGCTGAAGGCTATTAGGTCAATTATAGGGCCAGTTGTTTGCTTATGATGATCTAAGTGCAGTTTAACATGCAGCTAGATTCGTTTAAGTTAAGATAAGTCTGCTTTTGAGTTACCAATAAGGGAAAACCTCTAAGCCACGAAGAATAATAATTACAGTTTTTCTCTTTTTGGTTGTTCCATTCCACACTGTAGCAGAAAACTTTAATTTTGCAGTATGCAAATTCAACTTTTCTATTTGAATTATTGGCTGAGGAAAAAAATGTACAAAAATGAAGGAAGTGCGCATAAACGCTTTTTTGACTAGAGGACTTTACAGTAACCCATTTCACTACTGAATAAACCGAATGTACGTCAGGTTATCCAAACAGTTAATTTTGGGTATCATTGATGTCAAAAACGTTGAAAATGTTCGTCGATCCAGCTAAGACGAGTAATATTCTTTAGCGGCAATATTAAGGAGAGGAAAAGTGTGACTGTACTTCTACGAACTACGGAAACCGGGATGGCGGCTTGACACAGGAAACAATTTATGGTAACAGCTGCTGAGGGAAATCGATAAGTGATAGACGTTGTCATTCGGCGCTGAAATTGAAACAGATTTGAAAGAAGAAGAAGAAGCAGGAGGAGGAGGAGGAGGAAGTTTTGCCGTCGATTCCTTCAGCTAATGGGATTGTGCCAATAACTTGCGTTCCATCCGCGTTTTCTCGTCTTGACAGAAGGAGCAATGTCCACGGTTTGCTGTGTTTTTGTTCTGTGACATATTACTTAAGAACTGTTATCGATATTGTTTAAAATAAAAATGCGAAACCTCTCAAAATGAATTTTTACTGAAGAGTACACAATTCCAGATTTTCCTGCATAAAGCTGCCTGGAATTCAACCGGGTTTTATAAGGGCCGTACAAATGAAAACGAAGTCCAAAGTGTATACAAGGAATTTAAAAAATACTCTGCAATTGTGTAACAAAGCGTGTAATTCCTTTATGGAAGAAGTCTTTCGGTTGCGTGTCGAACCATTCCAAAACTTCTTCCTTCACTTCATCGTCCGATTGAAACCTGCGGCCTTTCAGATGTTTCTTGAGATCCCCAAACACGTGAAAGTCACATGGGGATAAGTCAGGGCTGCATTGCTTCCCATTTGAACTTTTTGATGAGGTCTACCTTTGCTTTCGAGGTGTGAGGACGCGCGTTGTCGTGAAGAAGAAGCACTCCTTCTGTACGCTTGTATTTGATGGCTGCGCGCAGTGCCTTCAATGTTTCCCCATATCACCTTTCCCGTGCTTTTTACGATTGCTTTTGATTTTTTCGGGGGTGGTGACCCATAATGCTTCCATTGACGACTTTGACGTTTGCTTTCGGGTTGGGAATGAAAGCACCAAGTTTCATCCCCTGTAACGATTCTGTCGAGAAAACTCTCTCCTTCCTGTTCATAGCGAGTCAAATGTTGCAGGGACATGGCCATTCGAACTCCAAGTTGTCTATATACTAAAACTCTTGCGTGTATTTATTTATTTATTTATCTGTAATTCTATCTCCTCCTAGACGGTTTATTGAAATTTTCAGGGCAGGCTTATCAATAACGCCAAAAATCACTTTCTGGGGTTTTCATTTAAAAATATCTGCTTTTGCTTTGTAATTCCCCTCAACAGATGGCGCGGGCGGGCGAAGCCGCGGGTAACAACTAGTTCTTATGTAAAATGATGCGGAACTCATTGTGCACGGATATTTCAGTAGTGCAGATGGTTCCTGATAATGGAGTGAACAGTTCCACGACTAAGGCCAGTTTTAGCAACCACAACATCGAATGTCACTCTTCTGTTTTCCATTAAGACAGCGTCAATTTTGGCTTTGGAATCATCCGTGATGGCGCGGTTTGCTTGTCGAGGTTGTTGATTATCTTGCAATGATGACCGTTTCTCCAAAAACCTCTTGCTCCATGCCCAAACTCGAGTGAAGGTTAGGCAGTCATTTCCATAGACGTTCTGCATACGACGATGAATTTCAGAAACTGAAACTCCTTCATATGTCAAAAAACGAATTACTGGTCTCTGTTTCGTTGACTCCATTTTGTTGTTTGGACGAAGCGATCACACGCAGAGCTTCGAAGCGCGAGCTCTGTTCCCCACACAAATTTTCGTGTTCATTTGTACGACCCTTATATATAACTTTTGAACCACCCTAAGACAACTGTTTTAATACTAAATTTGTAGTTCACTGCTTTCTGGATAGGGCAGTAATTTCAAAGTGCTTGTGAAGAGTAATCTCTTTAGTGTTTTAAGTATGTTTACATGGTGTCATACTTTGTCTGTAACTATTCATTACTACAGAACATTACAGAATTTCTAAATGAGAAAAGCATATTGACCAGTGAAATTAGTTTTATACCGATTGGAAGCGTTAGACCGCCTTAAGTTCCCTGTTCTACAAGGCTCATTCAATAAATAGTCGGAAAAGTACTATAAAAAATCTAAAATACGATCGTGATAGTTACATGTTTGTTACTTTGTGGAGGCGTGCTTAATCTATTCATAGTTGGGGCTGGTAAGCCGACCTCACACATAGAATAGTACCACAAGATGGCGCCCCTTACAGGACTGCTCCAAAGTGTCGCAGATATTCGTTGAGTGAAGCCGTGCTTTTGCTCCATGACAATGTGAGACCACAGTTTGTCTATCATCGAGAACCTACTTTTTGAGTGCTTAAACCACCCTCCGTATTCACCCGATCTCTCACCTTCAGAATTCCACACCATTGGCCTGAGTGAACATGTGCCTCGCTGTGCCGTCAAAGTCTGCAGAAGCACTATTAGAAGTGACGTGAACGCATATCCGATGGCTCCCCACACCTTGATGACCATTGGTTGTTTGTCTCTCCACAATATGTGACAGTTGTGCCCTCTGCCCTTGATGCCTCCATACGCGTACACGATGGTCATCGGAGCTCATGGAGAAAAGGGACTCATTCTAAACATGATGCGACGCCATTCGTCCTCTGTCCGTGTCTCCCGGGCAAGTCACCACTCTAAACGCAGGCGTTGTGGTTGTGGTGTTGGTGGCAACCGACGGTTGGGATGGTGAGCCTATACAGACACCCGGACATCTGCATCAACCCAAATGGTCATGTCCCCTGAACATGCATCTATTAGTCGGAGTTAGACGAACCCCCCCCCCTCACTAAATATGGATAAGGTCGGTTAACTCTTTGTTGGTGGGGCAATTTCATTGCAAAGCAGCGTATATGCAAAGTTTCGTGATAATACAGCATGTGAAATAATACAGCTACAATAAAATCATGAAACTGGAGCAATCATTTGTGTACACCCAGTTGTATGAGCCTTGGTATACTTGGTATACTCGTAAAATACACATTTACAAAGCGGTTATTTGTGTTTTCCATAGTTTCATATCGCCTGAATCGCATGTGTTCTGTTTTCTATATCTTTTAATTATTTATGAAAATTATTACGAAATTAGTCATAATATGTTATAAGAAATCAGTTTTCACTGAAATTACATTTTTCCATACTCGAACACGAACTTGTTCCGCAGAGGCTTAAGTACATGTTCCCTTTAAGTGGTGCTGATTTAAGTGTAATTTTCTTTCCTGTGATTCAGCATAAGAAGTAAATTGAATGGTACGATCGCTTTAAGACAGGAAAACATATGTTATCCCGGCACTTTTTTAACTAAGCTCGGATTGGAAGCGTGTCTACATGTGATTTATACAATTACACCCAACAGAACATTGTTGCTGAGGTAATTGCTTCGCCTTCACGCAGACTTCCCGGATTCTACCTCGGCTTTGCTTTCACTAATGAAGGAATCCGTTTTAATTTTTTTCCAGTCCCTTTCTTCTCCCTCCCAAGCCATAAATAAGGAAGAAAAGGAGAGGAGGACGCGATGGGTAGGGGGTCTGCGAAGGAGGGGGTAGGGGCGGACAAAAAATGGCTCTGCACTCGCTTCCACTCGAGATAGAAGTAGTTCGCTTGTTCCCTCTTTCATTTTATCTGTCGATCCCATCCCACATTTCCATTACGGTACATCCCTTTGAGCACGCAATTCGACAAGAAACTTGGTTCCGAGGAAAAAGAGACAGAAAGCCTCATGGAAGAGCCACGCACTTTGCTTTTATCTCTTCGACTTGGGTTCTTCTATTTTTTTTTTTTTTTGTATGGTTCCCTTTTTTGAGTTTCTTAAAGTCAACAGGAGCGAAAGTTAGCATTTCATTCTCGAGACATAACATATAAAATTGCATTAGTAGGAACAGTGAGGATTTGTTCTGTCTCGCTGCTTCCGCTTCTCGGAGAAGCAATTTCGGCTGAAGTTGAAAGTTACTGTGTTGCGTGCAGTTTTTGTAATTAACCAATAAACACGTAAGCTGAAGATGTCATTTGTTTCAATTAAAGTAATGTTAAAAACACTTTAGGGTAGTTCCTTAGTAAACTCTTTTAACTTTTTTTTGGTTATTTACTAGAAAATGTATTTATTTTACGTTATTATTTTTATAACGCCCCCTCAGAGGTTTACATTATGTTAATCATCAGTATGCATTTCAAAGCTGAGAGCATTCCATTCGTTGATTGTATTGTACTCACCTTGAATGGGGAAATGGTCATCTTTTCGAGTATAAACTGCAGCCGTCCTCTGAGGGATGTTCGAAACTAAGTTGTGGAGAATATCCATTGGAATTTTCCGCCATTCCTTTTTTGCAAAATCTCACCCAGTTGGATATAGTAAGCAGGACTCTGCTCCCGAGACCTTATTCACCAATCAAATGACATCTTGTAAGTAACAGCAAAAAACAAGTGATCTTGGAAGTAACGGGAATCCATTCAATAATAACAAGAATTTAATCCTCCCGAGGAAGATATAGGAAAGTAATTAATTTTCTCGAACATAGTATTTGGAATCTACAGGGTGAATTCAAAAGTCTGAACCCCCCTTTTATTTTTTGAACCAAAGCAGATATGTCAATTTTGATGAATCCAATGAATAGGAAGTTGTGGGTGGCCTATCCCCTGCTGCACTTTTCATCATCCCAAATATGCAAATTAGGACACATTCAAAATTTATCTCAAAAACCGTAAGGGATAGAGAAAAAAAAAACCAATTGCAAACTTGTTCAGCATAAAAAAATCAAACAAAACAAAAAACATATCATCCAAATCGGACCAACCAATCACCCACAATCACGTGGTGAACTGTTTATAGCTTACAAACAGCCACACTGCACAAGGAAAACTGAATGTTGATATTTCTACCATGTAAAGCAAGCAAATCAAAAAATTAACATAAAATACCATACTCGCATTCACTTTCATGCGGAAAAGCAAATAAAAGGCATGCTTCAGCACACAGAAGACAGAACAATTCCAGGATGGCAAGCTACATTGTTCCGGAAATGGTCAACATGATCTTCTGATTGTAGGTGATTGGTTGGTCCGATTTGGATGATTTTTTTCTGTTTTGTTTGTTTTTTTATGCGGAACAAGTTTGCAATTGGGTTTTTTTCCTTTGAGATAAATTTTGAATGTTTCCTAATTTGCATATTTGGGATGATGAGAAGTGCACCATGGGATAGGCCACCCACAACTTCCTATTCATTGGTATCATCAAAATTGACATATCTGCTTTATTTATAAAATTTATAAAATAAGCGCTTTGAACAAAAAAGTTTTCAAATATTAAATGAACTGATCACCTGAAAAAAGATTTTATGTTTGGCGTTGCGCAAGTCCAACTCACACTTGGCTAGGTATTCCTTATTTGTTGTAATACTTTAGAGTTTGAATTACAATCATGCAAAGTTTGACGCTTGTATGTATAACCGTTTTTACGATAGAACAAAAAAACCCAAAAAACAAAAAAAAAAAAAAAAAATAGAAAAAAAAACTTTTTACATTTTTTATTATGTGTTAGACAATCCGTCAACAGCCATAATAACACATACACTGTGAAAATTTCAACTGGCTATCTATTCCCGTTGAAAAGGGCGCTATCTTACCACGCAATAATCCCTGGCTTTGTACAGACTAAGAGAATTATTATTTTTTTCAGTTTATTTATTTAATTAAATAACAATGACGGAGTATTGTCTTGCCACAACAATTCATGGCTTTGGACGGATTGTTGTAACTTTCTTTGTTGGCCTCGGACGGCCGGACGCACCGACACATAAGAGAATTAGTATATTAGTCTATCCAGTCTTACTTTGCGCGAAATGCGATGGCCGTTTCAATTGGCCAGCCAGGTAGCCGAGAGGGCTAGGGCGTAGGCTTTCTATTTCTCGAGTCCGCACGGTCGTGGGTTTGAATCCCGCCGTGGCTATGGATGTTTGTGTTTGTCCCGGGCTGCGTATAGATATAACTTGTGTAAAAGGCGCAAAATGACCCTAGTAATCGACGCCTTAATTTCTAGAAACCCCACTCCCCCGTTTCAATTGTTATGTATTGTTTAATTTTTGTTGTAACAGTGTCTGACAAATGAAACAGCTATCACATTTCGCGCAAACTAAGGATGGATGGACTATAGATTATCATACAGATATTTTTACCGAAAGGCAATAAATTAATTAGTCAATAATCTATTTTTAAAAACTAAGTTTGTTTTGAAACTTGAGAATCCATTCAATTGTCGTCTGCTGCTACTTTAAATGCTTTCAAGTGAAGAGGATTCGTGCTTATTGCTGAGTAGTGCAAGAAAGAAGTTCCGTCAAGCCCAATAATACACATGCACACCGCTTTAACTATGGAGTCTTTGAATTTAAATTTTCAGCATTATTTCTGCAGTTTCAAACTACAAACTAAACTCCATCCTAAAAATAGATGCCGCTACTCACAAAGGCATATCGAACCCAGTTCAGCTTGAAATTACCTGAGCATTGTTGGCCTTTAACCACCTACTTGACAATAGTTTTCAACCGTAATCTGAGTTTCCTCAATTTCTCACTCACACTCCTTTTTTCCCCCCTTCCTTCCATGCTGGAGAAAAAAAATCGTTGTTCGTGACTGGAATCAAAGAGTCGATCTTTGCGGGAAGTTATGGAGATTAACTGGCGAGCGCCGAAAAAGGCTCCCATCTTCCCAGTCCCCATTTTATTTTCTTTTTCTCCTCTTTAATTACGCCTTCGATGGAAATAAAAACGTTTCGGTAATTATTTCCAGTGGCAATTTTAAGACTAAATTGACAAATTATTCCTGAGTAATTTTGCACGCTTTCGTATCACATACTCGATGGAAGGGAAAAATATCGTCGATTCCAATGGTCCCGTTGCATCACAGAGGAAAAAGGGAAATGAAGAGAGAAGAAAACCTGTTTTAAACGAAATGGAACCTTAATTACCTGGAATGATATGACAACTGATAGACTCTGCTTAAATGCTTTGCATGATAGCTTCATTTTCAACCAAATGGAATCATTTCAGGATTGCTCTTCGTTTCGTGTTGGTTTTTTGTCTAGCGCAATGAGAGGAAAAGATCTATTAATTTAAATAATAATGTGTGGATATAACACTGTCTTTTTTAATTTTACATAAGAGTTTTCAATAAATAAAACAAGGAGGAGCTTTATCAGTGAAGCTGAAATATATTTATACATTTATTAACAAGAAATTAACCCCTCTCCCGAGTACGGTAAGGTTAGTAGGAGACCCTGCGGTCATCTATTTTTATCCCTTTAGCTGCACTTTTTATCCCCCCCCCCAAGTTTTTTAATCAAAAGATTGATTTTCTCGAACGTTGTATGTTGAAAACAGCTCGTATCTTCTTTCTTTTCTCATCATTTCTGATCTAATGCCATATTGCATGCCATGTGTTGCCATAGTTCTAAAGAACAAGTGACTGCCATCCCGGCAACTCCGATCCCACAGGAACAATTGGGCCTAAAAAAAACGAAAAAAAATCTTTTAAAATGCTCCTAATGGATGGCCCTCCATCTGACGTTTTTTCAACCCTGACTATGGCTGTAGCTCTTCTATTTTGTGTGGTCTGACTTTTAAAAATTCGTTTGTTTATCAAAAATTTCAAAAATTCCAAAATTCTGTTTTTGGGTGGCGATGGGTGTACATGATCGTTTGTGTCTTGGTACTCTGCAATTCCAACAATTGGTAAACTGTTGTTGCAATTCACGCTCTGCTCTCGAGGTCTTGAAGCAAAGCTAGTGCATTCATCACATCGTTTGGTCTAGCAGTCCAACGCCACCTAAAAAACAAAGCCTTCTCACTGCCTGTGGATCGGTCATCAAACCAGGGCTGACAATCCAACTTTCATTTTTTACAACAAACGAAAAAACGCTGATTACAACGGGTGCTTTTTCGTTTGTTGTAAACAATGAAAGTTGAATTGTCAGCCCAGGTGTGATGACGCAGTAACCAGGCTTTGTTTTTTAGGTGGCGTTGAGCAGTCGCCGTTTCTTCTGTTGACACATTTGCGTCGTCAATGACAGCCTGGGAACGTCGACGGCCACTGGGTCACTCACCACTTGTTCAGCTGCAGCAGTGCGCTGGAAAAACCGATACGGCACCCAGCGAAGGGCTGCTTTCTCTGCCGCCCTTCCACTGTTTCTCAATAGTTTGCTAACTCTCCATTATTTCCAGTTAATGCTCATTTTTAAAGATTTTCTTGGAAATGTTAAATTCTAATAATTCTCAGCTCTAAAAAATGTATGAAGGACGGGTATTATATGTATTGTTAAAATTCACAACGGCCTTCTCACTGATTCTCAGAGGAGGAAGACCCTTCCAACTGTATGCTGACGACCATTACGCGAGACGTTAAATTATGATCAGGAAATTAGAAAAATCCCGAAGAATATTATACTTTATATTATAATTGATCTACGTTATGTTATAACGTTACGTTACGCAGTTTGTTATTAGGTTTCGTTACGTTATGTTTTTTGTTACTTGATTTCGTTATGGTAGGTGTTACGTTACTGAATATCGTTATCTTAGAAAATAACGTTATTATAACGTTTTAAAGCAGGGCTATTGAACGAATTGATTTATGTAATGTTATAAGGAGACGTTACGCATTTTCTTATTAGGTTGCGTTACGTTATGCTTTTTGCTACTTGATATCGTGATCTTAGAAAATAACGTTATCATAATGTTTTAATAATAATATTTTATTTTTTTGTATGAAGGGAGTTCATGCTTGAATGACAGTCACCTCCCTGTTATCAATGGACTCCTCCAGAACTCCAACACTCCTGATTATATATATATTTCCTACGCTTGTTTCCCGCAGCCTAGATTTTGCTATGTTTCCATTATTATCCCGCTTTAAGAAATTTCGTTACGTTATACATGATACCGCTATTAATATCGTTATTTCGTTACGTTTCAGTTACGTTCCACAGTCCTCGATTTAAGCATGTAAGTCATGTGTCCTTAAAATAATTTTGTTAATGAAATCTGCAAAACGATCAATCTTGAGATTCATTTACATGTCTTAATGAACATGTCTTACATACATAACTATTTGATTTAACCTTGTGAACCTTGTGTATTTTCTCCAATTTTTGTATTTAATGCCATGTCATTTTTGGAATTCTGCGTTGCTATGACTACTGTTGAAACAAACAGAGCGCTCTATTGTTGCACAAACTTTACCTTACATAGTTCGTCGTGAGATATACAAGGTGATTATAATTAAAGTCCCTTTGTAAAAATGCTATAAAAAAACAACCATGAGTCCGAATGACTTCAAATTTGGACTGAGCATTCTTGAAGAAGGGGCATTTGATATGGATAAGAAAAAAAATAGTTCCAAAATTTATCACTAGATGGCGCTGTACTGTACACAGTGTGTAATATACTGTACTGTATAATAAAAAAAAAATCATGTTTAACTTGTTTTAGTGTCAATTGCATTCCTTGACCAACTTTAATGTAAAAACATCATGCCATAAACAACTCATGCCAAAGCCGTCGTATTTCAATTCAAAATGTCACTTCTAGCTGAATCCGCTTCCGTTATGCCGCTTACAGCGCCATCTAGTGATAAATTTTGGAACTATTTTTTTCTTATCCCATATCAAATGCCCCTTCTTCAAGAATGCTCAGTCCAAATTTGAAGTCATTCGGACTCATGGTTGTTTTTTTATAGCATTTTTACAAAGGGACTTTAATTATAATCACCTTGTATATTCTTGGTCTGTGCATACTCCTGTTAGATGCCTCCTTTCAGTAGGCGCTGCCATCAATTTGAATATCGTTTATATCGATAAATATTATTTTATGGAAGTCTCAATTAGACGGTGACCTTCTTTTTGCTTTGAAGATCAAGTGTGCAAATTTCATCAAGTTTGGAATAAAACTATAGATTTATATAAGAAAGAAACACACAAACAACTATCATCTTTATATATAGATCAAAAAAAATAAAATAAAAGAAGTATATTTCGTGAAGAGATGGCGCTGCTATCATCGAATAATTTTTCCTGTATAGAACAACCGAATGAACGAAAACGGAACGGTCGAAAACGTATAGTCGTGCTAACTCCATCGGGTGGCAAAAACTGTCAGTGTATAAACAAATAACAAACGGAGTAAAGTTAACAATGCAAGAGGTAAAAAGGGGGTAAAAAACTTCCAAGAAAAGGACATGATAAGTAAACTATAACAGCGAGGTATCGTTTTTCTGAAGATAAAACCTGTTTTTAGGGAGGGTGGTAATGAGTTGTAAAGTGTGCTATGCATGAAGCGTGATATCTCCACCAAGACCTGTCTAAAACCCTCCCCAGGATCTATCTGAATTACCATGTAAAATTTCATCAAGATTGGTCCAGCCATTTTGATATGCATAGCGAACAGACAGACAGACATACAGAGAATTATATACAGGGTGATTCAGAAAGGTAGGTCAAGAATGAAATACCATGTATAGTTTGTAGCGGAGAACAAAATTTTTCCTATAAACTTGGGTCCGGAAATGCATCCTTATAGAGATAATGCAGCTTGTACGAGGTAGGAATGAATGTGTGTTACCCGGACGGCAATGGTAGGGTCCATGTAAATTAGGATCTAAACATGTAAATTGTTCGTGTTATCTCCTTTAAAAGAGAGGAAACGAAACATGTAACTCCATTGACGTACAATGGATCGCTTGACTAATGCGGAGTTGGCGGACATGCATCTCGTCTACGGCGAGGCACAGGGTAAAGCTATTGAAGCGGAAAGGATTTACCAACAGCGTGTGGAGAAGTCAGTGATTCTACCAGAGTTCGCGAGATTCTCGTTCGCAGGCTATACACCTGCATCGAGGCTCGGGGTCGGCATTGTGAACACTTACTTTAATGTCATTCCTCCCTCGTACAAGTTGTATTATCTCTGTAAGGATGCATTTCCGGACCCATGTTTATAAGAAAAATTTTGTTCCCGGCTACTAAATGTACATGATATATCATTCTTGACCTACTTTTCTAAATCACCCTGTATAAACGTATATGAGCATTTGAGCAATCGGTAGCTCAGGGGTTGCGTGATCGCCTCTGATGCCCGAGGACGCGGGTTCGATCCCGGCCGAGGACGACGAGGATTTTTTCGGGGGGAAAATCTTGAGATGACGCACTTCCTTCGGAAGGGAAGTAAAGCCGTTGGTCCCGTGTAGTCGTTTGCCGGCTGCACGTTAAAGAACCCTTACGAGGGCCACTATAACGCCGTCCTGAAATGGCCATAGCAGTTGAAAAGGACGTTATTACCAAATAAACCAATAAACCAAACCTTGAGCAATCGTGCGTCGACAAAACGATTCCACGTGAACGTGCCGATGTTAATAATGTTTAAAAAACGAACAGAAAGTAATAATATATTCATTCTTGACGAATCGATTGTTAGATGACATGTCATTATGATGGTATTCTTTACGTTAATCCTTTTTCAAGTTTTCGTGCAAACGGTGGCCTGCCGGATAAACGTAGAGATCAAGGGTGTATTCTTATAAGTCGCTTTTTACTATTACAGAACAAGTTATCTGATATCCATGCGGGTGCGTTTAGCCACTCCCAAGACTAAGATTGCCCCTAATATTATTAAGCCTCTAGCAACTTGGCTACCACGGAAACAGGTACAGCTAAGCTGCCTCCAAGTGTTCTAAAGACTGCTAAGCAGTCAAAGTGAAATCCCAATGATAGGGAAAGCATGAATATCTAACTTCCTTTCGTATATCCAGAAATGCTTGGTAAACTTTTAAAGGAGCTTCTCATTCCCTAAATCCTATGATAATGGCAATAATAGCTTTGCCTGGTGGATAACTCTGAGTGATATCTATACCTGAAGTACAAGAACCTAAACTTTCATAATTATGAGATTATTTTCATTGTAGAGTTCTATGACATAAATATCTAAACTAACTTTAATTACCCTTTACCTCAAGAACGAGATTGGTAGTAAAGCAATTTCCAGTTCTAAATCAATCTTACTCTGTGTAATACGCAGAATGAGTACAATTACAGCACATTGTCAGCGTTAATCTAATACTCTGTTTTGGACTTGTTTTGTTAAAGGCGTTGCAATCAGGGTTTCGCTCGTAGGTTCTCCTCTGATGACAACGGCAACCGTCTATCCATCTCGGCGTTAGGTGCAATTGCGTCTAATGTAAATCAGTGGCAGCCGCAACAGGGAACTCATCACCGACGTGATACGATTAACTTTGGGGAAGGTTCTCTTCACTCATGTAATCGGACAGAGCTCCACCCTAGTAATCAGTTGGTCTGGGTTTAAGCAAGCGGATTTCCTCCCCCCGCTTTCCTCAAGACACATCGTCGTTAATTGGTTCGCAAGCAACCGAACACATGCCGTCCAGAGGGGTCGTCAATGGATCGCCATCGCTCTGAGTGTGTAATTATCGCTCTTATCTAATATCGCTGCTCGATCCGTGATATTAGTGGAGCAATAAACATTAACTTTGAGCGGCAAACAGTTTCATTTCAAGTTGGATGAAACTCGCACACACTCCTTTCCATTTCTGTTGGCTTAGTCTGATATAAAGACGATGTTGGGTTTTATCTAGCTTCTCATTTCAAAACCCATTGGAATAAGGAGTTTTCTCTAATATTACGAGGGTGGGGTGAAAAGTAATGCCTCCATGGCTGTAACTTTTTTATTTTTTAACCGATTTTCAAAATTCTTTTTGTATCTGATACTCACATTTCTCTTCTATGTAATGCACTAAGGAGCAACTCATGCCCCTTAAGGTGCTCTTTCCTCTTTGGGAAGTGGTGAAAGTCGCAAGGTGCAAAGTCTTTCATTTTTGAACTGCAGTTTTTCATCTTTGAACTGTAGGCGCTGCAATCCCCTCTGATGTGTGGCGATCGTGTGCGGACGGGCGTTACCGTACTGCAGAAGAGGATCCAAAGCTGCCATTCAATCCTCGTGTCGATGACAACCCCGGAATTCCTCTCCGACGGGTTCACCCGACTAGTCACGAGTTGGTACAATGCGTGGAAAGGGATGGGGACTATGTCGAAAAGTGAATAGTGCATTACATAGAGGAGAAATGTTAGTATCAGATACAAAAAGAATTTTGAAAATCGGTTAAAAAATAAAAAAGTTACAGCCATGGAGGCATTACTTTTCAGTCCACCCTCGTATTTTGAATTTGAATGATTAAAGTTAATTAAATTCATTGCAGCTACACATACTGGCCAGTGGATTAGAAACGCGTCATAAAGTTGTATAATCCATTGTTAATCAAAATGATTGAGTGCAAGGGATTCAAGCGTGTCTGTATCACGTAGTTAGATGCTTGATCACTACGGGGAAGAAAGAAAGCCCTAACTGACTTTGTAAAACAAGTCATTGTTGGTGCTCGTCTACGTGGAGGCACGATTGATTTATTGTTTTTGTAATGTCAGTCTGAGCGTTTTTCTCATTCATATTTTTACAGTTTTTGAAGTACACTGAGTGACCATATAAGGTGCATCTCAAAAGTTTAAAGAAACATGTTTTTGTTCAAAAGAAAAAGGACTATTGAAGCTACATACAAATGCTTTAATTACTAGCTATAATTACTAGCACTTAAAAGAAACTCCTGAAAATATTATTCACGAAAACATAATAGAAATAAAAATATTCAACCAAATGAAATTATTCGTGTCTCAAAAGTTTAAAGAGCTACCCTCAGATGCTGAATGGAGACGTCCAATATGTAAATTTGCGAGCGACAGGTATTAATCTGTTGCAGAGGTCGTCATTTATTTCAAAGAAAGCTTTTATTCCACTCACAATCGACCTACGACAATGCCTTGCCAATCTCAATTCACAATCGATGAAGTGGCTGAAATCTGGCGTTTGAAAGCCAAAGAACTATCTGTTGCTGATATCGTCACAATTACAGGAAGATCCATACTAGGGGTTTATAATGTTTTGAAGAGGAGTTCATCGTTCCCCTAAAAACCACGATCTGGCCGTCCCAAAGTTACCTCAACTCGCGATGACAGACGTATTATACGACTGGCAGCCACACAAAATCTCCAAATAAGACGAAGAAACCGCCTCTGACTGCCAAGCGTATTCAAGAAAGGCTAAGTTGGGCTCAAGAACACATGGCCTGGAAAGACGAATGGATGTCGGTGTTGTTCAGTGTTGAAAAGAAGTGGAACTTGGATGGTCCTGATGGGTGGGCATCATACAGGAACGACCTACGACAGGAACCGAAGACCTTTTACTCAAGACAACAAGGAAGTGGTTCTGTCATGGTTTGGGGCGACTTCGCATTCATCGGTACCACAAATTTGGCTTTCATCAGTGATCATTAGTGTGGCCTGGAATTCGTGTTCTAGCAGGATAACGCCAACATCCATACTTCACAATCAACAATTTTCTTCAATTGACTATAATCGGCCTCGGTGGCTCAGCGGTTGCGTGATCCCCTCTGATGCTCGAGTAGGCGGTTTCGATCGCGGCCGAGGGAAGTAAAGCCGTTGGTCCTGTTTGCCGGCTTCACGTTAAAGAACCCTTGCGAGGCAAAATTTGCGGCCCCTATAACGCCGTCCTGAAATGAACATAGCAGTTGAACAGGACGTTAATACCAAACAAACCAAACCAACCAATCAATTGACGATATCACCGGCCGTCCACTTGCTTTTTGCCAGGTGACACAGTGTTATTTTTTGTTTATCACTTAAGCATTGTTAATAGCAGGTTGAGCACGTGCCCATTATTAAACTTTGTTGATGCATGTGCTCATTTCGTTTTAAAATTCAGTGCTGTTAGGCCTATTTTAAATGTGGGTAATTAATGTTAGGGCTATTGTTAAAAATGGCAGTATTTGATTTCAAAGTGCAGGATGGCGACCTGTTGATTTTTTCGTCCCAAAAAGTATCTTTCTAGGCAATGAAATTGCTGACAACTTTGTGGGAACGCTCGATTCTTCTGCCAGTTTCTCTGAGAGAATGTCCAGCTTCGTCTAATTCTTTTATTCTTCCTCTTTCAAACTGTGTCTGTTGTTTATCACGACCCATTGTAAGATAAAGTGAAAAATGATTTGGTTTTAATTTTTCTCATGACAATTTCTTAGCTTGTATGTAAATTGGTGCAAAGGGTTGTCTCATTAGTTGTTATAGTGATGCTATCATTTTGACTCCCGCCTTATAAATTTCTTGGCTTAAACAAGAGAACATTGCCTTGTAGTTGTTTGTACTGTAGATGTTGGTTCAAGTGTTTGTGGGTAATCATTTAATCGAATGGGAATCCGGCGTTTTCTTGCAAAATGGGATTCAACTTTCCTTTTTCCTTACCAAATTGACTTTAAAAGGGAAGAATGGAGAAATTTTCGGCGTTCTTTTGCAAGGGGGTGTTTGTCCACATTCTTCCGAAGCAACCCACGCCATCTTCCACTGGACGAACTTTCCTCTGTAATTTGTAATAAATTGCGTCATCATGCCTCGTCTTCATATCGCTAAACGTCCATGAATGCCATTCCCGTGGAAAGGAGAAAAAAAAATTCCCTCTGTTTCCGGTCCATCGACTTTTTTCCCTCCTCACTCTCCTTCCCTACACCCACCTTTCTCTGACTGCACCGATTTGTATTCGCAGACCAATCAGGGCGGAGAATTTTTTTTCTCTCTCTCTCGTAAAGGGGGCGCCACGGGCAAATGCGCTCTTCTTGTAGGTGGCGTCGAAATCACGCTTCGTTATCCCCTCGGCCATTCAAACTTCCATCAGCCCGAGTTCCATGGCTGCACACGTTGATCACCACCTTCAGCGCTCCCATCGGAGAAAGTGGGAGTTGGAGGGAAAAAATCAGGCATAAAGCCTTTCCCGCTCAGCGCTCTGAAAATGAGGGGTCGATGATGGAAGATGCGCTGTCGAGTTGTTTCGGAAGGAAACGAGACTTCACTCTTCAAGCGACTTGTCTTCTTCTTCCCATCCCAGCTAGCACACCCCACGTTGGTTGCTCTTTCTCTGCAGTGATTCTGATTACTTTTCTTTTTTAGGGAGGTCCATTAAGAAAACAGAAATATTTAATTCATTTTCTTACAATTTACAGATAAAAGAATTTGACATTGAAGTTTCACATCCCCGAAGGAACACTCTAAAAGTACCCAGGACTCCGAGAACGTTTGCATTCTGTGATGTTCCTTACTCTTTGTGGAGCCACTCTAGATTGATCTTTAGTTTCGGGGTTTTAATGATAAAGCCATGGTTCTTGACTTCTGCAGATGTCGTTGACATGTTTTGATGCCCCACTGCACTCGGGCTGCTTTCTGCTCTTGGGTCAACAAACGAAGGATGCTTCTTGATGAAACCTTTCTGATAATCCGAGGACCAGGCGTGCCTCATAGGTTAACCGTTTGTCATTCGCGAACATATCCGACATAGCACATATCTACATCGGCTGCCCGTGCAATGTGAGGTTCGTCTTCAAGTGACCGTCTTCCCCTTTTAAACTCGCGACACCAGGACGATTCTGTGGCTTTACTCGGAGCTCTCCCAGGAAATGTTTGTTGTAAAGGTTCAAAACAATCCGAATGACAATTTATTATGATAACTTCCTCAGTACTTAGCAGTGACACCTTTTGCCTTTAATACTGCGTTGATTTTTCTTGGTAAGGTCTCACGAGATGATCATAGATTGTTTATCGAAAGTGAGTCCACGTTTTATGAATAGTGTTTCCTTTTCATTCCACAAATGCTCAATAGGATTAAGGTCTAAAGATTTTGGTGGCCTCCTATGGAAGGTAAATTCTTCCTATTGTTTCTGAAACGAATTATGTATGAGGTCAGGTGAACACCACATCCATAATGCCTGGGGTAATCCCAAGTACTACGAAAATGCCAAGTACTATCTTAAGAAATTATAAATAGAAACTGGAGATGATACTCCAATCATAAAGAAATGGCATTTAAAGACAAGTCAGGCAACCGAAATGCCCAGGACCGATAAGATTTTAAAGCATTCGAGAATGAAAATTAAAGCATTTGATTATAAAGAAGCCTTTCGTTGTTCAGAATTAGATGAGGTTGCTAAGGAAGCCTCTGGTTGTTAAGCAGGGCGTACTTCTAAGGGAAATGTAAAGTTCAAACTGAATAAAACTACCTTAAAACTTAAATCGAGAAAGTAGCAATTCTCTATAGATTAGAACATATAAGAATTATTTAATTTGTAAGCTTTTTAATGAAATAAGCGTTAATTGTTGAAGCATTCTGTGTAAAGGTCAATTCTTACTTCATAAACTACTGCCAACGTTTTTCTAGGTAAGCATGTACCACTGAAGTAATAATTAGCTATTGTTAAAATTTGCCTAACACAAACTAACTCTAGATAATAAAAGACGTAAGTATCCTATCATTGAAAGTTTCCAATGGTTTCATAATGGTATCATTAAAACACGAATCATGGAACCAATTTCGACTATCATTAATTTTACGTTATATTCATCCATGACACGTCATTCCAAGTTCTTTGATATATTATAAGCCATATCTTAACTTAGAAAGTATCAACTGGACCATAATGGTCCATGAAACTAGGTTCCTTGGATCCAATTTTGAATATCATTAATTTCACGTTATATTCATTTATGGCACATCATTCCAAGTCGTGCGATATACATTGAAGGTTCCAATGAACCATAACGGTTCCACTAAACAGGTACCTGGGAACCAAATTCGACTGTCATTAATTTTACGTTATATTCATTCATGAGACATCATTCCAAGTTGTTTTATATACAACATGCCGTATCTTAGCATGCTGTATATTCATGTATGGCACATCATTCCAAACTGTCTGATATATCACATGCCATATTTTAGCATTGAAAGTATCGAATGGACCTTAATGGTTCCATTAAACCACGAACCATTGAACATATTTCAACTGTCATTAATTTTACGTTATATTCATTCATGCACCTCTTCCCAAGTTGTTTGATATATTACATGCCAAACATTAGCATTGAAAGTTTCCATTGGACAAAACTGATACCCCTAAACCACGTACCTTTAAACCAATTTCGTCTCTCATTCATTTACGATATATTCATTCATGATATATCATTCCAACTCGTTTGATTTATTATATATCATATTTCAGCATTGAAAATTCCAATGAAGCATAATGAATCCACTAAACCAGCTGCATTGTAACCAATTTCGACTATCATTATTTTTACGTTATATTCATTCAAGACACTTCATTCCAAGTCGTTTGATATGTTACATAACGTATTTTAGCATAGTAAGTTCTAATGGACCATAATGGGTCCACTAAACCAGGTTCCTTAGAACCAATTTCGACTGTCATTAATTTTACATTATATTCATTCACGACACATCATTCCAAGTTGTTTGATAAAATACTTGCCAAATCTGAGCTTTGAAAGTTTCCCCTGAACCATACTGTTCCCTGAAACCACATACCATTGAACCTATGTCGACTATCATTAATTTTACGTAAATATTCAATTATAACATGTTATTTCAAGCTATTTGATATAATACATGCCATATGCTAACATTGAAAGTTTCCAGTGGACCACAATGGTACCACTAAACCACATACCCTTGAACCAGTTCTGACTGATACTGACCATCAAGGAAGACGATCACGTGTCTTCACTTAATTTACTAGCCATTTCTCTTCTTTAGCTACGGAATGCTAAAGGAGAACAGCATTTGGCAATGCACAGGCCGTTTATAATGTGGTCCCCTATATTATTTTTGACCTTTTGAACCGGAAGTTGTTCTCCGATTTTTTTCCACCAACGAACTCAGTCTTCCGATTTCCCTAAGTTGTCGAATGGCGAAAACGGAAGTCGAAAATTCGGAAGCGTTCGAAAGCTAGAGCACCAACAGACAGACAGACGGACGGACGCACATTGTGAAAACTTAAGTACCTATCGGTCCTAAAAAAATGGAAGGAAAAATACCACGACCTGAATGCGAACCAGGAATCACGAGTATCACGCTCGTTGCCTCTACAAATTGGGCCATGGTGAAAACGGTGCACTAAGAGTGTCACCAGGTGTTCTCACAGACTACCAGGTAGTCAAGATGGAGGCCCATTGATAGGATGGACACCCAGTTCGTAAAGAATACTTGGTGAAATAGTTACTCGGACCCTCCCTGAGTCCTCGAGGGAGGTCGTTATTGACCCCTTGGCAGTGCCGGGAGGGGTGAGTTGGCATTTTTCACAGGGGTCCATCAATTGGTATACTGATGGCTCTCCTCATCATGGCCTCTCGGGTAGGGGCGTTTACTGTGGCAGTTGGTTGGGTCGTTGGGTCACGGTTTTCCAGGCGGAGTTGTTGGCCATTATTTATTGTCTGCAATTATGTATAGATAAGTTCTATGTACAGTCGGGTGCAAAAAGGTTTACGTGTCATAGTTGAGCACGTGAATAGCGTATACCTGCTACCCTGTTTTCATGCAGAAGGGACAGGTCCAATCTAATCTGCCTCGACTCTCAATAAAAGTACCTGATTTTGCAACTGAACAACATCCGGTAAGCTTGGTTCCTACAGAGCAGGTAAAAACCTTTTTACACCCGACTGTACATAAATGTATCTTCATATTTAGCGACAGTCAAGCGGCCCTTAATGTCATTAAATCTTCTAGGTTTACTTCTAAACTTACCCTGGAATGCCGACAGCTTCTGCATGTCCTATCTCTTCACAATAGTGTTACCTTGTAATGGGTTCCGGGACATAAAGGTGTTGTTGGAATTGAGGTTGCTGACACTTTAGCTAGAACAGGAAGCCAAATTAACTTTTATTGGTTCTGAACCCTTCTCCGGTATTTCTAAACAAACTGCAGTTCGGGAGATAAATATTCTCTCACCAAGAAATGATGGAAAGGTGGGATCAAAAACTTGCCAGGCTCACGATTAAGAGATCTTCTCCTAGTTTAATGTCTAGCATTCTACAACTAACAGAAACATATTGCGGATTATCATAAGTTTCCTTACTCTGTAAACATCTACATAGAATGGGAAACCTTCGGGAATAGCCAATATGTTCGAAATGTGGTTTGGTGGAAGAAACGGCCCACCACATTCTCTTTAACTGTGTCGCTTTGGCACATTTTCGCTACCTCACGTCTGGCTTAATCTTTCTTGAGGATATTCTTCTAGACCCTGTAAGTAGCCTGACTCGCTTTTTAAGTCTATATGGCTTCCTGTAGGCTTTCTGGGTTTTCTCTTTGGCTTCGGTGCAGTATTCCTTATAGAATTAAGTGCCTTGGCTGTTAATTGCTTCGCTATTGATTGACAACCCTAGTTATAGGATAAGACACCTAGTGAAAGCCTTGTTGTATTGTGTTTATGATGGCCCAATTGGTAGAGGCAGCGAGCGTGATACTTTTCTGATGGTTTGGATAGGAGGAATTCCCCTATCTGCGAGCTGGGTGCGCGTCCTGTCATTGGACCTTCATCTTCTCTACCTGGTGACAGTGTTGCGGTGATGGCCCAATTCGTCGAGGCAACGAGCATGGTACTCGTCGTTCCTGGTTCGAATCCAGGATTGTGGATTTTTCCTTCCATTTTTTCTAGAATATCAAGTACCATCTTCATTAGCCCATCTTCATGTAGGGTCAGACCCTTAGAAATCTTGAAGAATAGGAATGAACTGGCTCTCAAGCACCTGTCTGTACCTCTTGTATGACACATTTTCCTTTCAAAATTCTAGAACTGTTAAACAAAATACCTTGATGCCACGAACATTCCAAACAACTTTTAAACTTAGTACTTGATGAGGAATTGACGTTAAGTCGTGGTTGATAGGTTTTGGGCTACCCTGTATAGTAGAAATGTCCAAAAATATTCTCTAACAGCCTTCACAGAGAGAGCGATTCAAAAAGAGCTGTCTGATTTCTGGGTTATATTGTAGAAAATACATGGAACGTATCCTCATTATAAAAGTGTACATCTGTCACTAATATATGTGCCATGGAGTGCAATCACCTATCACCGTGTTAAGTTTGTGCACAGAGTTCAAAAACACCCTGTGTAGAAGATACCTATACTAGAGTCCCTAGCATCGCTTTCAATATTCTGTAATTTCGCGAAAGAAATCCAGAATCGATAACATTTTCAAATATACATACCCCCTTTTCACTGTTCCACTAAACCGTGTGCTATTAGCTTAAGCCGCAATATTTAGATGCAGCTGAACGCACAATTACCTCAAAAGTGTTGTTATTTCTCCATTTCACTTTAAAAGTCTACGCCATTTGAATTGGAGTTAAAGTGCCGTACTTGTGTTGCAGAATGCTTCATAATTCCATGTAGTTAAGCAAATTCATAGTCTTAATAAAATTCTCCTCGTGCCTCGGGAGAGTTTTAACCCTTTAATATGGCTTTTAATCCCATTAACCCTAATGAGATTCATAATCTAACGCTTTAAGAAAAATAAATTTCTCTAAATTAACCTCAAGTTGAACATCAAAGTTTTTGCCCTGTACACGCTGTTTAATAAATAATGCGTGGAAATTTGATTTTCGTTAAATCTAAGAAAAAACGAGTGATACGTGTTTGATGCAACTCTCTTCGTGTGAGAATAGATTGAGGCGTTAAAATTGAACGATTTTGGCCTTCAGCTTCTCTTCGATATACGTTCCTCAGGCATTCGTGCCATTGTCCCGCTGTTATGGACAATGGCACGATATCACATTCCCATTATAACAAGCAACTTCTGCGATTCATTGCTAGGATAGGTGTTGTTCTACACATCTTCGCAAACTGTCAAAAAGGTTTCTCAGCGTTGAAGGTCGACGGTTTCCAAGATCACTTTTATAGAGTCCAAAGCCTAAGTCTAATTAGGGAACATCACGGAGTGATAATAAAATTCTGATCCGAATCTAACATAGGTAACATCTATATTCAATAATAAAGGGTGTCCAAAAAGTCTGATAACATGGCAGATATTCAAAGCTGCCAGGCAGGTGAGATCTGATGTGTGTAGTTTATAGGTAATAGGGGGGGGGGGGATTCATTGCCGCACTCAAATTTGACCTTGACCCCCAAATTTAAGGTCATCCGTTTTCTATCTCGAAAACTATTAAAGATAGAGATAGATTTTACCAAAAAAAATTACACTACCAAATACCTCGATATATTTTGTAGAAAACCATATAAAAATATTTATTTAAACAAATAATTATTATCACAAAAAAAAAAGAAATTCAAATTATAACAAAATTGAAGGTCAAAAAATTATCCGTACACTTCTAATAATTACGTTTTAACAAAACAGTTAGTACTTTGTTGAGCCTCCTTTGGCTTCAAGAAGAGCAAGACAACGTCGGGGCAAGAAGAAATTTTTGCTTGTTTCATGCCATGTTTTGAGTAATAATGTTTTTAATTCATTTTTGTTGCTCGGCTTCCTGTCTGCTATCCTGGACTCAATATCATTCCAAAATGCTCAATCCATGCACTTTAACATTGTTGTTTTCCAGCTAAGATGTCACAAGTTTTGATGAATGCTTTGGATCAAGATCA
The DNA here is from genome assembly GCA_023313115.1 of Rhysida immarginata. NCBI lineage: Eukaryota > Metazoa > Arthropoda > Chilopoda > Scolopendromorpha > Scolopendridae > Rhysida > Rhysida immarginata. The sequence continues at coordinate 165,627 of JAHWFO010096280.1, read as the reverse complement.
TGCTGGAAAGTGAATGGGAAATCTTCATTTTTCTAGCAGAAGGTTTCAAATTCTCTTGCAGAATGGCTAAATAGTCCTCCTTCTTCATTGTGTTTTCAATGAAAATTAAGGGCCCCAATCCTGCCCAGGAAAAAAAACCCCAAACCATGATGTGACAACCGCCATGTTTTACTGTTGCTCGAAGGCACTCTTTCTTTAGTTCTTCATGGGGTTGCCGCCACACTTTGGGTGTCCATCTGATCCAAAGAGGTTGAATTTACTCACATCTGAGAAAATTACTTTCTTCCAGAAATTCAAATTTTTTTTAGCATGCTCTTGTGCCCATCTCTGTCGCTTCATTCTATTCACCTTACTAATGTAAGGTTTTTTCCGGACCACTCTTCCATGGAAATTTATTTCATGCATTCTATTTCTTACTGTTTGTGCTGAAATAACAACCCCATAATTTGTTTGCAGATCTTGGGCAACTTTAGTAGCAGATAAACGACGGTTTTTTCTGATTGATCTAGTTATGATGTGATCAATTTTGTTTGAAGTGCTCCTCTTTCTTCCTCCCCCTCCTTTGTTGACAAGTGTATTGTCCTTTCTGAATTTCTGTATAATATACTGAACAGTCCTTTTAGGTAACTCAATCTGGTCCGCAATTTGTTTGTAAGTTTTTTTTTCTTTTCCACAAGTTTATGGCTAGTTTTCACCATTTTGCTTCATTCATCAACTCAAAATGAACAGTAACGGTCTTCTTTATATAATTGATGTAAAGTATGCAAATTTTTTTCGATATGAAAATATTTTGTTGCATATTTGAGGAAAAAATGAGTGTGTACGGATAATTTTTTGATCTTTAATTTTGTTATGATTTGAATTTCTTTTTTTTTTGCGAAAATAATTATTTGTTTAAATAAATATTTTACATGATTTTCTACAAAATATATCTAGGTATTTGGTAGTGTAATTTTTTTCACGATTTCTGTTTTATTTTATAATGAAATTACCGATTTAATTCATTAAGTCGAGGTGTACGGATAATTTTTTGGCTCACTGTATGTATGTATGTTTGTCCACGTATTTCTCAGAAACTAGAAATCGAATTGCAATAATTCTTTCTTTATTGGATTAAGTATCTTTCAACTTAGGGAACAGTCCAAGTTTCATCAAAATCGGTTTTGTAGTTATCAAGATATGGACTGATAAGTTAGTGAAAGTTAGTGAAAGTTACATCAAAGTCGGTTTTTATACTCTGTTTTATCTTATTTATTGAATAGCAATATATTTGTATTAGGCCTACGAATACCTAATTACTTAGGCCTTACATTAGGAATTGCTAATTTCTGTTATGCATATTGTTGCCAACAAATAGAATACATTTGAAGAATAAAAAAAACAAAAAACCGACGACGTGTTTCCATATCTTGAGAACTACTAAACCGATTAGGCTGTTCCCTAAGTTGAAAGATACTTAATCCAATAAAACAAGAATTATTGCAATTCCATTTCTAGTTTCTGAAAAATACGTGGACAAACATACATACACACATACACACACTTATGAAATTTGGCACACCTATTTAGAGCCCGCATAGACTAACATATACGAATATTGTGTAATTCTAACAATACTACATACATATGAGTCGAATTGATAACCTCTTTTTTTTTTGACGTCGCACAGTGGAGTATTTGACACTAAAAGATGGTCATAACTATTTTTTTCCTATTTATATGTGACAATCGCGATTGTAAGTAACTGATACGAAAAAAACTGTTATTATGTCTTAACGATTAATGTAAAGAACGTTTTTTTTCTGTTTTTTTCCACATTTTTTACGTTTTTTATTTTTTCATAGAAAAAACGTGAAAAACATTGATTTTTGAGGACTAAAAACAAAAAGTTGAAAAGACCAAAATTAAAAATATTTACAAAATTATACATTTTTTTTAGGCTTTATGCCATAAAAAAATATTATTTCAACGTTTGTTCTACGATTTTTGTCCCGTTTTTTTTATTTTTTATTTTATTTTATTAATTATGTGTCCTGAAAAACACTTTTTTATGTTTATTTATCTCTGTTTTACGTTTTTTTTTTTTATCTATGATCCTAACCGATTGTAAATGATCTTAACTGATTTTATGAAACGATTGTAATAACTGTTCTTAACTGATTGTATGAAAGAATGATGCGATTACACAATTAGGTAAAAATACTCAGATTTGTCCTCAGAGCTTGCTACAGAGCCAGAGCCTGTAGATGGTAGGAGACGCGTGCGGGCGCAGTTTAAAAAAAAATCATAAAAAATAAAACGCTGAACTTCCGCTACTTTTTTATTTTCAGTTAACATGTTAAGATGTTATATAACAAAATTCCGTTTCATTTTCTGCTCGGACGAACCCGGAAACATAACAAAAACACTAATTTGTAAAATTTATTGACTGATTTTTTTTTTTTCACTTCAAATTACACCTCAAAGAAGACAAAAAAAATGATTCCTTGGACATTGTAACAAGTTAATAATACAGTACATACATTTCCCAACATGTTCCATTATGAAATATTTTCCTAAAGACAGAATTACCACTTAGTCGTCGATTAAAATTATGCGGTTTTTAGAGCGCCGAGATTTGCAACGTGCAACGAAAAATAAGACGAGATTCCGACTGGCAAAACAATTGAACCAGGTACAATGAAGTCTTAAAGAGCTAATATTTGATGTACCATCTGTTGTACTGTACCCAGATGTCATTACAATCGTTGAATTGTGAATTCAAGAAATCAAGGTTATGGCCAGCTTTTAGTGTCAAATACTCCACTGTGCGTCGGTTAATAATTAGTAGATAATCGCTCGCTTCAACAATGCACTTTAGCAATAGATTATGAAGAAACAATAGACCCTTACACAGAACGCTTCAAAAGTTGACGCTCATTTTATTAAATAGGGATACTACAAATTATGAATCTTTTATATGTTCGAATGTATAGAAAATTACTACTCTGCCCTTTTAACCTTTTGAACAACACATTTCCTTAGCATTCTTGCTTTAGCAACCAGAGGCTTCCTTAGCATTCGTATCTAACAACCGAAAGTTTCTTTAGTAAAGCGTGGTTCCCACATGCGTAAAAACAACGGCAGAAACCACAAAGCAGAAAAATATTATGATGTCACTTCCCGTTTTCGTCTCTTCTGCCCGACTGAAAATTTCTGCTTTTTAGAGTTAGGTTGAGTTCAACTTTTGTGGCACAAGCAGGGCAGAAACGATTGCTCAGCCAATAGAAAACGATCTCTGCAGTGACGTCACAGTGACGTCCTCTCTCTCTCTCTCACAAAATAAAAATGTCGGACACTCAGCTCACAAAGGTGAAGAGGCCGAGAAAGAAAATTGATGTAGAAGCGCTAATAGAAGAGGTGCGATATCTATATTTATTAATTAATTAATCAAATTAAATTGAATAAACAACAATTGAATGCAAAAATTCGATGTGATGATTGATGAGGAATGAACGAACTGTGTACGTATTGTGTGCAGTCGAAGCCGACCGTTTAGATCGATCGACAGCTTCGGTGCAGTGCATTTGTGTTGGGCAAAACTTCTGCTGTCTTATCCTTTTGAGTTTCTGCCATGTGGGACACCTGCAGGAGCAGAAAGTAAAAAGGCAGAAAAAAATACGCCCTGGTTTCTGCTCTCTTGTTTTCTGTCAGTGGGAACCACGCTTAACCAAATTCTTAACTCGAATTCCTTAAAATCATATCGGTTTTGGGCATTTCGGTTGCCTGACTTGTTTAAATCTATTTACAAGTTGGCTTATGTGACTGTGACCTTTTGGTACTTGTCTATGTCATTCCTTAATGGTCTATTAAATATTGTAATGGTCGGAACTTAGAATTTTAAAAAAATGCAGAATTTTTTATTGATGTTATTTCAATTTATATTAAAAATCTCTTGTGTTTATATTAAAGACTCAAAATTTACGATCAGAGTAAAACGATATTAAATGCAACTAAAATATTGAAGCTTATTAAATTTTTCCCATTCTTTACACAGCGCTCCAATTCCGCTTTGTACATAAATTTCGGAAACACGGCGAGCAAAGTTCTCAACTTTAAACAAAAATTCAGTGGCCGATATTTTTTAAGTTATTACACGAATAAAAACGGAAAACACCTTCTTAAATCATCCGAGAGGCAAACTTTTCAAAAGAGGAAGTGGGCAAGAGTTTTCTTTTGGGGTAACATCCTCAAATAATGGGCAAATTTAATGGGATATAACTCCAACGATAATGGACTCCAAAGGACAAATGACGGTGAAATACAATAGTTTGGAAGAGTACTTTTAGTCAGATGCACTGACTCCCATCACAATAAGGTTTTTAGTCTGAAGAGGGGCAGTTTTTTCCCTCGAAAGGAATTTACCTAAATCATTTCGAATGACCCGTTAAAGTCGCTCCAATCTCTTCCTTACCCCAAGCTCAACAACCCTTCTGGTGGGAATGATGAAATTTTAACTTGCGCTGAATTTTTTTGGCTTTATGGAAGCTAAAAGCGTTTATCTTTTTCGAGGACCCCTATGCTTTTTTTTTTTCACGGAAATTTTTCAGGCAATTTTCCATCACTTTCATTTACTTATTATGAATAAAGATGAGCGTGCAAATGATAGATATTTTCCACCCACTCTCTTTCCGTCCTACCATTAGGTTTTTAATAGATGACATTGCGCCTTAACTATCTTTGCACATTAATGAAATTAACGAGTTGCTGGGGCCGTGAAATTTCTCTTTGAATTTTTTAATTAGCCAATGCAAGGGAGAAAGTTTGCAACGAATTTATCATAACGCCCTGGCATGAAATTAAGTTTTTTTTTCTGTTTCATGCAATAAAAAATAATGACAAAAACCTCTTTGGGAACTTTGAACTACACTGAATATCACATCACTTACTAAATGAATTGGTCGATAAAAAGTTTCATGTGCAAAGTAAGTGTATATTAAAATAGTTCTAGGGAGAAAAGGGTTCAGTTTAATACAGGGCTAGTCGAAATGATTCATTCGCATTCAAATGACTACAGGGTGAATCCAGAGTAGGGGACAGACTTCGGGAGCTGGTTCTCCATATCAAAAAAAAATAAAAAAACAAATCAGAACAAGTCAAGCAACCGAAAGGACCGATAGGATTTTAAGGCATTCGAGAATGAAAAGGAAACTATTTGATTTCTAAAGAAGCCTTTGTTTGTTATGATTAGATGAGGTTGCTAAGGATGCCTCTGGTTGCTAAGCAAGGCATACTTCTAAGGGAAATGCATAGTTCAAACTGATAAAAACTATCTGAAAAGTTTAATGCAGAAAATAACAAAACACTATAGATTAGAACATATAAGAATCCTTTAACTTCTAAGCATTCCATTTTAATGAAATAAGCGTTAATTGTTGAAGCATTCTGTGTAACGGTGAATTCTTTCTTCATAAACAATTGCTAACGCTTTTCTACGTAACCATGTACTATTGAAGCGAACAATTAACTAACAGCTATTGTTTAAATTTGCCTAACACAAATTAACTCTTGATGATATAAGGCGTAAGTAATTACATGCCATATCTTAGCATTGAAAGTTTCCAATGGTTCAATAATGGTTTCTTTAAAATAAGCATCATGGAACCCATTTCGACTATCATTAGTTTGACGTTATATTCATTCATGACACATCATTCCAAGTCGTTTGATATATTACATGCCATATTTTAACATAGAAAGTTCAAATGAACCATAATGGTTCCACTAAACCAGCTGCCTTTGAACCAATTTCGACTATCATTAATTTTACATTAAATTCATTCATGACACATCATTCCAAGTCGTTTGATATATCACATGCTATATTTTAGCATTGAAAGTATCGAATGGACCATATGGTTCCATTAAACCACATACCATTGAACCTATTTCGACTATCATTAGCTTTACGTTAATATTCAACCTTGAAATGTTATTCCAAGCTGTTTGATATAATACATGCCATATCTTAGCATTGAAAGTTTCCAATGCACCATAATGGTACCACTAAACCAATGGTATGCCCTTGAACCAGTTTTGATTGATATTGACCATCAAGGAAGACCATCACTTGTCTTCACTTAATTCACATGCCTTTTCTCTGCTTTACTTATGGAATGCCAAAGAGAGAACAGCATTTGGCAGTGCACAGGCAATTTATACATGGAATTTGTGGTCCCTTATATTATTTGTGACCTTTTGAACCGGAAGTAGTTCACGGATTTTTTTCACCAACGAACTGAGTATTCCGATTTTCCTAAGTTGTCGAATGGCGAAAACGGAAGTCTAAAATTCGGAAGCGTTCGAAAGCTAGCGCACCAACAGACAGACAGACAGACGGACGGACGCACATTGTGAAAACATAAGTACCTATCGGTCCTAATAATCATATGACCAAAAGTGTATATGGAAATAGGCAGTATACAAAATTATCCATATTCCATGACACAAGGGGCGTTCAAATTTGACCTTGACTTTATTTTTATAAAATCAGGAAACTACAAAAAATACACACCCACCAGTTATTTCCTAAATAACTTTACTCGCCTCTCCACACATTTTTTCCAGCATTCTGGGAGCATCTGGATACCGGTTCTGTAGAAATCTTCAGGCTGATGTCGAAACCACGTCAGGACAGGCTTTTTCAATGGGCCAAAACGGTGATATTCGCACGTGGAGAGATCCGAGTATTATGGAGGATGTGGTAAGATGTCCGATTCGAGTTCCGCCAGTATGTCTATAGTCTGAGTTTGGCTATGTTTGGTCTGGTCTGGCATGTCTTGCAGAAAACAAACCCCATTGTTAAGAGGTCTGGTCCCTTTTCCCTTAGCGCCGGCTTCACGGACGTCCTTAAAATGTCACAGTAGTAGGGTGCATTTATGGTTCGAGGTTCTTTCAGAAAATCGACATGAATGATACCCTTAATGTCCCAGAATACAATCGCCATCAGCATGGAATAAATTTCCAATCGCCATCAGCGTGGTTTTGTGATCCTCGGAGAGTTGCTTAGGGACCCATCTGACACAGATCTTGGATGATGATCTCCACGCTGCCAATCAGTATTAAAGCCAATTCTCGGACATGAATCCGCCTGTCGTCCCTTATCAGCTCATTTGTTCGTGCGATGAAGCCATCATTGACAGCAGGTGCTGGCCTTGCCTTATGAGGTTCATTGCCGGTGGATTCTGGCCCTCCTTCAAAGTTTTGGCACCAAGCAAAGACGGATTATCGAGACAAACATGACTTGGTGAACTGTCTTAGAAGTCTGTGATGAATTTCAGATGCTTTCACACCTTCGTTGTGGAGTAACGTAGTGATTATTCGTTGTTGGTCGATATATCGATGCCCGCTTCATTGTTTGTTTTAACAAAAAGGCGGACAGCGTAGTGGAATAACGAATAATCATCAAGTTTGTCCACAGAGTCATGTTTGTTTTGATCATCCGTGTTTTCTTGGTGCCACATGTTTGAAGAAGGGCGAGAATTCACCGGCAATGAACCTCATAAATCCAGGCCAGCTACTGCTGTCAATGATGGCATCTTCGCACGAATAAATGACCTGATAAAGGAGAACAGGTGGATTCATGTCCGAAGATTGGCTTCAATACTGAACATCAGCACTGGCAGTGTGGAGACTATCATCTACGATAAGCTGAAATTCAACAAGTTCTGTGCTATGGATTCATCACCATACTCTTGAATGGCGACACACTGACTCAAGAAATTCAAGATGACACCGTCGGCAACGAAAGTAATGGCGACTGTATTCTGGTACATTAAGGGTATCATTCAGGTAGATTTTCTGGTAAAACGTCAAAGCATAAATGCACCCTACTACTGTGACATTTTGTGGACGTTCCTGAAGCCGGCACTAAGGAAAAAGCGGCCAGGACTCCTTACCAGTGGTATTTGTTTTCTGCAAGACAATGCCAGACCACACACAGGCAAACTGACTATGGACACACTGACGAAGCTCAAATAGGACATGTTACTACGTCCTTCATAGAGCTCGGATCTCTCCCCATGCGACTATCACCTTTTTGGACCATTGAAAGAGTTCTTGGGAGGATAATGGTTCAGCTCCAATGAGGAAGTGAAAACGGCTGTCCTGACGTGGTTTCGACATCAGCCTGATAGTTTCTTTTTTTATTTATTTTTGGATGTGGAGAAACAGCCCCTAAAGTCTCTGAACATTTGTAGCTTGTTTTATTTGGGTAATCACCCTGTATAATGTGCCCTTGTCAGGCATTACTTAAAGCCATATCAGTTTTGAATTTTGTTGACAGGCGGGCATTCCTACGTTATTCCTTTCGACACATCCTCGAGGGATAATGTTATACACATTCAACTGATGGCGAATAAAATCAGATTGACTTTGCTGTTATCACAAGGTTGTTCCCGAAAATAATGTATACAAACAACGATTCAAAAAATAAGTTTGTGTATAAATAATGTCCCGCGCAAATATGAACATTCCACGAGAGTGTAAAAGATTCAGAAGCTTCACTCGATGGTGAGCTTCAGCTTTCATTACATGCAAATTTGGGACTTGTCAAACAGAAACAAAAATCGAAGCCTGTGTTAGTACGAGTGAATGCATCTGGCTTTACGTATTCAATCTGCTGGGCGCTTAATTCCGATTCACAAGCGTGAATATCAATACGAGTTCAGAGGTCGGCCGATAGAATAACAAAGGCGCTCCTCTAACGGCATCTACCGTATTCAGCAAGCACTAATAAAGAAATAAAGAAATGAAGTCATCAGTGGAAATTAAAATAAAGCCTCCCGTTTAGAGGGCATTTGTTTTAAACCTTTCAATGAGCAGGGTGTTTGAGTAAGGATTTGTGTCGATAAACAAAGGTTTATATTTCATCGGAAATTTGGTTTGAAATGATCTGTCTCTCTTTCAGTGCAGCCCCTATTGTTGCTATGGTGACGGGTCAACTTTAAAGCTTCAACAATAAAACTGGAATTTTATTGCTACAAGGCTATTACTTATCCAGACACAAGACGATTCAGAAGGTCATTTCCTTGCGACGTACATCAAGGATTTGAGCTTTCTTCCGTGAGAGTATGTGATACCCACTCTGGACTAATTTCTAGAAATGTAGGTGTTTGTGAGAATTGCATGTTATCTTCCGCGCTCAGTTTCACTTCAGCTATGTCGTTATCTTGCCATTACAAAGTCTTCGATCCTTTTCACCTTCTCCGGAGTAGCTGTATCCTGTGGACATCTTGAATGGAAGTGTGTCTTTCCCGAGATTTCTTTGCCCATCCCTTAACCCTTAAGCGTGCGCGTAAGCGGTGTTTGGACCGCATTTTTTAGATATCTTCTATTTTTTTGTAAAAATCTTTCTATAGATGGTTCTCGCTACTTGGTATTCTCTAATTACTATTTTTGAAAACAAAAGGCACTAGTTGCATTTTTTTATGATATAGATTTTGAAAATGAAAATGTTGACATAGATATTTACAGCAGTGACTCTGAACAATCAATAATACTAAAGTGTATTCTTACATTTTCTTTCGCAAATTATTGCATTTAATTTAATTGGAATGTTTTTAAACTTTCTGTTATATTGTGATATAGTGTTCAGGTCAATAAACATTACTACTTTAACATTAATTTTATAAATATTATTTCCTAAAAAATACAATAAAAGGTTATTGGAAATATGGATATATTAAAATAAATAAAAGAATCTAATAAATATTCTAAATATATAGTGAAAACACTGAAATATTGCATGGCGGTCCAAACACCGCTACGCGCATGGTTTCGGGATTTTAAAAGACGCGCACGCTTAAGGGTTAATTTGGGGAAGGCTAAGGGTATAAGTGCGAGACAAGTCTGTTACCCCCCCCCCCTTCATACAATTTATAAACGAGTGAAGATACAACAACTCTATTGCAGGTAACATATAGGAATTTGGTAGGCTAAACGACGGTGGTGTCAAATTTGACTATTGACCTCGATTTTTGCACCTTGCAATTTGTAACTTTGCAATTCAGTGCTAAAGCTACATTGTGTAGTGTGGACTATGGAATGGCTGTTTTCTACAACGGTTGCCTTACAGGAGTAAGGTACACAGAAATGATTTTGGTTGGCTTCGTCTCAGACTTTTTATACAACTTGCCTTTAGTGCAGTGCCGCCGCATTTGATTCCAGCATAGATGGGCCACTTCCACATTTTGCAGCCATTACACGTCAACGATTGGATGACACGTTTCCACATCGATGGATTGGCGGAGGGGGTTCAGTTTATTGGCCACCACGTTCGCCTGATATGACACCACTTGGGCTACATCAAGGACAAGGTGTAAATGATATGAAATAACGAATTCAGCAGGCTTGTACAAACATAACGCCCATCATGATGTTAAATATGATGGGTTCTGTGAAATACCAAGTACAATTATGCATTGCTGCAGAAAGTTACCACACTGAGCACTTCATTCATTGATAAAATTAACATACCAAAGAAGATGAGACCCCTTTCCTACAACTATAATCTCGTAAAGGGTTGCCGGTATCTTCAAGAATTACGACTTATGATTGGCCTTTAAAAACGCCAACTCCCTTAGAAATATTTTGGGGAATCCGAAAGATAGGACTCCTCCCATATTACAATCGGGAATCTACTAGATAGCTTGCAACAATTGTGACCTGGTTTATACGGGAGCTTCTAAATGAACGAATAGCGACTAGATTCAAAGAACATCTGGCACATGCCAGATTCGGCCGTCCTGTTTTCCTTTAATTAGCTAAGAGCATTTTTTCTTCCTTGTATTGTTTTCTCACTGCCCTCATTCCCTCCGTTTGTGACGTCATCAGCGCATAGTGTCCGGGCCTTCTTATCTAGGAGGCCTTGATCTGAGGCCATGTAGAACACAATGTGTTCAATAGCACTGAAGGGAGTGCGACGGAGTATGTATGGATCGAATATAGTGATCAGAGTGAATCCAATCTAAGATTATCGATTGGATTTAGGTTCGGGAAATTAGGGGATCAAGGAAGAACCTTTTTTTCGCATCTGTATCCCGCGGGGTATACTGTTTTTTACATCTGGAAAGGGGGGGTGCAGTTATTTAAGTAGGTGCGGGTTTTATTTGTTTTTTTTTTTTTTTTTACAATGACTGCGGATTCTGAACTTTGCCGACCGCTCTAGCCGTTGTGATAGAATATACTAAGCAAACTTGGCACCAGATCATATCGCCATAGTTTATATAGTGCTGGCAGTGCTATTACTAATCAAAACTAACCAATCAGGATAGAACGCAACTTCGTCAGATCGAAGCAGTTTGAAGTTGCGGTCACTTTCGTATTAGTTTTTGTTGAGGGGAAATTCAAATAAAAAAGTGAATTAATGTACTGTATAATGAACTGTATATTATATGCAAATTTCGTTTGAAGTTTATCATGACAGAATGCAACTTCGTCAGATCGAAGCAGTTTTGAAGTTACCATCCTTTTGAGAAGTTACTTTCGCATTAGATTTTGATGACGGAAAATGAAATCCCGTTATAGCTGTATATTTTTGGGTGTGGGTTATTTAGGGGTGCGGGTTTTCTTGTTCGCGGGTTATTTGGGTGAAAATACGGTATAGTCAAATAGTAAGATTAAGAATCTTGATTGGAATATTGAAATGGTCGATAAACAAACATGTTTTTTTCCGAGAGCTTTAGTTTTCTGAGGACATTAAAAAGAAAGAAGTGCTCGCACAAGTCAGATCACAATTTTCAGTGCAAGAGTGGAATGATCGAGTTCCCCATCAAGCGCGATTATCACTCGTCTACCATTTTTTTGTTAATCGATCATTCCACTCAGGCTCTAGATCTTACGGTGCGATTATGCCTGGAAGTCCCAATTGTGCTTCTCCAGTCATTCCTGGATAATTCTTGTTGGAATATCTCATCTGGAACACGTATGGCCTTTCAGCGGAATCAGAAGATCCAGTCAATGCCAAGAGTAATTACTACCACCACTAGTTATTCTTCCAAAACTGACTGTCGGGTGGTTCTCTGGAAGATTTACCAGCAAAAGCGACAAAGAAAAGTATCCCCAGTTCATGCGAGAAGGCAAACGCTTTGCCTATCAGAAGAGGTCTAATACCTGGACTTCAATGCAAATTATAGCAGTTTCTGTAGGTGCGTTTCTAATATAATGAGTTTAATGGTTGTCCTAGTTTGAAGTCTCATATGCATTGGAATTTGTACTCGCCTTGAAGACAGACATGGGGCAGCCCCTTGCTCATTTGGTCGACTGTTGTAATGGTGTTGTTTGTCTAATCATAGCACCAGGCCTGAAAGCTAACGCCATCCCTTTGTAGTTCTGTTAAATCTTTAAATTTAGCCATGAAAGCATCGATTGATATGTTTGTGCTGAGTAGGCCTGAAAACATGGAGCGAAGTACGTTCATCTATACTTTCCATATACAATGATTCCCTAATGAAGTGTAATAAATAATAGCCGATTTATTCTGTTGAGGTTTTGTATTCCCATTTTTCTTTCCAGATGATAAAAGTTTCAAGTTTGTGTATTCATATCATGCAGTGTTTAATCTTAAGAGCCTACGCGTTCAGTTAGAAACTTTAGTTTATAGGATGTTAATGCTACATAAAATGAGAGCCTAATCACCGATTGGCAATGTAACCTGGAAAGAGTTTTGAATGAGGATTATAATGACAGGTTTGGATTACAGAACTTAATAGGAAATTTTCAAATGTTCTCCTAATACCCTGCCCACCTCGTAATTGGGCACGCGATTAATGAATATTCGGATAATAATGAGGTACCTATTGCTCTGGGTGCTCTAAATACTTGCGCATTACAAATTAATGGTTTTTAATGCTCCTGAAAGTTGGTTGTTAGGAAATTAACAAAGAAATAAGGGGATCAAGTGCGAAGAGGGTCGTTGAAAATATTGTTTGTGTTGATGGTTCCATTGCAATTGTTCCTAATTCTCTTCTATCTTTTGTGCAAACATTGGTTGGTGGGTGGGTCCCTTCTCTTTTGCTTTGTAATCGTATTATTGAATTTCTCCAACGGTTGAGATTCGCATCCATTAAAAGTCAATTTCGGGCTTTTCATTTCCCATTCCCTTCCCACCCCCTACTTTTATCGCTTGAGTAATATTTGGATTCGCCCACCAGCTTGCTGTGGGTAATTGCGCCAATAAATTGGGGTATTTCGACCCCCTATCGCTGGGAATAACCGGCAACTTCTTGTTATTGTCGCAATGGGCGTTTTTATTTCACACCGACATTAAGGGCCATATTAAAAGGACCAATTAGGGCGAATTTAATTCTTCTCTTGTAAAATAGAACGTGTTAGCTATTATCGGGTATCCTGCGCTCCTCCAAGAGTCTTCTGAAGTTTCTTTTTTAAGAAGAGTAGCTCTAGGCTTCCATGTTCATTTGTTCAACACAAGCAATAAAAACACAGCAATTGCTATTGAAAAAGATATGCCTAATATAAATTGATTGATAACAATAGGCATGTCTTCACGATGGTCTTCACAGCACTAAGGCATTGATACCTATTAATTACCTAAGAGCAATTATTCTCTGTTCAAAGAAAGTTTGTCGGTGTGTATCCAATTAAATTTCCCGTTTCAATTGTTAGACATTCTTGCAAAATCTGATGAAACTGTCTAACAATTAGATATAGATAGCAACGAACTACAGATACCAATAGTCACTACAAGAAATAACTACTGTTAGCAAATAGTATTGTTATCGAGACGACTAACATCAGTAACGAATTGATCCAATTAGCGAGTGATAACGGTATAACGAGAGTCAATAGAAGGACTCTCTCCCAAAACGCATCTAAAGTAAACTTTTGAGATACTAGCGCCAGCTATTGAGCGCTTACGGAATCGCTTAACTGTTAATCTCGAAGGCCTTGTGCAGCCTGAAAACTACTGAGCTGTTTATTTGTTTACAGTTTACACATCGGTTTTTACAATAAAGCTCAATTTTTCAAATAAAATAGATTTTTCGCAATTCACTAAGCACTCAACAGCTGGCGCTAGTATCGCAAAAGCCTATACATTGTTAACGATTCGTACCATGGCCAGGGTCTATAGAAGTAAATGGTCGTTCAACTCCACTGAAAAATCAGAGACTACTATAAAGATAACAGCCTGTTCAATCGGCAGTTTCCAAGTTTCACCGCAGTAAAGGAGGCGGGCGCTTTTAAGTAGGGTGAAGAAAGCCTTTTTAGCCTTGAAAAAGCCTTACCACTGCTACCATTCTATTGTTTTCTACTGGTTAGCCTAAAAACAGGCTGCATATTTACACATATATGTAATCTTATATATAAATATATTAATGTTATATATTATTAATATATAATCTTAATTTTATATGTTAATATATCAATCTTATATATATATTTAATCTTATATAATTGTTAAAAAAAATTTATAACATGTCGCATTTTTTTTAAAAAAGTAACATTCTTTGGCTTGTTAATGGTGCATATTAATGAATATCTAGGTATATTGTTTCATTTTGACACTTAAAAAGACTTGATCAGCTGTAGCTCTGTGCATAAGTAAACACAGTTGTTACCAAGGTTTTTCCTCACTAAAAGCGCCCTCACGTGAGAAGTCTTTGAACTAAGGCGGTCTTAAGATTTCAATGGAAATCGTGTCGATTGAACAGGCTGTTACCTATATAGTAGGCTGTGGAAAAATAAAGCTAAAGTTTCTAACTCCCGATAGAGCGGGAACTCTATTCAAAAATGGCGCTGCATGTATAATAGCACCTTCAGTTCATGCAGCGCCGACTATTGTGAGTAAAAATATTAGTTTCATTTTCAATTTCAATGCAGCCGGAATTATTGGCATACTACTGCCAAAATTAGTGATTCTACACAATTTTAAATAAATAACTGATAAACCAAATGTAGAATGCATTACTAAGCTCACTATTAATACTGGGTATCAACAATATAAGTAAAATAACTCTACAAATTATGGAATTCAGATCACGCTAGGTGCCGCATACATCGCAGAAAATGTATTCGACCTATGCGGCTCCTAGCGTGATCTGAATTCCCTAGCTTCCCTTAACAATGGAAAATGACGGGCGTTGAACGACCATTTACTTCTATAGACCCTGACCATGGCGGAAGTTACGAGTTCTAGGACCATACCCTCTATATTCTGGTATTACTAAAACCAATTACATACTGCAATAGTTCTAATATTGATTAAATATTGACAACAATACGTTTAACAGAAATTAGCTACATGATAGCATAGAGCTATCGGCAATTAGCCATTGAGAGAATCAGCTGCTGATAATAAGATGTGTGTGCTGACAGTAATTACAATAAAGATGTGTGTACAGGCATTGAATTCCATTGTTTTAGTCCAACAACTGGATTGCTGTATTTACTGAAAAGTCGTTTTTTGCCCCCTCTCTTGAATGAATTTGGCTTCAGCTCAAACATAACAATGCATTTTAACGATCGCACAACGTAACAAAACTGTCAGCTACTATCACGTGTTCAGGAACAAAACGTAACATTAACTGACAGTTTTGTTACGTTGTGCGATAGTTAAAATGCATTGTTATGTTTGAGCTATAGCCAAATTCATTCAAGAGAGGGGGCAAAAAACGACTTTTCAGTAAATACAGCAATCCAATTGTTGGACTAAAACTATGCTGTTCACAAACCAGGGGATTAAAAGACTATGATATTAATAACGATAAAAGCCAATAACAATTAGGAGTTGATAATAATAAGCTATTGATACTAATATTCCTATAGCCATTGGTTATTGATAAAATTTTGCTATTGTCAGCGTTAAGCTTAATGGCAATAAGGTAGTGGTATCAAAAATGCAAACACCGTGTTGGGTTTGTGAAACGATGATTATTAATACGATTGTTAACGTATTGTTAGGAGAGGCCGTGGCCTGGTGGGCCTTCACTAGACACACAACTTCTGTGAAGTTATGCAACATCAGGCACGGCTAATGACCATCAGTGACATACAATCTTCACCCACTCCCCCCGGCTGCTGCGACCATCATACAGCAGTCAGCAATCCAGATCCATCCAGGAACCCAATTCGTCGGCCTCTGGCCATACAGGCCCTGGATGGACGTATTGGATGCCACTAAAAAAAAAAAAAAAAAAAAAAACGAAGCGCGCATGCTCTAACTGGTATCAGTTCTTGTTGAAATAGAAACTGAAATTATTCCAAGGCATCTGCTTGCTTGCTTGTATTTGAAATCTCCCGCTAATGAAAATAAATGCACAAGATTTAGTAACAAAAGCTGCACACGAACACTGGATTTTTTTTATTTATTACACAGGGTGTATCAAATAAAGTGTAACAGTGAAATAACTGGAGAAATATATATCGGATCAAAAAAACAGAAAACAAGTGTTTCATATTTTTCAAAAAGCTATCCATTGATATTAAATCGACTTCCCTCCCCTCCACTCCCACCCCTTGATATTCCTATTCTACAAATAAACCTAATAAAAACACAACGCAATACTTCCTAGTAGAAGACAAATGAATGTTAAAATTAGCCTTTCCTGATGTAGAAGTCCTAAGAATTATAGTTGTAAACCGTTTTTATAAATTTGAGTCACTAGATGGCAGAAGACGCGCTGTCTCATACAAGTACTTCCGTGAGAGTTTCCGCTCTTATCGTTTTAAAGTCTTTTTCTTATTATAAACAAAGATTATTCGAAGCCTCTCAAATATTGATAAAGATTTGCATGAAAAAGTTTCTTTGAATCGATTACGATGAATATCAATTAGTATTTCTTGGTGGCTATTTTTATTGTTAATTAATCTTAGAGCAGGCCAAGTATAGTATTGTGTCTTCTCAAAAGGAGGTAGGCTGAAGCGATGAAAATGTCACTTTTCAAAAAGATTTCATATACTATTGAACAGGGGGGTGAAACTCATAGCTTTTTTTGTCAAACTAAGATGGCGGCGCTATGAAGACTGTTTTCTGCATTTTGGCGATTTAATGACAAAGTTGTAAATATAAATGAGTAAATAAAATAAAATATTTATGATGGAATTTGATGAAAATAAATTAAATAAATAAAAAATAGCTAAAATTTAATTAAAATATAAAATATAATAAGAATAGATTAATAAATGTTAAACATATACAATAAATAACACAAAATAAAATAAAGTTAATAATTAATTAATTAAATAAAATTTGGCTAAATAAATAAATAAAGTGAAATAATTATAAGCACAAATTAATAAAAAATCAGTAAAATAATAATTAAATTTAATCACTGCGTTGAAGATATTGTTGTTACAAAATGCATCAGCGCAAATAAAACTAATTTCACGCAATGGTAAATCGGAAATACCATATCTTTTTTTTATATATAAAATTGATTTTACCATATTGTAGAATCATCTTTTGCCGTAACAACAGTCCCAATTCTTTTGGGCGATGATATTGGTAAGGTCGGGGCAAAGTTCCTGTGTAATATATGTCTAACACTTTGGATGCATTCAGTGAGATCTTTTTTTTGTTCTCTGTCAACGGTTTCTGTATTCTATTTATCATGATTGCCCATAGATTTTCGATTAGATTCATGGCAGGCAAATTTTTTGGCCATTTCAAAACAATTATTTCTCTTTTCCGATTTCTTTTGGACGTATAAGCTGATACTTTATCCTGTTTGAAAATAACATCTTCAGATGAACAGATCTTCTCAATAATTGAGTAACAAAGAATTCCATCATTTCTGTATTATAAACTTCTGTATGGAACCGGCCGCTCACAAAAAAAAATCCTTTCACCAACACTTTGACTATTAAAACAACCCCATAAATCATGATTTAAAGGGTGTTTTACTTCTCAAGCTCCAAACAACATAATCGAACTATGCATATTCTATTAGTTGAGGAAATTACGTAATCTTAAAACAAACAAAGGAGTTTGCAGATAAATATTTGAAAAATTCAGATCATCCGCTTGAAAACAACGTCATCTACATACATTGGGTTGACAGTTGATCGCAGAAAAACTTTTGCAAGAAATCCATCCAATTATTTCTCGGTAATCACTATATTGTTCTCATTTTCCTGCTGAATTGTATTTGCAAATATGATAATTAAAAATGTAAAAAAGAGATTAGAACAGTATTTAAAAACGTTAACCAAACAGTATGCAAACAAAAAATTAAAGTATGCCAAAGGAGTTTTGAAATTATCTTAATAAAAGAAATAATGAATTCACAAAAGTGAAATTTTTTTGTATACATATCTAGGCTCTTTGTTTATTGGATGAATAAATTTCAAATTT
Organism: Rhysida immarginata; assembly: GCA_023313115.1. Taxonomy (NCBI): domain Eukaryota; kingdom Metazoa; phylum Arthropoda; class Chilopoda; order Scolopendromorpha; family Scolopendridae; genus Rhysida; species Rhysida immarginata. The sequence goes on along the minus strand of JAHWFO010096280.1, from coordinate 147,278 downwards.
CAAAAATTTGAAACAATTAATTTGTTTTTATAATATAATCTACAACAGTTAATTTACTACTTTGACTAATTACTCGTTTGTCCTCCTAAAATTACTAAAAATAAAATAAAATATTTAAAAAAAAAACTTTTTTATATTTTTACCCCCCTTCATCTATTCTTGTTTTTACTTTAAAAAAGAGTATTCCTTTTTTTGGTTTAAAAAGTGAAATAAAAAAATAAGAATTCATAAAATTAAAAAAAGACAAAGGTGTAGCAGGGCATAATTTTTTTTCATTTTAAAATTTATTATTATTATTATTATTATTATTATTATTATTATTATTATTGAAAGAGCACTCTCCAGAAGTAAAAGAAGAATAGTGTGAAAATTAAAATTTAATATGAAATGCGCGCTCTGTTTAAGGACACTGAACGTTGGAAATGCCGTATTAAGCAACAACGTCGTCTGCTTATTCTTCAAGGGAATCGAAGCGCCGCCCTGGCGAGCACTTGATCCCAAGTCCCTTGATTTAGCATTGAGTTTCCACCTCTGGTATATATCTATCTCTATGCTATTGAACAGCCATTTGGTGGCCAACCGGGTATGGTGCCGCGCTGGAAACGAATAACCGCGGGTTCGAATCTAGCTGCTGGCCAGCGTAAGCTGTGAGGCCATTTTCCCAGACTTGCTCTGAGGTTTGAATGTCATTTGGTGACAGCAATTGGTCTATTTTGAGTTTTTGAATGTTGGCAGGGGGTAAGATCTTAGAATAATGGCGAATTCGGCTGGTTGCTCCCAGAGTGCAAAGGGATTGCTCGAGTCAGGTGATCAATCTGGCCGAGAGCATCAACAAATCTTGGAGCAGACGAACATTGTTTTAGCAGTGCTCCAAACTCGTCTAGAGGCAACGCACTCTGCTAGCAATAATATTTTTATCCAAGGCAGCAATGTAAATTAATTATTAAATTAAGTAGTTTAAGTAAAAGGAATATATTATAATAAATAGTAATGTGGATATTTCTCCTTTATAAATTCATAGAAAAAATAAAATAAAATTAATTTAAATAAAATGAAAAATATATAAAGGCCAATATTATACGAGATGGCTGAAGAAATTCAGGAGTTGAAGAAATTCAGGAGAAATACTTCAATATATATGTAATTTAAGTTATATTTATTTTATGTTTTCTATTAATTTATAAAGGAAAAATATCCACATAAGTATTTATTATAATTATTAAATTACCGTTAATTTGATAATTAACCGTTAATTACTGTCAATTTTTATTCACAGAATGTAAATTTTTAATGCTGTGTAATAAATCATGGATGAAAGGGAATGTTGAAAAAAATGATAGCGAAAGTATGTTTGTATTTTTATAGCTCTTATTCCAAGGATATTCATGCATTTATTATGTGGAATATTCATAATAAGTGCTTAGAGTACGAGCTCTAATTATAACACAAAGACCACTTATATATGTATCGGCAATATTAAGAAAATTCTCAATTTTTTAAATTGTTTTTCGGCCGTTCCGATTGTTTGTGCCATTAACAAAGCCAAAACTTCGTCTTCTTCATCGGAAAAACTGTCAGATGAAGAGCTATCCAGTAATTGTGAAAGAATTTCGTCGATTTCAGTCACTGAGGTAGCCATCTTGATTTTGCAAGCGAGAGCAGAGAGCAACACTGCTCCACCGATTTTGGAAGAGCGCGAAGGAGTGCTCCTCGGCGCAAGGAGCAATACCAGCCGAACGCTGTGGGAGCTGTTCTGTGAGAGCAGGAGCAACCAGCCGAACAATTATTAGAGCTCCAGAGCGCTCCGGAGCACGCCAGAGCAGTCAGCCGAATTCGCCATAAGAGATAAGAACAGAGGCGACACTCGATGACGTTTTCCGAATACGGACTACAGCGACATCAGATGCATTGGAATCAACTAAATAAAACGAAAATCAACTAAATATAACATTCCATTTCTGTTTTTTCATTGGTTAACAACTTTTATCCGCGCCCAGTCTGCGCGGTAATTAGTTTCAAATTCAATTAATATTGTTGCAAAGCTCGCACATTCAAATTGTTTCGTCTGACGAACTCGCATTTTCTACTTTATTTATAGTTTGATAAGAACGAGATCGTTTGACTGTTGACGGCCATTCAGGAATGAATTTTAAACTATTTAAAGGCTTCGCTGATGATGGCAGGAATAGTTATCACGGAAAAGTTAATTGTTTTTTGGAATTCCGTGAAAAAGATGAGTTCTTGTGCTGTTAAATGGTACAGCATTAATAATGCTAGAAAAATAAAAATAAAAAGGAAATTTATTCTGCATGAAGGACTGCTTTGCTTTATGGGAAATTAATGTGTTTCGCTCCAAGCCGCTGATATCGCACGGTCTACCGGATGTACGATTTCGCTCAATACAAAAGAAATCACGGTCTACAGCGACAAAGTTTTTTTTAATTGGAAAAGAATCCACAGCAAATCAGCTTCACACGGATTTTTCAGCTTGTTTAAGAGCCTTTTCGATCTGAATAGGCGGTTTTCTCGTGTTTTGTCTGATATAAACTGACCTCTTCGCATAACATACGAGTGATATCTGATGTTTTCATGGACAACATTTCTGATTTTTCCTTCCGACACATAGAGATTTTTGTCAAGCGACCTAATTGATGTTCTGGGATTGTCATCGATGGCCTGCTGCACTTGCTGAATAAATTCTGGTGTTCTGATGGTTTCAGAGAGTGAGGCGTGCTTTTTACGCTTTGCTACTAGTGCAACATTGCCATCTTCGGTCTCAAACTCCTTCCGCACTTTGTGGACGAATGATCTTGCGACCTTTAGAAATCGTGATATCTCTAAATCGCTGTGCTCTGCCTTTACTTCCACGATTACTGCATGTCTCATCCTGGTTTGTGTTACTTGATGGTCCACAATTTTGGTTTCCGGAAACGGAAAGGACATACAATTTACTATAGTGCAGCAGTAGCCAAACGAAGGTGTATCCTCAAATACGTTATGCACCCTGTACTTGTTAATAATGTTTAAGAATCCAAAGTCAGAATTTCAAATATCAAAAAATGTTAATATTTGTTTCAAATATCAGCTGGCCCCATTAGATCACTCGACAGCTCTGCCCTCGTTTCACTCACGAATACATGACGTCAGCTCCGGAAAATTTACGAAGATACCTATTTAATAATAAAAAAATAACAAATTCGTTAAAAAGTTCAAAGCATTGCTTTCATACGAAGTTCCGCCAAGCGCATAATTATGGCTTAACAATGAAGTCCTTGTACGGCTCTGTGCGCTATACGTTTTACGGCCGGTTGCAACAAGGTCAGTTAAAACTAACTCTTCGTTAAAGTCCCGTTTAAAATTTTTTGCGTTGCATCAAGAGAGATTAGGGCTTAACCAGACGTTAATTGGCGGTTTAACTTAAACGCTCGATGACCACGGTTTAAGTCCATGGTTAGTGAAGCAAAATGGCATTCCGAAACAAAAATATATTTTAAACTAATTGGAATAAGCTAATTGGATAAGCTAATTGTGCAAATTATTTGGATAAACTAATTGGATAAGTCATTTGGATAAGTTAATGTACTTGAAATATTTAATAGCAAATAAATTTGGATAAACTTTTTGAATAGGCCATTTGGATAACTAATTATCAAGCAGTTGTTTGGATAAGCTAAATGGATAAGATAATTGGATAAGCTGTTTGGATATGCCCTTTGGAAAATTAATTATCAACCAGCTGTTTGGATAAACTATTTGGATAAGATAATTGTATAAACGATTTGGATAAGCTAAGTGGATATGCTAAATGGATAAACTAATTGGATAAGCTAATTGGATAAGCTAATTATCAAACAACTATTTGGATAAGCTATTTGGATAAGCTAATTGGATAAGCTATTTGGATAAGCTAATTGGATAAACTCTTTGGATAAACTAATTATCAAACAGCTATTTGGATAAGCTCTTTGGATAAGCTGTTTGGATAGCTAATGGGATAAGCTAAATGAATAAGCTAATTGGATAAGCTAAATGGATAAGCGATTTGAATAGCAATTAAGATAAGCTAATTATCAAATAGCTATTTGGATAAGTTCCTGGATAAGCTAGTTTGATAAGCTAATTGGGTAAGCTAGATGGATAAGCTAGTTTTCAAACAGCAATCAGGATATGCTAATTATCGAACAGTTAAACGGATAAGTTAATATTATCAAACAGCTAATTGGAAAAATTAAATGGATATGTTAATTGGATAACTCGTTGGATAAGCTAATTATCAAACAGCTAAATTGATACGCTATTTGGATAATCTAGTTATCAAACAGTTCATTGAAAACAATCGGCCATGTTGACCGGAAGTTTAATTGGAGCAAAACGAACCAACCACAGTCCTCGTTACTCATATTCCATCCAGTTAGCTAACTGAGACTTAACTAGGCTTGGTGCAACATTTCCCGGTTAAAGGACTTAACCGATCGTTAACTAACCGAAAGTTAGGGTCGTTTTAACTGACGTTGTTGCAACCGGCCGTTAGTGGTTTATTCGAAAGGGTAAAATATTGCGATTTCTTATTAAGGGTAGCTTTAGGTGAGTAAAATATTTCAATTTGGTGAGTAAAATATTTCTGTGTGCTTCTAAGTTTATGACAAAATATCTTTCTTAAGAATTTTAAAGTAATTTTGCAAACTTTTTTGTTGATGAGCATATGTTGCCAACAATAAGAAAGCATGTAATTGGTGTATCTCCAATAACATTAACAATATTCAAACAATCTCAAACGATTTGAGCACTTGTGTGCAATTCCTTACAAAATTAATCTGCATAATGAAATTCTCTAGCTATTTCCTCGGGAGTGTGGTTGGGATTAGGAGGGTGTGTCGAGTGAAGCTGAACGTTTATTAAGAACGCCTTCTGTCGCCCACATTGAGCATTAATGGTTCTCTTTAATTTAACTCCGTTGCCTCTTTGCAGGTGTTACGGCAACACCAACTTCGCCATAGAGGATTTTTTTTTCTCCAAATTTAAACAAAAATTTTTCGTTGCTTAAAATTTTGCTGCTCCATTGCCCTTCTAGTTGCAGCAGCAAGTTGTTTAATTTGCACAGGGGATTTCAGAAATGAAAAATAAAAAAACATTCTGAACAAAAGGAGTCGGGAAAAAGAGGTAAAAGCTCTTGGCAATATATTTAGAAATTTAAGCTACGAGTGTTGGACAGTTATGATAGGGATGTTTAATTCACGTGACCACGAGAAGCGTTAAGAAAAATAAAAGAATGGACAAGGGAGTGGAGACTCGGAAGAGGAAAGTACAATTCATTGTCGTATTAACGTTGAAACAGAGCAAAGTGGGTAGAAGAGACCTCTGAAAACACAAACCTAAAAGTAGATGGAGTGGTTGAGAGACGTTTTAGCTAAAAAAATTAGAATTCTGGTTGAATTGAATATTTTTAAGAGAAAACGTGCTGGACATCACAATGTGAATTTAAAAAAAAAACAAAAACATTTTGGTTTTTTAAAAAAAAAAATTGAGCAGCGCACATAAATAATGGGGTCAGAAGCGTATTTTGGAATGAACCTTGACATTTAAATCCCACACTGAAAAAAAAGGCTCAAACCTTATCGATTTTTCACCAAATTGGCTTTTACAGTATCAGTGAAAATCCTGCGTTAAATATCCACTTTTAGAATCTGCAATGTCTTAGTTTTCAGAATAACTGTTGTGTGAATGATTATACATGTGCTTTTGAAATATCGATTGTTTCATTTCTGAAAGGACACATTTCGCACTTTCTATCTGGGAAAGGTTTTATCTGGCAAAGTAAATGAGAAAGTTTCTTAATGTAAAAATTTTCCAAGTTCAGAAAAAAAAATGAGCACATTAATGTACAGGGCTACTATAAATGATTCATTCGATTTCAAAACATTATATTTTTTAATTATTACCCATATTAAAATATGGGAGTACTAGCTCAGTTGCATTACAAAATGGCAGCAAAGCAGGGAAAGAGTTTGTGTGTTGGAATATACGAGATGTCCGGCTGTTATTGCAGTTCAGCTTGCATGTGGGGATTTAAAAATATTCTCCAAATGCGTTAAGGTATGTAACAAGGCGTGTAATTCCTTTATGGAAGAAGTCTTTCGGTTGCGTGTGGAACCATTCCAAAACCTCTTCCTTCACTTCATCGTCCGACTGAAACTTGCGGCCTATCAGATATTTCTTGAGATCCCCAAACACGTGAAAGTCACATGGGGATAAGTCAGGGCTGTAAGGTGGATGCTGCATTACTTCCCAGTCTACCGTTGCTTTCGAGGTGTGAGGACGCGCGTTGTCTTGAAGAAGAGGCACTCCTTCTGTACGCTTGTATTTGATGGCCGCGCGCAGTGCTTTCAATGTTTCCCCATATCGTGCTGCGTTAACTAGGGACTTTTTCAAGAAAGTCAAGTAAAATCGGGCCTATGCGATCAAAAAACCCGGTCAACTCCACCTTCCCCGTGCTGTTTGCGATTGCTTTTGATTTTTTCGGGTGTGTTGACCCATAATGCTTTCATCGACGACTTTGACGTTTGCTTTCGGGTTGGAAATGAAAGCACCAAGTTTCATCCCCTGTAACGATCCCGTCGAGAAAACTCTCTCCTTCCTGTTCATAACGAGTCAAATGATGCAGGGACATGGCCATTCGAACTCCAATTTGTTCTGATGTCGAATGATGCGGGACCCATTGTACACGGATTTTTCTGTAGTGGAAATGGTTCCTGATAATTGAGTGAACAGTTCCACGACTAAGGCTAGTTTTAGCAACCACTACATCGATTGTCACTCTTCTGTTTTCCTTTAAGACAGCGTCAATTTTGGATTTGGAATCATCCTTGATGGCGCGGTTTGCTTGTCCAGGTCGTTGATCATCTTACAGTGATGACCGTCCCTCCGAAAACCTTTTGCTCCATGCCCAAACATGAGTGAAGGTTAGGCAGTCATTTCCATACGACGATGAATTTCAGAAACTGAAACTCCTTCACATGTCAAAAAACGAATTACTGCTCCTCTGTTCCTATTTCGTTGAGTCCATTTTGTTGTTTGGACGAAGCGATCACTATCGTTCTTTCTCACGTGATGCAAAACTTGCAACCTATTGTTCAATTTGCACGTGGGGTTTCGCAATTGTTGAAAACAAAAACTTACGATCATACACGTCGCCTTTTTTTCTCTCACACAAATTTTCGTTTTCATTTGTACGACTCTTATAGGATGCATATTTGTCCTCTTGGTCCTTTTTACGGATGGCGGCTTGTGACCGGCATAGTGGTTGAGGACCTTTTAACGACTGCTGGAAGGTGGCCGCAGCAGCCGGGACCGACGGCTTAACGTGCCCTCCGAAGCACGGGGGGGCTATTATCGTAAGACACTAATGGTCCCCAATCCAGTGTCTAGCCGTGCCTGATGTTGCTTAACTTCACAGAACTATCGTGGTTCAGTGAAGGCCCAGCAGGGCACGGCCTCCCCTTAGTGGTTCAAGTCTTCTCAGAAAAATTTCATATTTTGTAGGTGCATTCCCTTATGTTTGGTAGTTAAGAACAATTTTTTTTAAAATTTTATTGTGTCCGTTTCTAAAATGGCGGCCATTTTTGTTTTAGACCACATGCTGTTTTTCGTGTTTGCAGGTATCTACGATTTTCGTAAAGGTATAGTCCACTCTAAATGAAAGAGGGATAAAACTTATGTAATCATCATAAATACAAAATAAAACAAATACATTTCACATTAGGTTGTAACAATAAGGCCGAATAACGAAAAAAAGCGTGGAACTACTTTCTATCGCGCACGTACAAATACCTTTGCGTGTGCACGTCTGTGACGCCGCAGTTTCCAAAAGCCTGATCACTCAATCTTTTTGCATAGTAATTGCATTGACTTTCGGCTGTTTGACTGGTGCTATCAATATGACCCCGAACCAAAACGACATAGCATGGAATGGCAGTCCCCAACATCCCCGCAAAAACAGAAATTTCTTTCTTTGACATCATTTTTTTGACAGCACTAGCATTATCCATAAGGAGTTCGTTCCGTCTGGAGAAACAAACAATCAACAAGGAGTATGACAGAGCGAGTTTGGAGCGTCTAATTGAGAGAATCCATCGAGTAGAGCCACAATTTCATGCAAAAGGAGGTTGGTTCTTATTGCAGGATAATGCCACACCGCTCACAGCAGTGCTTGTCAAAGAGTTCTTATCCAGTAACGGAATTGTGGAACTTTATCACCCTCCCTATTCCCCAGATTTGTCTGCACCAGACCATTTCCTCTTCCCAATGGTGAAAGCAAGTCCAAAAAGACACAGATTTGAGAATATATATAGAATATCGAAAAAAAACGTTTCAATCTCGTTTATTAATTGTCTCACCTTGTAGAAATTCATCCGGAACATAATATTATATGAATTCAATTGCTTAGTTATTTAATCTGGAAGTTTGTAGAACTTGCTATTGTTACCACATGAACTAAAAGGCACCTGTAATATTAAAAACGCCTTTTATGGCTATTTATGTAATGCTGTTTGATTTGTTTAACGCCCTTGTTATTAAACGAGCTCGAGGTGCTGAAAGTTCAGCATAACGTAACCCAATTGCAGATTAGCAAGATTCACTTCTAAAGAGAGAAGGTGACAGCGTTGCTCGTTAGGTGCATTAAGCGAAATAACTTTGGAAATTCAAGAACAAAACTTGGAATAAATTCCATTAGTGATAAAAACAAAACAAAGGTGTTTAAATTCAAAGGAACGGGTTTTAAGGCAGTGAATTATAGAGAGAGAGAGAGAGCGAGAGAGAGAGAGAGAGAGAGAGAGAGAGAGAGAGAGAGACGTGCAGGCCTAACTAAGTTAAAGAAAATTCTTCGCAAGGAATAAATTCGTGTGGCAACTGCAAAGGGAAATCCAATAAGCGACCGCTGCCACTTAAAGTGTTAAGGAGATAGTCTATGATAATCCCTTTAAGGGGAAGACGAACTTTAGCCTTCTTGTCTTAACGGCGGCGTAAACTGCATTCTTAAGATGTTGCATGCCAATGACTGATTTTAAGAGGCCTCGCCCTTAATTTATGTTCTCACCCCAGACTGCCTACCTTGGATTAGACTGCGATTAAGCTGGGATTTGCGTGGAAGCTTTGCTTGTTTTGCTTCGTAGTCCTGTGTGTAGGAGTAATTTATGTTTTGTAATTACTGACACGATAGATTCAGCGAGTCTGGAGAGTGGTTCCAATATTCCTTATAGACCTGGTGAAATAAGTTCTGGAAATCTACTTATTTGAAGAGTCGTCTACAAAAAGTTTGAATACTATTAATACACCGAGTGGCCAGATTATTATGGCTACCTGACGTTTGTAGGCAAATTAGCTATGATTTCGCGCTGAAGTTGCTAGAGGGCCAGACCATTATAGAGTAGCAGGTTCTTTACCACGACAGTAGAAGTGATTTGTTTCTGAAGATATTGGGAAAACTGGGTCTGAACGTGCAACTTGTGGCCATCAGCAACTAGTCAATGTTCGGGCAGAACGGAGAGTGGCAAGACTACTACAAGACAACAGAAGGGCAATAGTGCGTCAGACTACTGGAGATCTTAATCAGGGATCCTCATGAATGATCTCTGAACGCACTGTTCGCCGTACACTGCATCGTAAGGGATATGGAAGCCGAAGTCCTGTTCTAACACCTTTGCTGTCTTAAGTTAACAAGATAAAATGTTTCCAACCCGCACAGGAACACAAGGATTGGACAGTCGAGCATTGGAAAAAAGTAATTGGGTTCGATGAGTCACGTTTCCAGTTGCATCATGCAGATGGTAGAGTGAGAATTTGGCGGAAACAGCTTGAAAGCATGGACCCTACATGCATGAATACAACTTTTCAAGCTGGTGAGGACAGTGTTATGAATTGAGCCCTTTAATTCGCGTGGAACAACGTCTGAATAGCACAACATACTTAAGTATCATAGTTCATCTTAAGAGATCCTCCAAGGGGTCTGACACTCAACAAATGTATGGCATGAATCTCCATAATTTGATCAAGATTCAGGAAATTGTTAACGGGTTCAAAGACTTGTCAGGATTTCCGGAATCCTCCGAAGATTCACAGATTCACTATGGGATTCACAGATAAATGTAAGATACCCTTAAGATTCAACGATTAAACCGAGATTTACTCGAAATAAACAGACGCTTATCACGTTATTTCGCTATGAAAAAACAAAATAAAGTCAATAAAGAAACCAGGTTTTGGTTTTAACCGAGTTCTCAACAGTACTTACAAACATTGCCTCTATTTAAAAATATATACGAGGGCGTATTGAAAAGTAATGCCTCCATGGCTGTAAGTCTTGTTTTATTTGTTAACCGATTTTCAAAATTCTTTTTGTATCTTATACTCACATTTGTTCTCTATGTAATGCATTATTCACTTTTCGACATAGTCTCCATCCCTTTCCACGCATTGCATCAACGCGTGACTAGTTGGGTGAACCCGTCGGAGAGGAATTCCGGAGTTGTTGTCGACACCAGGATTGAATGGCAGCGTTTACCTTGCCGTCAGATCCAACTCATGTCCCTTAAGGGACTCTTTCTTCTTTGGGAAGCGGTGAAAGTGGCAAGGTGCAAAGTCTTTCATCTTTGAACTGTAGGCGCTACGACGCCTCTCGTGTGTGGCGACTCGTGGGCGGGCGGACGTTTTCGTACTCCAGAAGAGTGTCCAAAGCTGCCATTCAATTCTGGTGTCGACAACAACTCCGGAATTCCTCTCCGACGGGTTCACCCAACTAGTCGCGCGTTGGCGCAATGCGTAGAAAAGGATGGGGACTATGTCGAAAAGTGAATAGTGCATTACACAGAAGACAAATGTGAGTATAAGATACAAAAAGAATTTTGACAGTGAAAATCGGTTAACAAATAAAAAAGTTACAGCCATGGAGGCATTACTTTTCAATACGCCCTCGTATTTTAATTGATCCGTCGGCATGAAGCGATAATGCACGAGCAACAATAGGCAAGACACATTCGGCGACTTGATGCTGCTGCTGACAAGCCCACCTTGAAGTCCTAATCATCTCCTTCGATACCACCATTTGTCTTCACTTCTGCACGAGATATGATTTATGTGTGAATGCCCAGCAGCCCTGTATTTATACAGGCTAACCTTCCTGCCCCCCCCCCCCCCCTGAGAGATTTTGGACCACACTGTACACTCATTTGCATATCTTCTATCACTTCCTTTTATGGCAACATAAAAACGCGGCAAGAACTTCTGAGGTTACCTGATATCTTTAGTTTCTCATCAATTCAAATCGAATGATATATCACATGCCATAGGTTATGATATATCAGTTGGGACAATTGGCCCTAACTTCATAGTAATGTAGATCTTGCCCTGAGGAATCTGCATACCGAATTTTACTCCTTTACATACCTAAATACACGTAGACCTTTTTGTCCCCTCGAATTCCCACCCCCGAAACTCCGTTTTCAGTGGGCTTATCAAAACCAAGTTAAATAGTGAAGGAGAGCTCCATTCTTCCGCTATTAATAACTTAATATTTACTTTTTCATTGTGTATGATACCATTTAATACAGTCTACTTTCCAGGTAAACGTTCTCGTCTACGCTTTGAAATCGCAGCCTTCTAAAGGTGAAATGCAGGAGGGAAGCTTGAAAGAGAATTAGGAATGAAGGAGGGGGGGTGTCTTTATCTTGTCACCGCGAGATGCATCAAGCAATGCTAAGTAAATTTGTGGCTTCATCTGGTATCTGTGGTGCAGAACAGAGACCGGGTGTTAACACTCACCTTAGCACGTGCTGCTTTCTTAATGAATCCATAGCAAATGACTTTGTAGAATCTACGAGGCACCCTGATTGGATTAGGACTTGCATGATCCCGAGTTAATTGGCTCCATTCAATCATTAACAAATATTCTGGCCCAGAGTGCACTGCGAATTAATTAACAATTAGAGCCTGGCAACGGCCGCAGACTAATTCCTGCTGCTTATTTTCACTTCCTAATCCCAGTCTATGCTTGCTTCGCCGCCCCACCCTGCCTTTTTAACTTGTTTTATAATCTTGGGCGGTTGGCGCCAATCATAAATTGGATAAAGCCGAATGAAAAGCCGATTGAAGTCCTCCAAATTAGCAGAATGGAATTATTAAGAGTAAATCCCTTGAAAGCAATTAACGGGCCCGAAAAGTTTGCTTCTTCAATGGGGTGTTTTAAAATAAACCCGGACAAAAAGGCTCGTCGTGCAGGTGGCTTTTTACGGGGGTTTTATCATATTGAATATCATTTTATTATGGTGGATTGATCAGTAATGCTTCTTAAAAGGGATGAGAGAAAGGGGAGGCTGGTTTATATGAAATGGCTTGATCGCACCTATTGTTAACCTAATTTATATTCTTAGCGCTAAACGAGATTTGTAAAGAAGCTGTTCGTGATAGGTTACTTATTCATAACTAGTCATTATGTATACGGAATATCATTGTATCTTACAAATACTTGTCAATGACTTAGAAACAATTCAGATCACGTAAATCAAGCGTGTTTCTATGTAAGAAGGAGATAGAACTTGTATAATCTAGCGGTGCGAGATCTAGGAAGCGTAGTGACCCATCCTTTTGCAAAAAACTTAGGAAACTGCAATCTTCAGTCAACAGTGACGGGAGCACAGTGTTCTGTACCATTCGCATTATGTGCCCCATATCCCAGACAATACTATAACTTTGACATCACTAACGAATTAAGACGCATTTTTTCAATGAGGGTCCGTATCGCACCAATATCTCATTTTCTGACGGTTCACCTCACCATGGACATATATGATTTGCATGCTTTACATGGTGGAAATATCAACATTCAGTTTTCCTTGTGCAGTGTGACTGTTTGTAAGCTACAAACAGTTCACCACGTGATTGTGGGTGATTGGTTGCTCCGATTTGGATGATTTTTTTTGTTTTTTTGTTTTTTTTATGCTGAACAAGTTTGTAATTGGGTTTTTTTCTCTATCACTTACGGTTTTTGAGATAAATTTTAAATGTGTCCTAATTTGCATATTTGGGATGATGAAAAGTGGACCATGGGATAGGCCACCCACAACTTCTTATTCATTGGATTAATCAAAATTGACATATCTGCTTCGGTTCAAAAAATAAAAGGGGGGTTCAGACTTTTGTATTCACCCTGTATATGTTGCAGACACATAGCGTAATTGGACACTTCGTGAGGCGATACAGCAGGTCAGACCGATACAGTAACGATGTCAAATCCCGTGCAGGAAAATTTTAGCTATCGCAATGACAAAAAACTGTTTTAATATTTGCCATATTATAATTAACTGAAATTTAAAATTTTTTATACGAATTTATTTTATATTTTATTTTCAAAAAAATGGTTTAGTTATTAGTCATAAATTTCAACAATTTTTTGCAATGATTATTTTAGTTTTTATAAAATTAAAAAATGTAATTGTATAAATAAATATTAATGCCAAGTAAAACTTTTTGAATTGTTATGGCATAAATTTCTTGTAATATAATCGGTTTTACCTTGTGAAATAGATGACAATCTCAAAAACAAAATTCTATGTAAAAAATGTAATAAACGGAAACTGAAATGATTGAACAAGAAGAAGGAAGCATAAACAATTTATGGTGAATATTATAAGATAACTAAATTGTCTAAAAATCTTATGTGGATAATGCAGATGATTAACTTAAGAATAAAATAAACCTCTTTTTCCACAATGAAACAGGAATTGAACAAACTTAAAAAGAAAAAGACCGAAAATAAAATGAAAAAATACTTGAGAGAACTGACTTGGAATAGAACATGCTGAGTATTTATAACGGACAGAAGCCAATCAAGACAACAAGATCCAACTGAAATTTATTGATTGAGTAAGTGCGTCGCCCATTTGATCAATGGTGATTCGCTAATAGGGCCCCTATCTAAGTTGAGTAATAATTTTTTATCTGTTTTTTGAATGGCTAAGCTTTCGAAGGCGTCCAGAAGGTGTTTCTTGTTTATTGACTCAATAAGTTTTACATTGTTTAATAAGAATTCATGCCCGGTATCTAGAGAGTGTTTGGCTATGGATGACTGATTCCCTCTACCATATCTTGTGTGTCTCATGTGTTCTTCGAATCTTGTTTCAATATTACGGAAAGTTTGTCCTTTGTACCTCATGGGGCATTGGAAACATCTGGCTTCGTATATTCCTGATTTCTGTAGTGGTGGAATCGGGTCTTTTGGGTTAGCTAATAAATGCCTGGTCTGGTTGGGATTGCTAAAAGATAATGAAATATTAAAAGATTTAAAAACAGAATTGAGACCTTTGATTAATGATTTATTGTAAGGTAAGGATATGACTCTCCCTCTATTTTTAATCCGGTTGAGGGTAAGTAGGTGTTGTGACCACTGAAAAAAATGGCTTATATCAAATAGGATGCAAACATGGAATTGTAAAAGGTTGGTTCGGAATCGAGAATATCAAGAAGGTTGGTTTAACTTTATTAAACGAAAAGGAAATTGACTTTACGAAGGAATTGACATTGCGAGAAGCTGTTAAACAAAGTTGCGGAGGGCAAGGATACTTTAAGTGTTCTTGCAAATCGTCTAAAAAATATTGCTCAATAAAAAGATGTATATGTAAACAGGACGGTAGGCAATGCAGTAGATGCCAAGGTAGTATGCCGTGCCTTTATACTGAAAGACTTTTAATTAATTTTGATATCGTATGTTTCATCTACAAATACTGTTTTGTAAATCAGCCCAAATTCATTTTGTTTAGAATGAAAATAAATATTAAATAAAGAAAAATGTAATTTGTGTTTCCTTTTATCCATTTTATTACTTTTTTTAGAATTAATATTCAATGTTATCATATAATATTCACCATAAATTGTTTATGCTTCCTTCTTCTTGCTTCAATTTCTTTGAATAATCATTTCAGTTTCCGTTTATTAAATTTTTCACATGGAATTTTGTCTTGAGATTACCATCTATTTCACAAGGTAAAACCGAATATATTACAAGAAATTTATACCATAACCATTCAAAAAGTTTTACTTTGCATTAATATTTATTTATACAATTACATTTTTTTAGAGAAGAATATAAGTGATGTATAGCAGTTAAGATAGAGAACAAGAAATTAATCCTCCCGAGAAAGGTATAGGAAAGTAGCGGAAGCGCTGAGGTCATCTATTTTTACCCTTTTATCTGCACTTTTTAATTCGCCCCCCCACCCTATTTTTTTAAACGAAAAATTGATTTTCTCGAACGTCTTATTTAGAAGATGAAAGAGAGCTCTATCTTGTTTCGTTTCTCATCATTTCCGATCGAATGATATATCACACGCCATATGCTGCCATAGTTCTAAAGACCAAGTGAATGCCACCCCCACAACTCCGACCCTATTGGGACCATTTGGCCCAAACTTCACAATAATGTTCATCTTGCTTAGTGGAATCTGCATTCCGAATTTCACTCCTTTATATGCATAAGTACGCATAGACCTTTTGGTCCCCTCTAACTTCCGCCCCCGAAACTCCGACCCCAGTGGGCCAATCAAAACCAAAGTAAATAGTGAAGGTGCTCATACCCATAGTAAGCTACATTCTAAATTCTAATCTTCTACCTCAAAAAATGCGGAAATTATGAAGGGAACGGACGGACGGACGGACAGACAGACGGACATTGTGAAAACAATAAGTAGCTCCATTCTTCCGCTACTTAATAATAAGAGAAAGATCACAAAAATAACACACAAAAAACACAAAACAAAAGACCGAAAGGCCTCGTATATTTTTTTGTGTTATTTTTGTGATGTTTCTCTTCATATTCTCTATCTTTACATTTTTTTAATTTTATAAAAACTAAAATAATCATTGCAAAAAATTGTTGAAATTTATGACTATTAAATAAACCATT
This sequence comes from Rhysida immarginata, assembly GCA_023313115.1. Taxonomy (NCBI): domain Eukaryota; kingdom Metazoa; phylum Arthropoda; class Chilopoda; order Scolopendromorpha; family Scolopendridae; genus Rhysida; species Rhysida immarginata. The sequence goes on along the minus strand of JAHWFO010096280.1, from coordinate 131,329 downwards.
TTTTTGAAAATAAAATATAAAATAAATTCGTATAAAAAATTTTAAATTTCAGTTAATTATAATATGGCAAATATTAAAACAGTTTTTTGTCATTGCGATAGCTAAAATTTTCTGACACGGGATTTGACATCGTTACTGTATCGGTCTGACCTGCTGTAGACACTTCGCGAAGTGTCCAGACATATACTGTAATTCTACCTAATTACAGTATGACTCCAATTCAACTAGACACTTCGCGAAGTGTCTGGACATTTCACGAAGTGTCCAATTACGCTATGTGTCTGCGACATATACACGGTAGTTGCGTTATTACGTATCCAATATTCAAATTAAAGAAACATTAGCGCCAAATGTTAGCTAGCGGGAATTTTTAAAGTTCTATATCCCATCCTATACGGAGGGTTGATTCAGATAAAATGAGACGACTTTGTATTTCTGTTATGATGGTGTAATACCATGGCGCTACCATCGGTTGTGTTCGATGTGAGAGCCACGTTGTTGGACTATCGCCCGGCACCGTAATTTCCACTGAAGTAGGCTTAATTTGAGGGACTCCATGGGAAGTTCGTTCCACACCTGCTGACACACTTTCCATACCCATCAACGGTTCTTGGTCGGCGACTTCCGAGCCGTCGTTCCAGGAGACCAAAACCACAGAAATCCATCGGTGATGCGTCAGGAGATTTTACAGGCACATGAGAGAAGGGAATAACTCGTATGTCCGTCTCCTGTTCCATCTTCCTGTAGTAAGCCACAGATGACTTGGCAGTGTGGCTTGATGCCTTGTCCATGTGGATCCAAACTTTTGATTGCTCACCAGGGTACAGACGTGGGATTGTCATGAATTATTCTGGAGACTGTTGCTTGTGAAATACCTTTCCTTTGTGCTAGACTTCTCTGTGTGGACGGATTTTCTATCAGCACTTCAGACCGGATTTCTCGCACCACCTGAGCTGGGCGTGTTGGGTGGGGCTTGTCTGGTCTGCTTCTCTGCTCGTCCACGTTCATAAGATGGTCGCAATTTGTTCTTTTTGATTATTCGACCCACAGTAGCTTTGGATACCACAATACCATTTCGTTTGCATAATTCCACAATGCACGAAAGACTGAAGTTAGCGTCGGAAAGGCCAAATATATACCCTTCCCAAAAAGCTGTGATTTTGGAAGCCATATTTCAGCACGAAATGTCCCATATAACAATAACAACTGTATACAAAGCTAATCTCCATGAATAGTGGACGAGTCATGTAAATCACATTCCGTCAAGGTCATACGCGGCGTTTAAAGTCGTCTCATTTTATCTGAATCAACCCTCCGTAAATTAGTTTCGTTACCAAGATGAGAATTCTTGAATGTGCCAAGGAGTATGGGTTTCAAATAGTTTGAAGTTCCTTGCTATCATGGAATGGACCTATTCAAACTCTTTCTATTTTCCCTCGATGAGTTGTGAATCTCTTTGTTCAGTTTTAAAGGGGAAAGTTGCTTTTATGGCAGGAAGTGCGTCTTTATTATTATTCTCTTGCAATAACCGCCGTCGGTGATTGTTTCTCAGGATTTTCTAGGAAATCAATAAAATTCAGGATGTCGCAAAATTTGAGTTCCATATGAGTACTGCCATTGCCTTTTTTCTCCGTCATACCACTGGAAGATATATAAATGATTTTATATGCAAATAAAAGTCATGTGGAATTCACAACTCGCTTTATCGTAATTTATTCAGTTTGGAGTAGGGGTGTGTAGGTGCAGTATTTTTTTACCCGTCAAATTTTATGCATCGGTTGCTTTGAAGATCGAAAAGTTTTCTTCTTTATAGAGTTTGCTTTTTAATTTATTTGCTTGATAGTATGAGATCAATATATCTCACCACGAATCCGTGGTTCTTTCTCTGCAAAAGACACAACCAAAAATTTCCGAACTCCCACAATTAATATTTCATATGACTATAGCAGTGACGTAATAGGAAATTTGACAAGGATATGGAAAGGCTACATCATTCGCTGTTGTGAAATTGATTTTAAAGCGAAAGTATTTTAACATAATTTTGATTTCACTATGTGACCAGAAACTTCATTCCATGACACAATCACCAGAATCTTGAGTTGTCGTGACATAGCATGTTTCATCCATTGGTTCAAAGGGTTCCCGCCAGAACGTGTTCATATTATAGGTACTTCTAACTTGTATCATGATTCGTCAGACCAAATAACCAAAAATCTGGGTCATTTTTCCAAAATTTCAATTAACTCACCAGCAAGTTTAATTGGTACAAATCTTGCAATCCAATATTAAACGACAAGCTAGAGAGCTGAAAGTTGATACACAAACATCCATACCGATAACAATGCATGTTAAAGGATAACCTTTTCAAATCAATATTGGAACGTGTTCTAAGGGCATAAATTCTATTCAGTCATCCCTCAAAAAGTCGGCAACCTAGGTTCCTAGGTCTTGCCGACTTCCGTAATTTCTCGATTTGTAGAGGGACGACTGTATTACGAATTGCTTAATTGCTACAACAAACAATTTAGTTTCACCCAGGGATGAGTATCGTTCATTAATGAATACGTCCTTTATTGTTGCACATTTAAGCATTGCTGGCGCCAGCTTGAAGCACGTGATAAGATCGTGTCTGCACATGGCCTTCTAGAAACTACCAGACCTGAACCAACACCACCCAGACAGAACGGCTAATAACGGAAAGGGCATACATTGTTTCATCATCATTAGTCGACCATTGTTAATCCTGCCAATAAGAACCCCTAAATTTGTTCAACGAATGATGATGTAACAATGGATGACATTTCCGTTATTGATCCTTCTGTCTAGAAGGTATTGCCTAAACATGGAAAAGATAAAACATTATGTCGTTCTGGTGGTGCTCGAGGCCGATAAGAGTCACCTAACTATTGGTGTCCGAGCAACAATCCATCCTTCATTGTTTCCAACAAATGAAAAAATACTGATTGTTAAAATACAAGATGGGGACAATGAAGGATGAATTGTTGCCTGGACCCATATGGTCAGGTGACTTTTGAGTGCCCTAGCTTGTCTCTCGTTGGCCTCGGGTGGTGCTCGAGGCCTACGAGATAACAAAGCCTGGAACACCTGACCTTCGGGGTGCTAGCAATAATCCAACCTTCATTGTCTCCATCTTAGATGTTAACAATCATTTACTTCCGTTTGTTGGAAACAATGAAGGTTGAAATGTTGCCAGCACCCGGATAGTCAGGTGACTTTTCCGCTTCCAGGTCTTGTTATCTCGTTGGCTTCAGTCAACGCCTCCTATAGAGAAAGCCTCTGTACTGAGACGTCATACATTGTTAGATCACCATACTTCGTCCTTTGTTAAACTTATTTCTACCAATAATAAGCCCTATATTTGGTCGACTTCGCAGCTGACGAGAATAACAGGCCGCGGCACTGAAAAATCACCTGAGCATAGTGGCCTGTACAACAATCCAACTTTCACAGCCTCCAACTTGGGATTTTAACAATCAGTGATTTTCCTTTTGTTGGAAACAATGAAGGTTGGATTGTTGCTGGCACCCAGTTTGTCAGGTGACTTTTTCGCTTCCAGGCCTTATCTCGTTGGCCTCGGGCAACACCACCTCTACTCAAAGCCTGAGCGCGAATATTTTATAGATTGTTACATCATCATACATAGTCATAGTATAAGGCTTATTATTTATAGAAATGCGATTAAAGATGACTACCCATGACGTTTTAACAATGCATGACGTTTCCGCGCTCAGGCTTTCTCTTTAGGTGGTGTTGCCCAACGCCACCTAAAAAATAAGCCTGATTACAATGGAAATTATTCAATAAAACAGGTCTGCAATAATAAAGGTGCTCATGTTTACACAAACATTTACAAATTAAGGTATGCCTGTGTGTACAAACTAGGATGGCTGGCTTTGAAAGTCTGATAAAAATTTTGGCGTAAAGATTCGTTAAAAAGTTTACTTCATTTCCTTTCAGCGATATCAATTTAGTTTTCAAGCTTTTTATAAATTCTCCTTATTAGAACTGAATGCCTGCCTGAATAAGGTCGAGTATGTAATAGAGAAAAGACGAGGTTTTTATTAGAGTCCTCACAAAAGATGGTTGCGAAGATCTCCATTGAAGTCATTGACCTCGTTTGAGGGGTCATTAGGAACTAACGAGTGAGGAAGAAAATTCCTCCCTGATTACCACAAGCGCAAAAAAAAAAAAAACCTTCCCGCCCGTTCTTGACAGTTTCCGGGAAGTACATTGGGGCTCTTCCTGCAACATTTCATAGAAAAACTATTAAAATAATTTTTTTCCTCTAAAAGAAACAAAACAAAACTGAAAGGAAGAAATGTTCCAAGTTGAGAATCGTTTGAGGGTTGGCGTTGTGAGAGAGAGAGAGAAAAAGTTCAGAGAAACGTGCTTTCTCCAGTCCAATTGAAGAGCTGCCTTAATGGTTTCTTCTAACCAAGGACGAGCCCCCACCCCCTCCCTTACATCGTTAGACTGGCTTGTGACAAAAGAGGGGGAGGGCTTGGAAAGTGGGGTAGAAGTCCTGATGTCTTTCTGCGATGGAAGCCATTTCATTTCCCCTTGAATCATAAGTGACGCACGCGTAGCGCCACTTTTGATTGCTTTTTATGCGTTTTCTTCAGAGGAATAAACGACCCTCCTTCAACCGCTGATTGGTTGCAATGCAAAAGTTGTGCACTAGTTTTTTTGTGGGGAAAAATACGTGGAATTACTTTTTTATAGTTTTCGTAGCATCTGTAATAAAGGGAGAGGATATTAGCTGTAATTTTACTATGGAGATCAACATCTCTGGGGCTAGATAATGTCTTTTTAGAGAGACTGATTGCTCTCGTTTCAGAAAAGATTTCTAGTTATCACTTATGAGACCAACTTTTGAATTGTCTGAAGGTGCATTCAATTTCAAAGCCATCCAGTTTTGTTCTCTTAAAAGTTATAAATTTCATGCTTTTCCTATACAGCTTAGCATGGATGTTGTTCCAACGTTCTGAAGGTAACTATGAGTGCAGCTTAGTCATTAAAATGTGGCAACCACACACAGAATTTTTTTTTTCAATGGCTTACATGTCCAACTAGTCAATCCCAATTCAAATTTTCAGTAAACAATTATAGGCAACAAAATATTAAAATTATTTCCAGAAGTGTCCACTTAAGTGGGCAGAAATGTTGCAAGTGATTTATCTTTATCTATCTTTAACTTATGTGGAAGAAATCGGACATACATCGTGCCACAAAGCGAACAAGTCAGGCAACCAAAATGCCCAAGACCGATAGGATTTTAAGGAATTCGAGGGTAATAAGGAATTAATTTGTTTTCTAAAGAAGGCTTTCATTGTTTGGTTAGATGAGGTTGCTAAGGCAAGACGAATTTCTAACGGAAAGGTGTGGTTCAAAATGAATATTTGAACATATAAGGGCCCTTTAATTTGTAAGCATTCATATTTAATGAAGTTAGCAAATATTATTTCTTCATAATCTATTGCTAAAGCGTTTGTACGTAAGCAAATATGTTGAAGCGAGTGATTAGCTACTGGCTATGGACAACAATTTGACTAACAGTATTAAGCTATTGATAATGTAAGGCGAAAGTTTCTAATGATAAAATAAATATGTACCACTGAACAAATTTCGAAAGTCATTAATTTCTCGTTAATCTCATCCATTATTTGAACAAAATGGTAGAAACGACCTGGATTCGAACCAGGAACCTCGAATGTCATATGCTCGAGGCCTCTACCAATTGGGCTATCGCAGACACCAGTACAGCCATGCTGTCGCTAAATGTCTTAAAGACAACCGGGCTGTCAAGATGGAAAGCCCAATGGGAGGCGGGTACCCGGCTCACACACCGATAGACCAACGGTTAGAGGTGTCGAACATATGACACTCGAGGTTCCTTGTTCGATTCCAGATTTTCAATCAGTATCATTACCTGATATTTGGAGGTTCATCTCCAGTTTTTATTTGTTATTTATCATTTCAGATTGTTTCATATATTACATGACATATCTTAGCATTGAATGTTTCCAATGGCACCATATTGTCACCATTTCAAAATCTACCATTAGTGAGTTTTCTCTTCTTAGACAGATCCAGTATATACTAGGGAAGAGAGTGTAATGCGGTGATTTCCCGTTGCTTTCCGCCTTTAACGACAACTGTAAGATGGTAGCAGCAGCCGGGACCGACGGCTTTACGTGCCCTCCTAAACACGGGGGAGGAGGGTAAAGATCGCATGCCAGTGATGGTTACCCATCCAGTGACTAGCCGTGCCTGGTGTTGCTTAACTTCACAGCGCTGAATTGCTCTGCGAAATGCCTCCTAGGCCACGGTCTCCCACAAAATCTACCATTGAACCAATGTTGTCTTTTATTAATTTTACGACATAATCATTCATGAAACGTTATTACATATTGCATTGCGTATCTTAGCATTGAAAGTTTCCATTGGTACCGTAATGGTACCACTAAAACGCAAGTGAACTAATTTTGGCAATCTTTACTTTTACGTTATATTCATTCATGACACGTCATTTCAAGTTGTTTGATATATTACATGCCATATTTTAGCTTTGAAAGTTTCCAATGGTAACTTAATGGTACAATAACAACACGTACCATTGAACCAATTTTGATCAACTTCAGCTAATTCACAAGCCTTCTCTCTGCTTTCACTTTCTTACTCGCAGATAGAGTAGGGAAGTGAAATGCTTGACAATGTCATGATCCCATCATGCGAAGATTTATACTAGGATTCCTTTCTGTTCCATCAGAATGGTGCGAAGTCCAGGAAAGAAAGTCTTCAACGACGAAACATCTATGTTACCATGACCAAGTAATTCAAGACATTAATCTAATTGAAAATATATGGATTTTCATCAAAGACTAAGCTAAACAGGAGTTCATTTCGGCATCCAAAAATATTTGGTCTATTATCAGTCGTTAATGGGATTTTTAGTCTCTATAATGAGATTATTCCATTACGAGGCTATTTCAGGAAGTAACGCCATTTATTTTTTAACGGAGGAAATATAGTCGCTGTGTAAAAGTTATCATAGCTAAAAAGAAGGTTGAGTACATGCACAGATATTCCATAACAAGAATTGCTACCGCGCACGCGCACTACGTGCTACCAGTTGTTTTACAAATGGCCGCCGCTAACATATCGTCTACAGCGGAAGAACAGCGAGCTCTTATAAGATTTCTTTTCGCAAAAGGTAACAAACCCGCTGAAATTTATGGGAAAATGGTAGAAATTTACGGTGCAGATGGTCTGGACTATTCCAATGTGTGCAAATGGTGTAAAATGTTTCGGGAAGGAAGAGTTAGCCTTGCCGGTAAACAGGCCTGCATCAGCGACAACACCAGTCATTATCGAGGACATGAACAATACAGTGGAAGAAAACTGTGGCATTTTCTTGAAAAAAGTGAGTGAAACATTTCACATCCTGTGGTTCTGCATGGGATATAGTGTACACCTCCAATTCAGGATTTTAGACAACATTCTGATTGACATACTGGCCCAATGGTAACTCCTTTCATTAAAATTAAAATTTTACAAAGACGGAGGTGTTTTGCTATTGATATAACAAAAGTAAGATTCAAAACTAGGTCATTTGAATAAGGTAAAAAAAAACTAACGATTCAGAAAATTAGAATACTTAATTTATTGGTTCAAAATATTAGAATACGTAGACAAGCTAACGAATAAACATTCATTAACGCCAACTGGCATTCTTGAAATGTTCAATATTTGATAGCATCCGCTCGTGCTTTGATCACACCCCGTAATCTGTTTCTCATATTGCCAACAAGCCTCGCACAGTCCAGCCTTTGTAAGAATTCCACACATGTCCCAAACAAATGATGAGATCACCTTCATTCCCTGGTGATCTGACTTGGAACCTCTTTTTCATTACACCCCATAAGTTCTCTAATAGTTGAGATCGGGAGAATTGGCAGGCCAAGAAACCACCATAATGTTTCGAGATTTCTGCCATGCCCTTGTTGCTTTAGAGTTTTGGCAGGACACACCATCCTATTGGAATATGAAGTCCTCACCACACAGCGCTTCTGAAGAGTCGAGCATATAATTCTCCAATACTTCTTGATATACTTCGGAGTTACACGAGTCTTCAAAACACATAAGTGTCCTACTCCTTCAGCGGCCATAAACCCCCATACTAAGACAGATGCTACAAATTTGACATAACGTTTAAGACACTCTGTGTTGAATGCTTCTGACGTCGTTCTCCACACGCGGATACCTATGTCACCATGGCACACGCAGAACACTGATTCATTGCTGAACAGTACGTTGTTCCATACATCATCACTCCAGAGAAGATGCTCTCTGCATCAGTTCACACGAGAGTTCACCTCAGCGCGGGCTTTATTTTTGGAATCCTTGATACAAACTTCAGTTGGCCTGGAGACGTGTATTCTATGCAGGCCCCACAGTCGATGAATTTGCCGAACGCTTTTGAAACAATTTTTCTTGATGATGTTCCTCAGGCATCTTTCATCCCGCACAGTTGTTGCTCCTTTTCTTAGGCAGTTGCGAAGTCTTGTCGCAAAAGCTGTCACCACATTTGCGTTGCTGAATAGTTCTTGATACTATGCACTCTGTAGATTTGTCTTTGTGGCGATTTCCTTCTGCGTTTTACCGTTTTGATGTAGGGCTATGATGAGGGTTTTCGTTGTCGCTGAAATGTCGTTCTTACGACCCATTGCAGTGAGACAAATAGCTTCCAAGTAGTATTCAATGACCGAAATGTTATTCTTACACACTTTCAACTGCCCTTCCCACCCCGATATTCTAATATTTTGAACCAGTAAATTACGTATTCTAATTTTCTGAATCGTTAGTTTATTTTTTTTTACCTTTTTTAAATGACCTAATTTTGAATCTTACTTTTGTTACATCCTTTTCTGTACAATTTTAATTTTACTGAAACGAGTTACTATTGGGCCAGTATGTCAATCAGAATATATAAGAAGCTTGGATACCGCAAAGTCTGTTCGCGTTAGATTCCAAAATTTCTGACACAAGAACAGACCGGCAACTGAGATGAGTCCTGGGATCTTGCATTTCACGCCTCAGCCTAAAACTCTAACTATAGTTTAGAAACATTCACGTTTTCCATTTCGCAATTTTTCCTTCAGCTCGAAAGAATATGCTTACAGTTGTTTAGGATATGCAAGGCATCCTACTCGCAGAGTTCCTGCCTCGTGGGTCAGCCGTCAACGCCGCTGTCTACTGAGAAACGTTGACTAAACTGCAGCGTGGTATTCGGGATAAGCGACCAGAAAGAGGAAACTATATTCGACTACTATCACCTCTTTGGTCCCACTAAGAGTTTTCTGGGGGTCAAGGTTTGAGATTGACGAGGAATTCAAATCTGCCTTGCGCCATTAGCTGTATTCACAGCCGACAGAGTTCTATGAGCGGGGTATTCTGAAACTGGTGCAGCCTTGGAGATAAATGCCTAAATTGTGAAGGTTGCTACGTGGAAAAGTAGACAAAGACGTATAGTTTGAGCTGCACTTAGTTGTTTGTCTGTATTGTAATTTTCTTTGAAAAAAAAATAAATGTCGTTACTTTCTGATATCTCCTCGTATTTTGTCAGCTTCAATTTGTCGTTACTTTCTTTCTCTTCAATATAGAAGAACGTTGATTACGCTCTATTCAAATTTAAATTCAGAACGTAAAATACCGTTATTCTAATAATTTGGCAAAGAGTTATATATCTTCAAAACCTATAAAGCACATTCTCTCCACCTCTATTGGGAATACTAGGCTCTCTTTCCATATTTATAGAAAAAATTTTTTATACTTATATATTACCAATTTCACCGTAGAGGATATCAGAAGCATATTGGAAAATTTATGAGGGCACCTCTGGCCCCCATATATCTTTTAACATAATCCAAGAAACTTAGGAACTATCGATCTTTCTGTTACGACGATTACATTCCTCGTGTAATAGGAATATAACTTATTCCTTATATGTCGACGATAATTCACATTATTATGACCACCAGAATAAACGCTTTGTACAGCCGCTAGATGGTATGGGAGAGAGTGAATAAAATGCTGGAAGGTATTCGAGTACACTCAGCGTCAAAAAAAAAAAAGTTCCACCCCTAGAAAATCTATGGGATGCTATGAGACGTTCTGTTAAGACTCCACCGCTGCAAGAGCTACACGCCAGTTCAGTTTGCATTGGATGAGCAGTGTCAAGACTTTGTTAAGAACTTGTACGACTTCATGCCATGGCGTGCGGGAGACGGCATTAGAAATAACCATTAAGGAATGACATAACCAAATACCGAAAGGCTAAACTTAATCGCCGTCAAAAAATTATTTGAAACATATTCCCAAAATTGTTAAATTGCTTTTAAAAACATAAAAACAGGTACCAGTGACTCAAATTCGGCAATCTTCGAACTTTGTAATTATTCTTATATATTCGTTCAAGACAGGTCCTTACGAGTTGTTTGATATATTACATGCAATGTCTCTGCACTGAAAATTTCCAAATGGTACCATAATAGTATCATTAGCACAGGTACCCTTGAATCCAAATCGACGCATCTTCTAACTTATTCATTACTCTTATACAGGGTGTTTTTGAATGTACAGATTTTTTGGGAGATGATAGAAGAGGTCCTTAGAAGTATTTTTAGTCATATGAACATGGGGTCCTTGCAGCTCCGTTTACTTACAATACTGCATTGAACAATCAAATAACACCGGGACGCAGTGTGCGCTGCTAGGCCTAGATTATTTTATTTTTAACAATTAACACAAGCAATCTAATGTAATAACTTTTAAAGAAAATTGTTTGCAAAGAAATTTCAAGGTGCACGTGCTTGTTTGTTGGATTGGTCGTGGCGGACCAGTTGCTTGGCCACCGAGATCGCCAGATCTCACACCGATGGATTTTTTTTATGGGGAAGCATAAAATCAATGGTGTACTCCGAACCTGTAGGTACCGAAGAAGAATTGGCGGCTCATTTTGTCGCGGCAGCAGGTGACATCAGCGACCGTGCAAATCAACTGTTTCCACGCGTACATCAATCCATCATAAGGCGTTGCGAATTGTGCTATGAAGCAAATGGCGGTCTTTTCGAACAATTACTGTAAAAGTTATTACAGTTGATTGCTTGTATTAATTGTTAAAAATAAAATATTCTAGGCCTACCAAAGCACACTGCGTCCCGGTGTCATTTGATTGTTCAATGCAGTATTGTAAGTAAACGGAGCATCTGAGAATAGGTATCCCCACACCATCGTTGGCAGACGACAGGCTGGTGGGGGAAGTTTGACTGTTTGGGGGATGTCTTCGTGGTATGGCCTGAGTCCACTGATACCGCTGGAGAGTACACTGAATGCTGTTCGTTTCCTGATGATCGTCGCAGACCAGGTACACCCTTTCATATCGACAGTGTTTCCTCAGGTTGATGGCACCTTTCAACAGGGCAATGGTCCCTGCCATACGGCCAAAATTGCCCACGACTGGTTCGAGGAACATGAGGATGAAAAGCTACTCCCATGGCCACCAAACTCTCCGGACCTCAATACCATTGAACATTTGTGGGATTATTTCGATCGCCATGTCCGCAAGCTGGACCCTCCACCATGCACGGTGATGGAATTACGGGATGCACTGATCGCCGAATGGTCTCAGATACCTGCAACCTCCTTCCGAGGACTTACTGACTCTCTGCCACGTCGACTAGCAGCTGTGCTTGCTGCCAAAGGTGGATATTCCGGATACTAGCAGGTGGTCATATTAATGTGTCCCGATCCTATATAATGTAAAATTAATGATATTCGAAATTGGGCCAATGCTAAGATATGGCTTGTAATTACTTATGCCTTATTTTATCAATAGTTAATTTCTATTAGGAAAATTGTTATCAATAGCTTGTAGCTAAGCGCTCGCTTCAACAGTACATGCTTACGTAGAAGCGTATTAGCAATAGATTATGAAGAAATAGACCCTTACATTGAAAGCTTCAACAATTGGCGCTAATTTCTTTAGATAGGAATGCTTGCAAATTAAAGGACTCTTATATGTTCGAATATCTAGATAATTACTACTCTCTCCATTTAACTTTTCAGGTACTTTTATTCATTTTGAACTACACATTTCCGTTAGAAGTACGCCCTGCCTTAGCAACCAGAGGCCTCCTTAGCAACTTCATCTAACCCTAGCAACGAAAAGCTTCTTTAGAAAACAAAATGCTGTCCTTTTTATCCGTGAATGCCTTAAAATCCCCAATCGGTTCTGGGCATTTCGGTTGCTTGACTATATTTACTTAGCTTATGTGCTGCCTACTTTCCCATGAGGATTAAGGCATATATTTGATGTTGCTATTATACGAGGGTGGGCTGAAAAGTAATGCCTCCATGGCTGTAACTTTTTTATTTTTTAACCGATTTTCAAAATTCTTTTTGTATCTGATACTCACATTTCTCCTCTATGTAATGCACTATTCACTCTTTGACATAGTCCGCATCCCTTTCCACGCATTGTACCAACGCGTGACTAGTCGGGTGAACCCGACTCTGAGAGGAATTCCAGGGTTGTCATCGACACGAGGATTGAATGACAGCTTTGGATCCTCTTCTGCAGCACGATAACGCTCGTCCGCACACGATCGCCACACATCAGAGGGGGTTGCAGCGCGTACAGTTCAAAGATGAAAAACTGTAGTTCAAAAATAAAAGACTTTGCACCTTGCGACTTTCACCACTTCCCAAAGAGGAAAGAGCACCTTAAGGGGCATGAGTTGCGTTCTGACGACGAGGTGAAACCTGCCGTTCGGTCTTGGTGTCGACAACAACCCCGAAATTCCCCTCCGGCGGATTCACCCGACTAGTCACGCGTTGGTACAATGCGTGGAAAGGGATGGGGACTATGTCGAAAGGTGAATAGTACATTACATAGAGGAGAAATGTGAGTATCAAATACAGGCATTACTTTTCAGCCCACCTTCGTACATAGAAACTTATTAATTTTTTCTGAAATCAAGTTTTAAGACGTAGTAGTTGAACTAGCCATTTCATGTATGTAGATAGTCCTGTAATTTAATATCTATAGAAATTACTAATTGAAATACATAGTTGTATACTAAACCACAGGTGTAAACTATGCCATAAATAATCAGAAATGATTTTTTTCTTCTTTCAGGATTACCAGAGGAATTCACAGGACCAGTGTTCATCACGGAGCCTCCTTACCGATTGGATTTCTCCAACAGCTCGGGAGGACGGTTGGATTGTTCTGCACATGGTATTCCACCTCCCCGCATTTCGTGGCGGTCGGCAGATGGCACGCCCGTCGGCAATGTTCCTCGCCTTCGCACCGTCCTCGAAAATGGAACAATCATCTTCCTCCCTTTTAGTGCCGAAGAATACAGGCAGGACGTCCACGCCAACGTGTACGTTTGCGTCGCAACCAATACTGTCGGCGTCACCGTTAGCCGCGAAGTGCATGTCAGAGGGGGTAAGTCAGATACTTTTTTAAATAAGTCCTACTTGCCTAATCACGAGGATGGATCCCAAAAAAAAGGTTACAAGGATATTGACAATAGACAGAAAATACAAAAAGGGAATTGGTGATCACTTTTCCACGTAATTACCAAATCTAAGTAGGCATTTATCTGAACGCAGGACCAACTTGTTTAACCCAGCTTGGTAGAAATTACGTCCCTGCCCAATTGAGCCAGTTCTCGGCAGCTGTTTTCACATCACTGTCTGAAGAGAACCTTGTTCCGGATAAGTGTTCCTTCAATTTCGGAAGAAGAAAAATAGTCACTTGGTGCCAAATCTAGGCTGTATGGGGATTGGCTCCAAATTTCCCACTTGAGCTTTTGCAGCAGTTCTTGGGTTTGGCATTGTCATGCAAGAGGATGACACCATCACTCAACATGCCAGGACGTGCATCACACTATATTGCGAATCATTCTTTGCCATAAGAAACGAATCACGGCTCGTACCTCCAATCGCTCTGACACTATCTACCCGCACAACCGTTGTAAGACAACTAGCGCCATCTCTCTCCACTCCGGGGAAAAATATTATCTCCACAATAATTACTTTGCAAATGCTGCTAATTGAAACCTTTTTTTTTTCTTGGATCCACCCTCGTATTTAAAATATTTTTCCACTTGGTCGTCATTGGATCCAATTTCTTCGTTTATTCCACCACTGACCATTGTTATTATTTAGAAAGCAATCTTTTAGAGTAATCTACTCATCTTTTAGGTGCATGATAAGATAGTAGTTACTTAGTGCAAGATGGAAAATATTTTATGAATTGATTCAACGATTGTTAGGATCACTCAATCTATTTGTATAGGGTTACGCAATATCTCATTGTAAAAAATACATCTCCTTCCTCATAAATTTGTTTTTTGTTTATAAAGGCATGTTTGACCATTAACACCATTATATATTTGGATATAAATTTGGGGATCAGTGTTTTGGCAAGGTTCTTTGACTCAAGAGTTTCGATTTTTATGTTCTCCTTACTGAGTAGAATCTCTTTACCCCTCCTTACTATGCTCTCCTTACCCCTCCTTACTTCACTAAAGGAATCTCCTTATTGGTATACAAGAAAATCTAGTGTTTCTTAAAGATTTTGGCTCCCCCCCCCTAATTGAGTGTCCTAGTATGTTTTATATGTTCCATTAAATTTTCTGCTATTAGAGAAAACTGTGTTGTAGAAGCACTGAAGTTCAAGTGCGTTTCAAAAATTTAGAAACTTTTCACAAAAGATTGAACAAAGTCATACAAAAATGCAAAACACCCTCCTATACTTCGATATTTTCTCTTTAATATAACATATAAAGATGAATATTTAGTATAAATGATTTCGAATATCGTGTCGTTGAAATGACCCCCCTCTCGTTTCAAAAGTTTGGAAACATCCACTTAGCGTTTCAGAGGTTTAGAAACAAACCGAAATAAAATTTAAGAACAGAAAAAAAACATTAAACTACTTGAAGTGTGAAAAAATGTATTCATGTGCATCTATAATTTATCGATCGTATTTAAGGCGGATGAGTTTGCAGGCCAATTCTTTCTCTGAAACCATGCCTTCACTTGACGAGCTTTATCGCAGCTGGTATTGTCTTTTTGGAACAAAAATTTCATGTCTTCATCATCATCTTTTTCCAGAGTTGGGATCAAAAAGATTACCAAAACTTGTTCATGGACATCTACATTCACAGTTCCACTGATGTGAACATTTGCCCTACTACAGCTGCTATGAAGCATTTGCAATCACGGCCTTTCGAGAAAGTTTCACTGTTGATTTCAAGCGGTCTGTGTTGTATTCTTCTCCCTTGGAACGATAAACACAGCATCCTTCAGACAATATGACTTTCCTCCAGTCATCAGGGAACCAATCCTTATGTTGTTTGGCACACTTAACTCGTTCGATGCGTTATTTTCGAATTTTGTTGAGGATTTTTTTGGACCACGCGTACGGTAACTCCATTCAGTTCATCTTCGCCAAGTTGTGATTTTTAGTATCTTCTTTCGAAGATTTCCGGACCGAAGCACATTCATGACTGATGCTGAGGCAAACCTGTGTTTTTTCTCAACAGATCTCTACTTTCTCAAATCACGTTTATTGGTTGTTCCCAGCCTCCTAGTTTGATGATTTGTGTCTCGAATGGTCCAATTCTCTTCACGTACACAATTTAGGTACTTTGAAACAGCTGATTTTGAACGTAAAAACTGTTTCGCAATTTCGGAAGTTATCATCCCCGATTCTTTAAGTCTAACAGTATATTTCTTCTCCTCATTGGTTAGCTGTTTTCTTTATTGATGAATACTGTATTATTAATCACGTTATTTTTATACGAGAGGGGGTCATTTCAGTAGCATGATATTCAAACTTATTTTTACCAAATATTAATCTTTATACACTAAGTGGCCAATTTATTAGGAACACCCCTCTAATACTGTGTTGCGCCATCCCTAGGAGCTATAACAGCACGAATCAGCCTTGGCATGGATTCAATTAGCCGCTGGAAGCATTGTTCCGCGATGTCTGTCCATGAGGATCAACAGCTGCTCCCAGTGATGCTTATTGGATGGTGGTAGATCCATGCCTCGAATAACCCGTTCCAGCTCATTCCAAAGATGTTCGATTGGGTTCAAATCCGAGGACTGTGTTGGCCAGAAGTGTAAGTTGAATTCCTTATCGTGCTCCTGGATCCATCGCATCACGATACGAGCTTTGTGACACGACCATTGTCCTGCTGGAAGTATCCTTCCGTTGGGTGGGACACAGTAGCCATGAAGGGATGAACATGGTCAGCATCAATGTCCAGGTAGCCTTGATCATTGAGGCGTTGTTCTACAGGTATTGGCGGACCAAGAGTATGTCAGGAAAACATTTCCCAGACCGTTACTGAGCCTCCACCTGCCTGAACAGTGGAAACCAGGCCGCTTTGTGCTGTTGTCTCCAATTTTGCGTCGGCCATCTGCATGGTGAAATAGGAAATTGGATTCCTTCGACCAGCAGATCTTCTTGCAGTCGTCGACGGTCCCGTGTTGGTGATCACGGGCAAATTGGAGACGTTTTTTTACGGTTTTAAGTGGAGATCAAAGGTACCCGGACTGATCGTCGGCTGTTGTAACTCTTGCTTGCCAATGCATGGCGTGTAGTGCGTTCAGAGATGTTATTCTGGGGTCCAGTGTTGTACTCCACAGTTACTTGACGAATCGTGACGTTTCTATTCGCACGAACAAGCATTCCCATCCTACGCTCACCCCTTGGATCGTCGTTTGCGAACACAGGCTTGTCCCTGACTGGTTGTTTTTGTTTTCTTAAATCCAAAGTCCTGATAAGCCCATGAAACGGTTCTTAGGTGAATGCTTAAAAGAGGTGCGGTTTCGGAAATACTCAGTTCACCTCGCCTGGCAGAAACTATCATCCCGCGCTCGAAGTCACTCAGAGTTAATGATAGGTGACGGGCAAACCACTTGCTGTTGATAGGTGTGTTCTCGCTTTATATTAGTACCGACTGTCACTTGACCAACTAATGCGTAGTAATTGCTATGCCAACGGATTTGCATAGTCATGGGTTTTCCTATGTTAATTAAAGAGAAGATGTCGAAGTATAGGAAGGTGTTCAGTTTTGTGAAAATTTTCTAAACCTTTGAAACGCACCTGTATAAATGCACATTAAAACCTGCGAAGAGTTAGGAAATTTTATATTTAATTAAATTGCATTAGCACACAAACATCGAGCATATTTCGTCTGGATTTTAGGGGTTTTGTTTCAGACAGAAATGAGGACAACGAAAGGGACTGTATCGCTTTAGATGATGTTCTATTTTAACTAACTCTTCCTAAATAGTGAATTCATTATTCCAGCATTTCTAATAATTAAATATTAATGATAGAGTACCATTCATTTCAACGCAACCAGGGAGAGCTGCCAGTGGTACATGCGAAAGAGCAGTTAAGTAATGTTAATTTTATACAGAAGATAAGAATATCTTAAGAATATTTATTGCAATGCTATCTTTCAGTCCCTCTAATTTAATAACGGAATAAGTGCGTGTCATTAACATATTCATAAGTCATTTGGAAATGACGTGCCCTACAGTTCAAAAGAACACATGCGTCCGTTGAACATTTGGTGATTTTTATAAATATATATTGGTTCGTACATATACCGGTAACTGATGAGTCTCCTTTAATGAGATGCAAGGGAGATTAGCTTTGCTGTCTGTTTTGTTAGCTAATTGGGACAGAGCCATTAAGTGCTGTCGTTTGCGGTTGACGTTTGGAACTTGTTTGCATCTCTCTCCACCATCTAATTGGTCGAAGCTTGAAGATTATAGAATTGAAGGATTAATACCGAGTTAAAAATGTACATGGGGCCGTGGTGCTTTGTACTTTGAGGATTTTGGTTTATTTTAAAGCTAATCCCGGAGTGTAGTGGTTTGTGGATTATTAAAATTCTTTTATGTTGCGTCATTCATCTTTCTCATTTAGGAAAAGTCATTCAGGTACAGAAATGGATCAGTTAGGTTAATTTTTCGAAAAACTTAGGATATTGACTTACAAAGTAGGTCAACATTATGTAGAAACCATATATCCAAGATGATTTAGCTGAGAGATGATGCAAGTCATAGCCATGGGCCATCGCGAATGGAAAATTTGGAGTCACAGAATGCAGGATGGACCAAACTTTTGAAAATGCCCGTCAATTGGATCTCTTTAAGATTAGTCATGCTTGGTATTGTTGACTAGGCAAAAAGATGAGTACTTGTAAAAACATATACAGGGTGATTGTAAAAGGTCGTGCCAAAATGAAAAGGCAGATAGAGGGTGAAATTCTGAGCAAAAAAGTCTAGTCGCGTTTTTCGATCTGAGACTCCATTAAAAAGTTATAGCGCTTTAAATTTCGTGATCGTCACTTCCGTAAATCTATCTTGGTACAGACGCTGAAATCTATCTTTAACTTTTTAACGGACCCTTTTTAAGTAGACATGTTTATGCAAATGCGCGCACGGACGTCGCCACAATGTTGCTAGCGGGCCGGACCAATATAAAAAGGGAAGCTGAGTGTCGTCGACAACAGTAGACGTGTTCCACTCTTCAACTATGGGTAAACGACGCGATTTAAAAGTCTTCGAACGCGGGATGATTGTAGGCGCTCGGAGCTATGGAACGAGTATCAGCGAAACAGCAGCATTCGCGGGGTGCTCAAGAGCAGCCGTCGTTAAATTATTTAAAGACTGGACGATTAGCCGGAAGACGGGTTCTTAACGTTCGCGTTGTGGTCGCTCGCAGATTGTTGATGATCGGACAGAACGGAGACTGTCACGACTGGTAAAGGATAACAGAAGGGCAACTGTGCATCAAATCACTGCTGACCTTAATCAGGGGTCCTTCAAAACGGTCTTATGCAGTGGAAACAAATCATGTGGTCTGACGAGTCACGATTCCAGTTACATCATGTAGACGGCCGCGTGAGAATCTGGCGGAAACAACACGAAAGCATGGACCCTGCATGCATGAGTACAACTCTATATGCCGGTGCGGGCAGTATTATAGTCTGGGGAATGTTTTCCTGGCATGCGTTGGGTCCGTTAATACGTGTTGAACAACGTCTGGATGGCACAGCATACCTCCGTATCGTCGCCGATCAAGTCCACCCTGTCATGTTGATGGCGTACCCCAATGGAGATGGTTACTGCCAGCAAGACAGTGCGCCATGCCACAGAGCTCATATTGTGAAGGAGTGGTTCCAGGAACACGAGGGGGACTTTACGTTACTTCGGTGGCCCCCACAATCCCGAGATCTCACTCCAATTGAGCATTTCTGGGACGAAGTCAAACGAACCATCAGATGGCTGGATCCAACACTGTCCAATCTAGCACAACTAGACAGTGCTATCTATCAGGCATGGTGTCAGATTACTCCCACCATCTTCCAACATCTCGTGGAATCAATGCCACGAAGAATCACCGCAGTATTAAAGGCAAAAGGTGGCCCAACGGGATACTGACAGGATGATCATAATTATATGCTCACTCAGTGTATGGATGCAATATCGGCAGTAATGGTCGAGATAAATATTACGTAACTTGTTTGTAGCTGGTTGCCCGTTGAAAAGTGCTGAAGCACACAGTTTGGTTTAAAGTTTGGCTACTTCGGGATGAATTATTTTGCAAAGTTGGTGGAATATACGAAAGTGCGCGTGGAATTTTCTGCTCAACACATTTGGCGTTGTTATTTTTTAGGTATCTTTACTGCTTCTTGCGTTAGACAGACATAACATCCGTATCCACTAAAAAGGCCACAACTGCTGGTTTCCAAATTAACAAAATGTCAAAAATGCTTTTCATACAGAAAGTTTTCCATGTGTTGCTCTCCATTTTTTAATGTCAAATCCATATTTTTAGGATTTTAGGGCACTTTATGGCAAAATGGCGACAGTGCTCTTCTGTTTCTTCAGGTACTGAGGGTAGATTATCAGTGGACCCTCCTCAGTGATGATCTGGCGCTTATTCCAGCTGGGAAATTTTGCGCCATCCAAGTTAAGATAACGACTACAACAAGATGACAGTACCAGCCGGGACCGACGGCTTAGCGTGCCCTCCAAAGCACGGAGGGAACGAGGTGGATGTCCTCTGGTTGTCACCCAACCAATGGCTGGCCTTGCCTGAAATTGCTTAACTCCACCGATACGGCGAACTACACTGCTACTATTTAACTGCAATGAGCGTATCAAGGCGCAAAACGAGAGTCGTTTCAACAAGGCCGGCTTGAGTCTGTGTGAATTCAGACAACATGTACTTCTTAATCATTCTGGACTTTAAGTGCTTAAAAATGTTGGAAATGAAGTCCTTTTTCGCGAATACAAACGCGTATTAGTTTTACCAGATTTCGTGAAACTCTGCGAAGCATGGCAGTGTCGATGTTAGAAATGGCTGTTGTGATATTCGCTTTCAGCTCAGGAATATTGTATGGACTAGTCACATAAACCACATTTTTCAGATAACACCATCGGAAGAAATCCGCGGGTGTTAAATCGGGCGAGCGAGGGGGCCACAATCCCCGGGAAATGACGCGCCGATCGAAAATTCATTCAAAAGATGCGTATTTGCTAAACCTGGCAAAACAACATAAAAACAACAAACGCTTCACAACAAACGCTTCAAAAATAAAGCCTCTGAGCACGAGATCACTAATACTGCTTGAAATACATTTGAAACGATCCGCACTGTCATCTACCGGGAGGAAATAGAAAGTCAATGCGTGTTCACTGAATTACGGCCCATTAAACTTTGATGTGCGCGACTTTAAACTCACCCTGTATAACATTAACAAAATTTGGGGTATTTTACAGTAATATTTAGGATATTTTAGGGTAAAGTGACGACGATTTAAGGGTAAAGTAAAATCTGGATGGTAGCACGGGTTCAATGCTCAATATCTTCTCTGCATACGAGGCCTGTCCAAAAAGTATCCGGATTGAGGCTACAAAAAAAAAGTAGAACTCGCTGCACCTTTTTCCTATCCGGATCGTGTGACTACATTTCTGCCGATGACGTAATGGAATTAGCAGCTGGTGTGCAGTTGATGTACCACGCTAAAGCAGAACGTTTTTCTTTTCTCGTCGCGTGATAAAATGACAGAAAAACATTGAACAACAATCATTGCATCAAATTTTGTTTTAAAATCGGTAAAACCGCAACGGAGTGTTATGAATTGCTAAAACTAGCATTCGGTAATGATGTTATGAGCCGCACATAGGTTTCGAATGGTTCAAGCACAACGCAAAATACGACGGGGTAGCTCTTGGTCATCCCAAAGGAGGCATTCCGTACTTGTTTCGACCAATGGCAGCAACGCTGGGCTAAATGCGTTGCTGCAGACGGTGCTTATTTTGAAGGTGACTAAACATTTGTGAGTTCGAACCACATCTTTTGTTGTAGCCTCAATCCGGATGCTTTCCGGACAGGCCTCGTGATAAAATCCGAGCTGCAACTTGAACTTAAACTAATTAATTAGATCCAATACGTCTATCCAGGACCTGTATGGCCAGAAGCCGACGAGTTGGGTCCCTGGATGGACCTGGATTCACGATTACTGTATGATGGTCGCAGCAGCCAGGGGGTGAAGATTGGCTATCACGGATGGTCACCTATCCAGTGACGAGCCGTGCCTGATGTAGCTTAACTTCGTAGAAGTTGTTCAGTGAAAGCCCACCAGGCCACGGCCTCTCCCAAACCAAAGCATTCTCACTAGCAGTACCATACCATGTGAACATGGCTACCACTTTCTTAATGTGTATTAAGTCATCCTACTCTACAATGATTTGCAATTGCTCAGCAACAAATTTGGGATATCTCTCTTCTCTGCTTGTTTTTTACTGTCTTAGTCTTAGACTGTTAAAAGCATCATTGGCTTGAAGGTGGCTTTCAGCTAGTAATGAACTAGCAATGCTTGAAAGGATTCGCAGCTCATTGCAGAGAGTAGTACCAGCGCAGTATGTAATTTTCTTTAAAAGTGTTATTATATGCTGAAAAGCATATATTGGTTTCGCTCTGTTTGTGTGTCTGTCTGTCCGTCCGTCTGTATGTCCGACGATTTCTCGAGAATGCTTTAACTTTTTCAAGTTCTTTTTTCGCTGTTCGATAGAGACCCTTCCTGAGCTCACCTGATTAGTTTGTGATTGAAATCGGTCTAACAGACACGTGACTATAGAGGCCCAAACCCCCCAATTAATTTTTTTTATTGGCAATATAAGGCATGTAATATGTCATTCGAACGGGAATGACGAGCACAAGACGAATATGACATTCTTTTCGAATTTCGAAATGCTACATCCGAGAAAATGACCCCAAAAAGTACTAAAATGAGCCCTTATTACGAGCTTTAGCTAAAGCTATATATAAGAATACAAGCATAATCAATATCTTTGTGTCTGGCCGGCCATCGTTTGCACGATAACGTGAAAATGGAAGAACTCAACTGCGATATATCAACTTTTGGTGAGCTCTCGTGGGCCCCTTCAGGCACGTGCACTAATGTTAAGAATATGAACTTAGGGCATGTAATATATCAATCGAATCCTACCGACGAGTCATAAGTGAATACAGTGTTACTTTTTGTTTATCATTTAAGCATTGTTGATGGCAGCCTGGAGCACGTGCCCGTTATGAAGCTTTCTTGATGCACGTGCTCATTTCATTTTAAAATTCAGTGCTGTTAGGCCTATTGTTAAATGTGTTAATTAATGTTAGGGCGATGGTTAAAAATGGCTAAATAACGTTAGGTCTATAGTTAAAATGACTAAATAATGTTAGGCCTGTTGTTAAAAATGGCTGATTAATGTTAGGCTTATAGTTAAAAATGGCTAATTAAAGTTAGGCCTATTGTAAAAAATGGCTAATTTATGTTAGGCCTAGAGTTAAAATGACTAAATAATGTTAGGCCTATAGTTCAAACTGGCTAATTAATCTTAGGCCTATTGTTAAAAATGGCTAATTTATGTTAGGCCTACAGTTAAAATGACTAAATATTGTTAGGCCTATTGTGAAAAATGGCTAATTTATGTTTTGCTTATAGTTAAAAATGGCTAATTTATGTTAGGCCTACAGTTAAAATGACTAAATAATGTTAGGCCTATTGTGAAAATTAGCTAATTAATGTTAGGCCTATTGTTAAAAATGGCTAATTAATATTAGGCTTATTGTTAAAATGGCTAATTGAAGTTAGGCCTATATTTTAAAATGACGTGAATGCATATAGAATCAAAGGTATTTCCACTGTTTATTTAAACCAAGTGGAAGTAAAAGTGAGATATTAAAATTACATCTGCGTCAGAGCTAAAGCACCTTGGAATGCTTAAAGGATTTTACCCGGCAATGCTTTGAAACAATGGTTTTTCTCTCTTGACGTTTATGATAACTTTGACCTAGCAGTGGAAAGAACATAGACCCAGTAGTTTAAAACATTTAGACGTGCGAGGATTTCATTCTCATTTCGCGCGCGTTTGGAAAGATTCGTGTGAGCGCTGCAATCGAATACGTAAATTTACATGCAGTTTTCGCCATTGCTGTATATAAAAATATTACAGTAATATTAAACAACAAATTTTTATATTCTTCTTTTCAGCATATTTGAAAATCGTTTTACGAGTTATATTCTTGTTTACATACGAAGACAAACAGAAGAAGAGCAAGTGCGTTCAATAGTTTAATAATGAGATCCCTCAAGTAGTAATTTACGAATCGAGCTCGGGTGAAAGCAATCTTGAGGGAGTCTGTGCTAATTTTTTTTATTCGGATGACTGGGTTTTTAAAGTTCTGAAAAATGTAGACTACTAATCAGATATCGGTTGGGCTCTAGAGAGCTGGAACGATTGTTGGAACGATTTCTTAGAGCGCATTCCCTAATTCAATCAAATCGAATTGGCTGTTGAAAAATGAATCACAACAGCGACCTAGATGGATTGTACCCAGCAATAAAATTCATAATGACTCCTTCCTTGATATAACAGAGGATTGCCTTTCGCACTGATATAAAACTGGGTTTTGGACGTGGCTCTGACCCGTTGCGCGGCGAGAAATCTGAAGGGTTTTTTACGGTCCGTTATATTTCAAGCGAGGAATTTCTGCCACTTTAAGAGAATTGGCTGACCCAGAAGCCAAAACCGTGTCAGTGTGGGCTAGGCCTTAGGGTTCTATAATCTGAAGTGGCCTTCAAAAAGTGCCGCTCTGCGCATGCCTCTGAGATGGTCGTGATCATAATAAAAGGGAATGGTACGAGCGTTTCCGCCGGTATCAAGTTCTGCCTTTCATTCATGAGAAACATAAAAGGTTCCTTTCTACCTCGGCTCTGGAACAATAAAAACACTGCTCTGACATCTCCTACATATTTAATTGGCTCGTTCGTTTTAAGAATGAATTAAAGTCTTTCGTGATGACGAAACATTTCACTCCTAAATGTCTCTTTTTTCATGTTCTTTCATGGAACCCATTATCTTCCATTATTTCTTGCTTTCACGTCCTCAGTCAGTTTCTTCCATAATTCATTGCCTTATTTGAACTCGGTGAAATATGAATAAGTTTCAATTTTAGTAAGTGATGAGGCTTTCTAATTTGCATGTCGTTTATATTCTAGAAGACTGTTTTCAAAAGTTTTATTGCAGATAATAAATGTTGAAATTCTTATTTACTTCTGCAAAGTGTTACGTTACTAAAGAAAATCGAAATGCAGAATAAGCATAAAGTGGGGTGTTGTTTTAATAAAATTGCTGATATTATTCACTAAAGCACCAATATATAGATTTTGAATTATAAAATTGCAACGGTTTCTTAAAACTTTCAAAGTTAAATTTAAAGTTCAATACTAGGTTGTGGCATGGAGCTTTAAGCGATGTAACAATTAGTGATGTCCGTTGGATCCGGATCTCTGATTCGGATCTGATAATATCCGGATTCGGATCTAGAAATATCCGGATCCGGGTCCGTAGCCGGATATCGGATCCGGATTTCGGATCCTTTCGCTGGATGCGTATTAAGACTAATTAGGACTACTCTCCATTCAAGTGTATGCACTTCAGCTATTTGCCTGGGAGTTTCGGGATGGCTGTGGCAAACCATTCCTTGGGTGTGTCGGTTCACCATTTACGACAATAGCCTGCAATTCCCCTGTCTTAAGAGGACTAGGCTATCACTTAATAAAAGCTTTTATAAACTGCTTTCAGAAAAAGTTTGCATATACACAATTTTCTGTCTAGGATCCGATTTTCGGATCTCGGATCCAAGATCCGGATCTCAGATCTCGCATCCAAGATCCGGATCTCAGATATCGCATCCAAGATCCGGATTTCGGATTTCTGACCAACATCCGGTTCTCGGATCTCGGGCCTAGGTCCGAAAAAAAGATCCGGATATCCGGATCTTGACATCACTAGTAACAATGTCACCTCAAAGGGCACCACTACACACAAATGACTAGTACACAGGAATTTGAAAACTGTTACAAAAGGAATATATAACCCTTAACAATAAAAGTAAACATACACTCACTTTTACAGATTAGTTGTCGCTTCAATGCCTTATGCCACTTTTATTCCAACATTTAATTCTTACTGGTCCTTGCATCCAAGACTCTCAGCAGTATACATTCTCTTTGCATCATATAACCTCTGACAATTAAGTTCGGTGAATGACGTCACACCCTAATGTGTGCGAGCTTTACGCGAGTAACAATGCATGTGAATACAAGCCCAGTCATTGTTTAAGCAAGTTCAGACAGGTCACATTTGTGCGTGCAATGGTTTAGCAGATGCTCGTTTCTTCAGTTGAAGGTGTAGCGTGCGCACGTAACTGTGGATAATGGATCAAAGAGGAACACTGCCGTAATCGTGCAAGAGTTTCTGGCCAACAAAGGGGTCGTGTCCATAGCTCAACCACCTTATTCACCAGACGTGGCACCGGCAGACTTTTTCTTGATCCCACACCTGAAACGGGCCTTAAATGGACATAGATTTGCGGACATTCCAGACATTCAAGCAAATGTGACACGTGAACTTAAAGCCATCCCTAAGGAGCTTCCAGGACTTATACACCCGATCCCAAAAGTGTATTGCCTTCCAGGGTGATTATTTCGAAGGACAATAAAGTAAATGTGGCTCTATCTGTTTTGCATTTTGTTGTGTGCACTCATTCACCGAACTTAATTGTCAGAGGTTGTATAATCAGTTATAAAAACCACTGTTTTGACGTAGAATACGTCTTACGTTTCGAGACTAGGATGCCACGCTCAAATCGTGAATGTGACGAAAAGTGTTGATCACGAAAACTTTAATAACGTGAAAACTATTAATGATAGAAGAATGATCTATATCGCATTCGATAGAGTATAGAATAAAGCATGTTTTAGACCATCACTGATTTCGTGCTGACCTCATTGGCTGACGCAATCGCAGTGCAAAGATGAGTCAGAAAATTTGCTCTATGGCGGATATTAAATGAGTCTAGCTCCGGCTTCCTTTGTGCTACTACGAGGTTTGAGGTGTCATTTGTTTTATCTTTCTGCGCTTTATGAATAGAGCAATTGCAAGCAATTCTCCGATCCAATTGTGCAAGAATCTTTAGGGTAATATTTTGAAAAGTTTGGAGTTCCTTCCATCTTGTCTTGCATTGTAACCCAGACGGGTATGCCATATAGCAAGATGACACGAACAATCATTTTTTGTATAAGAGTAGTTTATCAACACTGAGGGCACTGTTACAACCCAACAGAGCAATTAAGCTAAACTTTGCTTTATTGGCCTTGATCATCACATATGTTTTGAATCAATAACATTGCCAAGGTATCTATAATTATTAACCCATTCCAAGAATTGGCCATGTAGAGTGATTGGCCAGTTTATTAACCCCCCCCCCTCCCCAATACCGTGTTGCGCCACTCTTAGCAGCTATAACACACGAATTCGCCATGACATGGATTCAATTAGCCGCTGGAAGCATTGTGCCGTGATGTTTGTCCATGCGGATGCAACAGCTGCTCCCTGTTGATGCTTATTGGATGGTGGTGGATCATGCATCAAATAACCCGTTCCAGCTCATCACAAAGATATTCGATTGGGTTCAAATCCAGGGACTGGGGTGGCCAGAGGAGTAAGTTGAATTCATTATCGTGCTCCTGGAACCATTCCATGACGATACGAGCCTTGTGACACGGAGCATTGTCCTGCTGGAAGTATCCTTCTAATGGAGGATAGCCATGAAAGGATGAACTTGGTCGGCAACAATGTTCAGGTAGCCCTGACCGTTATTCTACAGGTATCAGCGTACCAAGAATATGCCAGAAAAACATTCCCCAGACCATTGCAGAGCCTCCACCAGCCTGAACAGTGGAAACCAGACAGGAGGGGTCCATCGCTTCGTGCTGTTGTCTTCAAATTCTGCGTCGGCCATCCGCATGATGCAATAGGAAACGGGATTTATCCGACTAGCAGACATTCTTCCACTCGTCGACGATCCGGTGTTAGTGATCACGGGCAAATTGGAGACGCTTTTTGCGGTTTTGGGTGGAGATCAAAGGTACCCGGACTGGCCCTCGGCTGTTGCAGCCCATCCTTGCCAGTATACGCTCACCCCTTGGATCGACGAGTCGTTTGCGATCACAGGCTTGTCTCTGGTTAGTGGTTTTTGGTTGTTTAACCAGACCTGGTAAACCCTTGAAATTATTGTTTGGGAAAAGCTTAGAAGACCTGCGGTTTCGGAAATACTCAGTCCACTTCGCTAGGCACCAAGTATCATTTTGCACTCGAAGTCGCTCCGATCCTTTGCTTTCCCTATGGTGACGGTCAATTCACTTGCAGTTGACATGTGTGTTCTCGCTTTACATTGGTACTGACTGTCACGTGACCAACTGATACGTAGTAATTGCTATGCCAACGGATTTGCATAGTCATGGCTGTTCCTAATAAACTGGCCACTCAGTGTATTTTGTGTGTGCCGTATGTTCTTTTCGGCATTCCTTTAGATTGCCCCCGGTAGACCTAATTATAAATTTCATAAGGGATTTCATAAATCCCAGATCGATTTGTTATTTTCTTTATCAGACCTATCCAAGGACACATACTCAACCCACGCTCCCATTTAAAGTTTTTGGGCCTATCCCGGGTGCCTATTTCCAGCCTTATTCTTCGCTTACTTACTTTTCAAACCCGCTTATCCGTTAGGGTCGCGGGGGCAGCAGCCCTATGGAGGATCTCCAGCGATCGCGATCTTCCGCCATCAGGCGCATATCCTCCCTGGTAATATCCAAGCGACTCGAACCCAAATTCTCCATGTAGTCTATCCACCTGGTTCTAGGCCGACCCCTTAGTCTCTTCCCACCGGCTTGGAAAATAATAACTTGCCTAGGAAGACTAGTTTGCGGCATCCGTATCACGTGGCCATACCAGCGCAACTGAAATCTCTCAATGCGGAGAAGTAGCGGCTCAACACCTAAAGATTCCCTTACTGTGGTGCTGTACACTCTATCTAGTAGGGTAACACCTGCCACACCTCTCAGAAATCTCATTTCGGCCGCTTGTACCCGCGATCGCACTCTTTCGGTCATTACCCAAGCCTCATGACCATAGGTGAGAATGGGGACAAAGATAGATTTGAAGACGGAGAGCTTGGCTTTGTTACCCAGCTCGCGTTTCGTTACCACGTTCGCGTCTTTAATCACGTAAATTTTTGCCCAGAGTCTAGGACGTCGCCTTTTCGAGAAATATGCCTGGCATGGTTGGTCTGATTCACCTTGATTGTAGGAAAGGGATTATGTATGTACGAGTTATGGAAATTTATCATAGTTAGAAAAATTTCACGTGGGAGTGCTTTTTACCATTTTATACACCCTTGACAGTAGAACATAATTTCTAGGAATATTTAAACATTTTGCTTCTAATTAGAAATGTTTATATCGTTACATTCAGTAAAGGCCTAAATAATAGAACGATTTGCTTCATGGATCAGTTAAGCTGGCGATGGCGTGATCATCGATTTTTGTATGTAAAATAGTAATTATTTTCATGCTTAAAAAAAGATTTGTTTTTAAAATCAGTCGCTCGTAAATACACACAAAGATTTAGAGAGTTGATTTTAAAGTCAGTTCACCTTTAACCTCATGTATACTAACAAAGACCATTTCAGCTCATGTATTAAGAAACCAAGCTAGTTTCCGTTTTCATGTTAGAATATGTTATTTTCAATACGCCTGACTCCTCGGAAAAGATTTCGTTTGCATTGCAAAGTATTTGGCAAAGAGAAGAAGGCGAGCCGATCGAAAGCATACCCATTGTGGTCCGAATAAAGGGAGAAACATTATTTGCGCATGGACTTTGGGTTTTGTTGGCCCTCTCTGCACGAACGAGCAATTCTCACCGAATCTCATTCCAAGAACCATCGGTTTGATGGCAAAGGACATTCTGCCTCGTGATCCGCGGACGATTCTAGCGGAATAAGCAAACAAGGTCGTAGAACTATTAGCGTTGGGGAAGGAAAGGGCTTTTTTTTTTCCTGAGATGGTAAGAACCAATTGGCTTGCAACCCGTGCCACTTCTCCAGTGTTGTTACCCTCTCTATTTTTCCCCCCTACCTTCTTCTGATCGATATGAGTCAAGGTGAAAATCAATCGTGACGGGAAGATCCATCATCGAGGTTTCCCCCACAGCGCCGGAGATGAGCGAGGCAGAAGCGTCGATCGGACCGAGCCCTCATTGTCACTGACAACGGGCATAAATCAAGGTTAAGATGTGTGCAACGTCTCCCTCTATGTATCAAGCGACGATGAAGCATCGCTAGCTCATTGTACCCACTGAAGGGACTATTTAGAGGCAGTTTTATTGTTCTCGATAAAATATATAGATGTATTTATAGCCTCTTATTCCGCGCAACATATCTTCTCTTCCTTCTTCGAAAGCTTTTAAGAAAATTTTCTTTCCATTATCAAAATTTTTATTTAGAATTTTTTCCGTTAAGATTTATTGCTGAGAAGTTCGTTTTGACTTCTTCTGCGATAAATTCCAGCTTTCTCCTGCAGAGGTATTTAAATCAGAATCATTCTAAGGTTATTCCAAGTTTGCCTTTATGCCAAGTCTACAGTAATATCGAAATTCCAGTTTAAAAACTTCTACACCCACGTTTTCAGCTCTTCCTCCACGTCCCCGTCGGTCTCAAAGTGTTTCCCGGCCAAATGTTGCTTCAGATGAAAAATAAGATGAAAATCATTCGGCTCCAATTCGGAGCTGTGGGCAGGGTGAGGAAGAGTATCCCATCTGAATGAGTCCAAAGTGGTGAAGCTGCTGTGTCGGGCCGAGCGTTGTCGTGAAGCAAACACACGCCCATTCCTCGTCGGAGATTTTTTAACGTCTGACAATAACGATCGGCGTTGATCATTGTCGCTTAAGGTAAAAGATAGACGAGAATAATACCTTTTCGATCCCTAAACACGCTGGTAGTTTCTGGATACTATTTGTGCCTGCCAAGCCTGCGTACTTCAAGCAGTGTAACAAGGAACCTCCGTGAACAGAATGGGTGTTTTGTTAAGAACCACGCTGGAAAACACTAACAAAAGACTCTTCTCCAATATGGCGATGCGTTTTTCTGCATTAATGTTACCCACACATTCCACAAGCTCTGATCGCCCGATTCTCCAAATGGCACCCCACACCATAACATAACTTACTTACTTTTCAAACCCGCTTATCCGTTAGGGTCGCGGGGGCAGCAGCCCTATGGAGGATCTCCAGCGATCGCGATCTTCCGCCATCAGGCGCATGTCATCCCTGGTAATATCCAAGCGACTCGAACCCAGATTCTCCATGTAGTCTAGCCACCTGGTTCTAGGCCGACCCCTTAGTCTCTTACCCACCGGCTTGGAAAATAACAACTGCCTAGGAAGACTAGTTTGCGGCATCCGTATCACGTGGCCATACCAGCGCAACTGAGATCTCTCAATGCGGAGAAGTAGCAGCTCAACACCTAGAGATTCCCTTATTGTGCTGCTGTACACTCTAACCTGCCACACCTCTTAGAAATCTCATTTCGGCCGCTTGTACCCGCGTTCGCACTCTTTCGGTCATTACCCAAGCCTCATGACCATAGGTGAGAATGGGGACAAAGATAGATTTGAAGACGGAGAGCTTGGCTTTGTTACCCAGCTCGCGTTTCGTTACCACGGATCGCCACAGTTCACGTCTGACACAGCTTGCTGCACCGATCCGAGCATCCAATTCTTTCTCCTGCCGTCCATCACTCGTGAATGTAATCCCGAGATACTTGAATTTCTCCACCTGTCTCAATGAGGCTCCCCTAACATGGAGAGCGCACTGAGCAGGCTGTCTTGAAAGGACCAGAACCTCGGTTTTAGCCACACTGATCTTCATCCCAGCTTCATAAAACCTATAAAAATTCTTGATAGTTGGTTGCAATCGGTTCATGCTGAACTCTTGGCTGGGTTTTCTCCAAAACCATATCCGACCACTACAAGAAAACTGAGCAAAAGACGACTCATCTGAAATGACATGATGCCAGAAACTTAAAGGGCGTTCCACCATCTCAGCCACCTAGCGTTTCCTCTTTAAAACATTAAGTGCGGTGAGAAGGGGGATTTCGTCTTGTAACTCTATCACGATAGCTTAGCTGGTGCAGTTATCTGACAACCGTGTTACGACTCACGTGCAACTGGTACTCTCTCAACCACTCCTTCTGCAGTCGTCAGTTTTTCAGGCTGGCTTGCAAGTGATTCTACAGTTTCCTTTTTTAGTGTTTTGAACTGTGTACTAACCCTGTTGAAAGTGGACAGTGGAACATGAAGTGTGTGAGAGATATTCCTTTGCCTGATACCATCTTCGTATTGTCCATGCCTCGACCGTCCTCGTTAAAAATCACTCAGTTCTGTGGTACCAAGCGTTCGAGGCACGTTTCTTCAAGATCTGAATAAGTTACTGCAAACAATGATGTAAAATGTTAGTGCATATTCACAGTTTTTTCTATGAAACAGAAATGTGAAGTGTCAATTTACTTATTGGGTGTTACTGTATGGGCTCCTCACATTGACACGAAAAATTATAATTTTTATAAAAAAAATGTTGGGCACTGGTGAGCGATTTTGGAATTATGAAAGCATCACCCCTTCTAACAGAAAAAAGTTTTGAATTTTTTTTTCATTATAAATTAATCCATACTTAGTGGGCTCTTTAAACTATACATTGACGTACCAGGGTGAGTCAAAGAAAAAACCACAAAATTGTAATTGAAATTCCCAATTTCGCCCCACAGTGGTGTAATTTTGCAGATCCGTTAAAATGAGTTAGAGAAATATCCGGCAGGTGGCAGGAAAGTAGAGACAAGTAAACGACGTCACAGCAGCAGTTTAAAGATGTCCGCCTCACTTCAAACATGCATCAAAGAAGAATAGCGTTCAGTTATCCGATTTTTGAGTAGTGAATGGGTGAAACATATTGAAATTTATAGAAGAATGAAGCTTCAGTATGGTGATGCATGTCTGTCACAGTGGCAAGTTTGCGTCAGCAGTATCAGACGTCCCTCGCCCGGGTCAGGCACAACGATTTGTGACGCCAGAAAATATTTCAACAGTTGAAGCCTTAGTGTTGGAATATCGCTGAGTAACGATTGATGAAATTGCAGAATTGTTAGACATTAGTCATGGTTCAGCCCACCACATCATTTCAGTAGGTTTCACAGCTTCACTACTCAAAAATCGGATAATTGAACGCTGTTCTTCCTTGCTGCATGTTTGAAGTGGGGCGGCCATCTTTAAACTGCTGCTGTGACGTTGACTGCTTGTCTCTACTTTCCTGCCGCCTACCGGATATTTCTACAACTCATTTTTAAGGGATCTGCAGAATTACAACACTGTGGGGAGAAATTTGGATATTAAAATACAATTTTGCCGTTTTTATTTGACTGACCCTCGTAATTTTATGAAACCTGGTTAATTCCTTTTATAGATTTTTTTTCTAAATAAAGAGTTTTGGTCTATGTATTCCCGAAATACAAATTGTTTCCTTTCCGAACCAAATTTTGAAAGTCGATAACATATGTTGAAATACTAAAAAAAAAAAAATAAAAATAAAAAAAAATCCGTCTATACCTCTGTATGTGAGCTGTTTTGTGAACTGTGTTCGTCAAGGTACGTTTCATTGGGCATTGACGTATCTTTGCTGACAATTAAATATTTTATTAGATTTTAATTTTTTTTTCTTTATAACGGAGAAACAGTTGAAGAATTCGTAGAAGTTAACATGTACGGACTCCTCTCATGAAAACGAATAAGTTTGCTAATTTAATTGTTTGGTTCTGATGAGCTAAATTTGAGTATAAAGGCTTCTTTATGAACCCCCCGAATACCAAACCCCAGGGGGTTTTTTTCCTTTCAGGATGGAAAGAAGGAGGTCTGTGTGAATCTACAATATCACCATTACAGTTTATTACTTTGTTATAGCTAGTGGCTAAGTTGGTGTAGGAGGCGCTGCAATCGCAAATATGTAAAAATAGTTGCTTTTCAAAATCGTTGATAGGATTTTGTCTTGTTTAGAAATTGATGATGAACAAGTTTGTCAAATCTTAAGGTTTAGGTGTCAGGTTAGGAGAAAGCGCAAATTGCTTTATGGTATCAAGAAACCAAATTACCTGTCACTTTTACCGTGGCCACATTGAAAATGGTTCAGACACTCCAGAGGTTGCGCGCGGTCTCAGAGACCGCATCACTACATTTTCGTGAATATCTTCTTATGAAGTTAAAAGAAACAAATGACCACTTCCATTTTGGACCCGTCTACAAGTCCGTATGTCATAATCCGCGATTGCTTGCATTGATTCCCGTATAATAGACCTGCGGTCTCAGGGACCGCGCGCCGCCAACTTCGTTATTAAAAAGTTTTAATGTAGAAGTCATTTATTTTACTTCTTTTTAATTTTTTATTACCTAAACATATTCTCCAGTCAATTCCCAATATATTTTTTGTTTATTAATATTTTCCTACTTTGGAAACTTTTATTTTAGAACAAATATTTGAAGAAATTGCAATATGCAAATAATGCAAAAATACTAATGCTGTTTCTGAATCTCAAGAGCAATTAACGATAAATTTAATTTTACATATATTTAACTTCCGTTTATATTATTTTTGAATAAAATAATTTTAAATATCCAGAAACTTTATTTTTTTGTTTTTGTAATAAAAAAATAGGCATGTTTTATTCTGTGATAAATGATTGCTATTATTCATTCTTATAATTGTTTTCTTTTATATAGGAAAGTATGTATGTATGAAAGGTAAAAATAGTGCAAAATATCAATTTTGAGGGAAAAAGAAGGGTTTTTAAATTTTTCTAAAAGTTGGGTTTTTAAATTTTTCTAAAAGTTGGGTTTTTTGAACTTTTCCATTAATCATGAGGTAAATTAAGTGACAGATAAAAAAGATTCATGAATTTCATTTTTGAACATTAAAAAAAGTAGTTTCAAAATGCGGTCTCACAGACCGCGCGCCACCATCCATGTTACAAACACCCGCGCCACTTCTGGGGTGTTAAGGAAACTTACAACTGCTACAGTATCTTATTGACTCTATGCTAACTCGCATACATGCTGTAATTCTGGCCAAAGTGGTCCAAGAAATTATTGAACAAATGTTTTTATTTCATTGGCCGGAGTGTGTATTTTTCGAAGCCGACAAGGGAACTATCCGAACCTGTACAGAGAAGCAAGCATCTTGCAAGCATGCATCTTTGTTTACGCGCAAGCATCTCTTGGCAACAAAAGCGTTGCAAGTTGGCGGTGGCGAGAGCGGAATGAGAAACAAAACGTGGCTGCAAGATGGAAGCAAGATAGTTAACGGCAGTCGTCAAAGACTTATACCGGGTGTTTCAAAAATGACCGGTATATTCGAAAAATCTAAACGGGCTGCGATAGAAATACACCGTGAACTAATTTCGAGAGTTTGTCTGCCTGAAAATTTACTGTTGTCCCAAGCATATTGCAACAAACGTTGTATTTCTATCGCTGCCCGTTTAGTTTTTATTGATTTTTCAAATATACCGGTATACCGGTCATTTTTGAAACACCCGGTAGTTACAGCAGTGTTATTAAATAAAGAAATCTTAATTTTGCTAAGTAGTCTCCTCGAAATAATTTATGAGAACAGGTAAACATCTATGAACATTTTTTTTTATTTAAAATTATAAAGCCCCGCGATAAATACCTCTCATAAACGCAACCTATTCTCTGCTGCTAGCCCCATTAGATCACTCGACAGCCTTGCCCTCGTTTCACTCGTTTATAAAAAGTAAGTGCGTTTCAAAATCCATTCAATTGTCGCCTGCTGTTTCTTCATAGGAAATAGTTCCATTGCTTGCTTTCATGTGAAAGGGATTCGTGAGTATTGTTGAGTAGTGGAGGAAAGAAGTTCCGTCAAGCGAATTAATAAACGCGCCGCTTTAACTATGGCGTAATAATGGAGTCTTTTTATGGATATGTGCGTTCATTATGAAAGAAACAATAAGTCGCTATTTCTTATTAATGAAAGCATCAATAGCTGATTTAAGTGTGTAAAATATTTTAATTTTGTGTGAAACTGTAAGATACGGGTTCGGATAGTTCCCTTGTGAGTGCAACATTCGTATGAAAAGTCACTTTGTGTTAATGGGTATTTAAATAAAATGTTACTTTTTAATGTACAGCCGATTTACATGAGACCTGTGAGTGAGTTTCATGAACATATCTCAGCTCTTAGGTTAATGACCAAATCATTCATTTAAATGATCGAAGTTCCATTTATCCTGATGGATGAAATCGTCCTGTGTATTCCTTCCTGCAGGACAGTGAAAGAGTATCCAATCGAGAAACGTATCGTTTTCCGGGAGTGCATCTTTAATAAAAGTGGCGACCGATTTCCTTGTAGGAAGAGTTAATGACGTCATCAATGGGAGATAAGGGTTTGAAGAATGATGGCTGGGAATCGACGACCACTTGTTCGGATGCTGTTTGATGTGTGTTCCCCTGGTTTTAAGGGGCAAGATAGCAAGCAGAAAATCAAAATGAGGATTTGTTTAAACATCAATTTGCCGCGCGGCATTTCTTCCTCGGGAGTCCCATTTGTTAAACAAGGGGAAGAGGAGACGCTGTTCCTGGGAGAAAAATGGGAAGAAAGTCGGTGGGAAAGCCAAATGGCACTATCTGTCAAGGGCGTCACTCGGCCGATTTTGATTTGTCCGCCGTTCGATCAACGGTCAGGCCAGATTTTCCAGGGAATTTCTTATCGGATTCATTTTCAGGTTAGCGTAATGTTTTTATTTTTCCGATGCGCTCAATCATACGATAAAGGCCTGGTCCATTTCCCTTGTACTGATTTTCTCTTAGCAACGTTGTGAAAACAAAATTGAAAATTTTATAGCCGTTAAGTGGTGGAGTCTAAAAGATTCATGGAGCCTGGAATTCCAATACACAGCACGTGGTGGTTGTTGGAAATATCCGTTAATGCGTTTTCGGGAAGGAAGAAGTGCCTAATAAACCATTTATGTTCAAAAATGGAAATCTTTTATGTTAAGGGCTGTATTGAAAAAGTAAAAGGCTCCAGATAGAAATTCATAGGTTACTTTTATTTAGAGTGTAACGAAAATATTGGTTGGTTATATGTAGTCAGTTCCTACAATCCAATGTAAGGAAAAATGTTTATACACTACTGTTTATAAAAATCGCAACACCCTGATGGAATAGCCCAATCTGCATTAAATTTGGAGCATTTGCATATCATGGCTCAGAAAAGAAACCATTAGATTTTCAGGTCAATACAATGCGTTTTATTGTCACATTAGTATCGGGTGAAACCACCGTGGGATGCAATTACAGCCTCTAAACGTCGTGGCATTGAGTCAAACAAGCTCTGAATAAGGGCCTGGGGAATGTCCTGCCATGCTCTGTCTACACGGGTATACAGTTCATCCACAGTTGCTGCTGCAGGAGTCTGACGAGCCAATCGATGAGCAACCCTGTCCCACACATGTTCGATTTGGGACATGTCTGGTGAACGAGCAGGCCAGGGGAACAAGGGCGTCTGATGTGCTTGGAAAAAGGCGAGGACATTTTTGGCCACATGCGGCCGGGCATTGTCCTGTTGGAATACAGCGCCTAGAAGGTTCTGCAGGAAGGGGATGACCTCGGGTTGCACAACTTCCCTGATGTACCGGTCACTGTTCAGATTGCCATGGATTCTGATCAGACGGGAACGGCCATGGTAACTGATTGCACCCCACACCATCACGCCTGGCGTTTGTCCTGAATGACGCTACAGGATGCATTCTGGAAGGTCGCCCTCGCCACGATGTCTTCTGACTCGTATCCTGCCGTCCTGGTGCTGCAAGTTAAACCTTGACTCATCCGAAAACACAACTTGTTGCCATTCAGCTTGCCACTGTTGGTGTTGATGGGCCCATTGCAACCTGAGGCGCCGGTGGTTTTGAGTCAAAGGAATCCGCAACAATGGTACTCGTGCCATCAATCCTCTGGAAATCAAACGGCGTCGTACAGTGCTAGCAGACATTGTCCTGCCTACTGTAGCACCCCACTGTTGCGCTAACACTGTGGAAGTGTCTGTACGATCTGCTACACACATGCGATAGAGGTGTCTGTCATCTCGCGGTGTCGTCGTGCTGGGTCTTCCTGAGCCTGGTCTTCGGTGTGCCCTGTTCTCTTCGCTCCACTGCCTCCATGCACACATAATTGTCGTTGCATTACGTCCTACACGAGCAGCAATGTCACGATACGACCATCCCGCTTCACGCAGAGCAATTATGCGTCCTCTTTCAAAGTCTGTCAGCTGTTGATATGGTACCCTTCGTCGTCGTCGAGGCATGGTGTTCTTTCAAGCATTACTCTGAAAATCTAATCATTTATACTCTGATCCATTGTATGCAAATATTGCAAATTGCATATGGATTAGACCATTCCATCAGGGTGTTGCGATTTTTATAAACAGTAGTGTATAATAATATGCACTCAAATAATTCCGAGATCTCTATAGATTATTATGTCTTATTTTTGGTTCATGATATTGAAGATATTTAACAGAGAATGGAAAACTGTATGAGAGGCAGTATTGAATCTGTATATAGCGACTACCTGAGCATAACCACCACTTATGCTTGGTCCCGTGGGTGTCGTTATAGATAGATTTTAGTGTATTTCTCTATTGTGTTTGTAAGTAGGTAGGTTCAACTAGACTTCACCTTCATACTGCTGTTAGTTATGTTACTTTGGTAGTTTACGTTATTATTATAGGTCTAACTTTTTTACCTTATCGGTCCCTTATGGCTCTAATTAGTGCCAATTATTTATTAATAATTTTGTTTATGTTCTAATGGACTTTTATGTTATTTCTGGTCGTCTTATCTGACTGACTTGTTTTTGACTTTATTACTGTTGTGACTAACTTGTATAATTTTTAATTGTTTTACTAACCCATTTTGTTCCACTTTATTATCTGTATTGTGCCCACTTGGCCTAATTTGTCAGTTTTAACCATACGGGCCTCTTTGGGCACTATTGTAACTATTATTATCTTACCAAAAAATAAATAAATAAAACAAAGTAAATTAAATTGGTAAAATAATAAATAAATTAAATAAAAATAAATAAATAATTAATAAAAGAAGAAATAATAAACTGAAGACATATTTCAAATAAATCATGAATACGAAGGAGAAAATTTCTCTTTCCCTTTTCTCCTTTGAATTCATATTATAAATGTAATATCGACTCATATCAAAAACTTCTATAG
The DNA here is from genome assembly GCA_023313115.1 of Rhysida immarginata. Taxonomy (NCBI): domain Eukaryota; kingdom Metazoa; phylum Arthropoda; class Chilopoda; order Scolopendromorpha; family Scolopendridae; genus Rhysida; species Rhysida immarginata. Next base: position 92,449 of record JAHWFO010096280.1, on the reverse strand, counting down.
TTCATCCAGCCTTAGTTTGCGCGAAATGTGATGGCCGTTTCAATTGTTGGACATTGTTACAACAGAAATTAAACAATGCATAACAATTAACATGTCCATCACGTGACCACCGAGAAGACAAGGCCTGAGCCACGGCCTCCTAGAAACTACCAGGCCTGAACATGAGGTCAATAATGTATTGTTCGAGGCTAACCAGAATAACAGGCTCCGGCATTGAAAAGTCACCTGACCAAGATAGGTCTATTAACAATGTAACTTTCATTGTTTCCAGCTTGTATTTTAACAAGTAGTGTTTTTCCTTTGTTGGAAACAATGAAGGTTGGATTGTTGCTAGACCTATTTTGATCAGGTGACTTTTCAATGCCGGAGCCTGTATTTCCAACGCCTCCTATAAAGAAAGCCTCCGCACTGAAACGTCATACATTGTTACATCAACATATGTCATCCTTTGTTAACCGTTTTTCTATCAATAATAAGCCCTAAATTTGGTCGACTTAATATTCTAATATGTTTAAACTATAACTTCTACACATATGGACCAAATATATGTTTAATATTTTATTAGACCCCTCTAGGCCGAATTACCGCATGCATTCGGGTTGGCAAAGTATTCAGAAGCATTTCCAAGTCAATGGAAAATTGTTAAAGAAGAAGTTGATGTACCTGCTTAGGCTCTGCGCATGCCCTATACTCTGCTGGGGAGCTCATTGTACTGTCACTTGGAACATATTCTGCTTTCGCCAATCAATAAACATGGGACAGAGCACGAACAACTTCGAAGGTGAAATATCCGAAATAGGTACAACAACACGTGCTCTAATGGTACCATTATGATACCCCCCTTAAAAATATTCAGTGCTAACATATGGCTAGTAATATATCAAACGACTCGGAAATGCTTTCGTTGTATGTGTCCTAATGGTACTTCAAAAATTATCTAGTGTTTTAAAATGCAGATTAGTTCTAGGTATTTATGGCTGACTCGCTATTGTAAAACGAAAACGTACTCCTTTTATCCGCTTTTATAATCTTTATTGAGAAAAACAAAGTTAAGAGTCACTTAATCAGTATTTTCTACAATTGCATAAGGCTTAAGGATAGAACAGCGCTGAACGCTGAAAGACCCGTTTGACGTGATGTTGGCATTCTTGAACCACCGAAGGGGCAGAGCTAATATATTTGACCACATTATAGGGGCGTTAAAAGCGTGATATTGTACTTCGATTTGTTTCAACATAATGAACTTTGTGCAGAGGCAATTGTCTATCCAGTTATTGATTTAAACACGTTTGGGAAATTGCTCTTCCCTCACACAACGCCGATTGATGAAGCACGACAGGGTTATGACATCCTTTTGTGCTTCGTTAATATCGTTAAATGACGCTCGATGGAAGGCTCGATGCAGGTCTGATTAGAATGGCTTTGACTCTGTTTAATCGAACTTCATCAAATCGGATGCGGCGTCGAAAGGTTTCTTTTGTAAATTTTAGATTATTAATTAGCACTTAATAAATGCCGGATCCCAGCTGAGATTACTTTGTCTCTTTACGAAGTAAGCTTGTGGAACGGATTTGCGTGTATAATGGAAAAGTGATTTCAAATTCATTAAATAATTAAAAATGTTAGTGACCAAGGACCAGCTGTGCAGGATATTTAGTATGCTCGTTCTGTATGTTTTGGGTGGTTTGGTTCAGGTTGTGCAATACAATTTTAATAAGGAAGGCTATTGAGCAGTAGAAGTGCCTTAGCCCATGCTGGTCGCTGCAACGCATCTCACAGGTTGTGCCTCTATTCGCTGCATTAAAAACAGCCTGAATTCTTCGAGGCATGGATTCAACAAGATGTTGAAAGCATTCTGAGATATTGTGTGCCATGCGACACGGGTGGGCTACTCTTTCACAGAAGTCATCATATTCCTGGAACCATTCCATGGTAATGCGGGCTTTGTCCGTACGGCATATTATCTTACTTGAATTACCCATTTGCTTGGGGATAAACTGTCAACATGAATGGATGCAGTTCGTGAATCCAGGGTATGCCAGCTAAAACAATGATTCTGCCCCATCGGCACGACATGATTGGTCCAGTCGGCCCTACTTCCTGAAACTATTAAATTAACCTCGCTTTCTGATAAAGAACATTATCATGCTGATACAAGACGGTATGGCTAATGGAACAAGCTGGCCCAATTCCAGCCAAAAAAAAATGAGTCCCATATCTAGCTATCGCCTTCTCCGATCTTCCTGTGGGCATTATGCAGTCAGGCATCCAACCTAACTTGACCATCTGATTTCTACAGTCTGCCCCGATACGAAGAGTGGTTTGTGGTGACTTGAATACATTTACTGTAGGCCTATGGGAATTTCATCATCTGTTGTGCTTTACGCTGTAATATCTATGAATTATGACCAGCACCCCTTCAAGGCACACGCATGGTTCGCCCCAACAACGATTACACATTGCAAAATTTGCATAACAGGCTAAGTAACTTTAAAGCTGGTGCATCAAACGGCAGATGCACGAGCCTCAAGATTTAACGGACATCCAAAAAGGGATGATAATAGGCTATCGCAGCAAGGGTGGCACCATCTCCGAAATTTGTGAACTGTTCATGGTCTGCTGTAGTGAAGGTGTACATAGAGTAGACAGCAGGGACAGAAACCGCGTCCCAACGCTATCACTGTAAAGGGTCACGAGCCATCGACCAACGGGGTGAGCGGCACCTACGACGACTCGTAAAAGGTGACAGGAGAGCCACAGTCCATCAACTGACAACCAGATTCAACAGCGGTGCCGACAGACGTGTATCCGACATTACCGTTGAACGCACCCTGCTACGGATGGGCCTGAACAGTGGACGCATGGTTGCTGCACCCATGTTGACCAGGGGTTTCGTCAACAACGCCTAGGCTTTCACGTGAGCACCGCCATTGGACCACAGACGAGTGGGCTAAGGTCGCCTTCTCCGACGAGTCAAGGATTTTGCTCCATAAGATTGCAGGCGATGGCGAGTGCGTCGTGAACGCCATGAAAATAGACGGCAGGAGGCTATTGTGGGCCGGAAACAGGTTGGTGGGGATAGTGTGCATGTGTGCGGGATCTTCTGTTGGGAGCAGTTAGGTCCTCTGATTCGTCTAGGGCAAGTTGAATGCCTGTGGCTATCCATCTTAGTAAATCTTCTTCTCCGGAGTAAGTCCTTTACCATTCCAGTTCTACAGTATATCCGTTCTTTCTTGCAATCTCCTGTATATGTTTGATGACTTCCGTCTTGAACGTGTCCTTAGACAAAGGTATATTGAGTGCTCTGTTTATCGAGAATACGAAGGCGGACAGTTTTTGGCTCCAACAGTGGTTGGAGTCATGATGGATATATATATCGGTGTGCGTAGCTTTCTATATATATCGAAATCCAATTTGTTCTTCGATCGTATAATCTTAAGATCTAGAACGGAGCTATCTGACACCATGGTTGATGAATAGCAATGTCCAGTTTTGTGAGCTTTGATGATTTGAGATCTGGTGATTGTGGGGGCTATCTAACCAAGGTAACGGCTCCCTCATGTTCTTGCAACCACTCCTGCAAAATACGAACCGGCGTATTGTCTTGTTGGAAGAAGCAACCTTCATTGGGATACGCCATCAACATAATACATGTAGGAACATGAATGATCAGCAACGAGAGTTCGGTATGTTGTGCTATTCCGACGTTGTTCCACACGATTTAAAGGTTTAACAGTGTTTTAGGAGAACATGACTATGACATCCATCATTTTGGGGTATGTTGGAATGTTAAGCTTATATCCGACAACAAATTACTCTTCTAACAAATCTGCGAGAACTAAGGGAAAATCTTTGTAATGTGTGGCCTTCCCTTGACTTACAAGTGCTTCAATACTTATCAAATCAGTGCTCACCTAGAATCATGCTGTAATTTGAGCCAGGGCATCCAGATAAATGTGTCTATACAACCTGTGACAATAAAGTTCGGTGAATGATGGCATATTGAGAGTGGATTGTTCGCTTACATGAAACGGCAGTTACTATCCTTCAAAGTAATCTCCGTCGATGGTAATGCACTTCTGGGAACGCCTGTACAAGTCCTGCAAACTCCTGGCGTAGTCGTTTTTAGGGATAGCCTTCAGTTGGGTCGTAACATTACGTTGGATGTCTGGCAACTTCAGGGGGCGTCTTTTACGGTGTTCCGGCCTCCTCGGAACCGTTTAAACCACTCATAAACACACTTCAAAGTAATAGCACTTTCTTTGTAAACTGTTGGCATCATTTCATGAGTCTCTTTCGTTCGCTGATCCATTTTGGGTTTCGACAGCACGTACTACGCCTTCTCTCTTCAATGTCCTGTTTAAACACAATAAGCACACTCGCAGCGCTGATTCTCTCAAATTTGTTTAAAAATGAGTCTCGACCTGTCTGGGGCAGGATACGACGATGGTTCACTCTTACGACCGTTAGCAATTTGACGTCATTCACAGAACTTTATTGTCACAGGTTGTAATTCACTGGGGAGTTGGTGTTCTAAGCGTAGGATTTTGCGTAATTTGTATAAAGAGGCATAGATGGTTCCCGTCTTAATGGTGAATATTGTCGTTTATTTAATTTTTGAAAATTTGCCTTGGATATATTTTTACTCTACATTTATCTTGTCTTATTAATGAGTGTCTTTAAATTAAAACGAGCTCCTTAGAAAGATCTCCTCTAACTTAATTTAACCGTGTACTCGCTCTCCATTTTTCTCGTCGCTTCCCCTTTTTATTCCGACATTTTCATGGAATTTTCCCAATTTTTCTCCCGGAATTAATCCTGAAAGCTTTTTATCTTTTTTTTTCTTCTCCTGGCCAGGAAAAACGAAAGGGAACCGAAATTAACATTAGTTTTTCGCCGTCGAATTAGATTTTTCGGAAAATAGAGGAAAGAAGAGAATGAGGACACGGGGAGGGGCGTTTGAGCTTTCTTTTTAACCCCCCTCCCCTCAAAACTGCTGCTCATTCTCATTCAGCGAATGGTGATTATCTCTGCCTGTCTTGCTTAAAAACTAATTGAAAAGAAGAGCTTTGGCTGTCGTCCGACGAGCGAACGTCGTAAGCCCGTCCGGATCCCTACCCGTCTGTCGTGGATCCATCATCCGCTTTCGCCCCGTCGAGAGATTTTGCTTTCTGTCTCCGTCATTGGAGATTGACAGTGATCAAAATGAAAAATCGCGCTCGATAATGGATCTAGAAATTTTACGCCCCAAGTATTGCATACCCATCGAGAAAGGTTAGTTTCTTCCGTTTAACTTCATTATTGGCGATGTAGCGCGGGCTGTTGCGAAAGTCTTACCGGGTTATAACAGGTGCTTCATTCTTTTGTAAAGTGAATGTAAAAATTTCTAGAAACTTCCTAGAAGATTATCTGTACATTCTAATCTGTACAAACCCAAACTCGACCATCTCATTACCAAAGTGAACAATTATTCATTTTTCTATAAGATCCTGTCTTCTGTTCAATGGCATGTTTCGGCAAGCCATATACCATTCTTAGCGTCGCATCGATTCTGCTGAAGATAACCATGATTCTCAGTTCCTGACTCCATTTCATATCTTAGATGTTTCAGATAATTTATATCGGGGCTCCGTGTTAATCAGTCTGCTTCTTCAACCGCTGTCTTTTTAAACATTCCCTCACACAGTAAGAAGCATTTCACAAGGGCGAGGAGGCGGATAAACCTGCCTGTTAGAAGACATATACAGGTGATTTCAGAGGAACGCTTCGAATAGCAATAGTCTCCGCCAGGAGTAAAGCACGCAACCTGATAGACCTTGAAAAAAGTATGATCATCGGTTACTGTGAAAAGGCGGCATCATTTCGGTAATGTTTTCATGGCATATTTTGGGCCCATTACTTCCTCTGGAAGGTACCGTCAATAGCTGTGCATACTTATCCATCGTTGCCGACCAGGTGCATCCCTACATGGAAACTGTTATCCTGCGAATGATGGCATCTTTCAATAGATAATGCCACATGCCACGTAGCCTAAATTCTCCGTGCACGGTTCGAGCAGCATGAGGATGAGTTCCATTTACTATCCTGGCGTCCCAACTTCCCAGATCTTAATCCTTGCGTCTATGGAAACATCTGAATCGACGCTTAAGGTAGCGAGACCCTCCACCCCCGAAATCTTCATGAGTTGCGTGATGCTCTGCTGTTGCATGGACACAGATTCCTGTTGCCACCTTCCAAGCACTCATTGAGTCCATGCTCTGTCTCCCAGCTATTGATTTGGCTGCTAAAGAAGGCCATTCGGGTTATTAGTAAAGTGGTCATAATTCAGTGACTCGACCCTGTATGTTACTTATCAGAAATGTTGATTTTATCAGCTGTCTGGCTGTTGAGAGAAGCCTTATGAGGTGATAAATTCAGGAATCCGAAGTTCACAAGCTGATTGAAACAGTAGTTAGCAGTAGTCGGGTCCTGATAAGTAAGTGAACAACAATAACAATTACTGATCGTATACAGGGTGTTTTTGAATTGAGTACAGACTTTTGGGAGATGATAGAAGAGGTCCTTAGAAGTATTTTTTGTCATATGAACATGGGGTCCCCGCAGCTCCGTTTACTTACAATACTGCATTGAACAATCAAATGACACCGGGAAACAGTGTGCGTTGATAGGTCTAGATTATTTTATTTTTAACAATTAACACAAGCAATCTACTGTATGACTTTTACAGTCATTGTTCGAAATGACTGCCATTTGCTTCATAGCACAATTCGCAACGCCTTATGATGGATTGATGTACGCGTGGAAACAGTTGATTTGCACGGTCGCTGATGTCACCTGCTGCCGCGACAACACGAGCCGCCAATTCTTCTTTGGTATCTACGGGTTCGGAATACACCATTGATTTTATGCTTCCCCATAAAAAAATCCATCGGTGTAAGATCTGGCGATCTCGGTGGCCAAGCAACTGGTCCGCCACGACCAATCCAACGACCAGGATATGTCTCATTTAGGTAATCTCTAACTGGTCTTGTGTAATGCGAAGGTGCGCTGTCCTGTTGAAACCACATCAAATGTCTGGTCATTAGTGGAACATCTTCAAGAAGACCAGGGAGCTCCTCCTTCAGGAAACCAAAGTATGCTTACAATGTGTGTAGTGGCCTTACAGTATAAGAGATGGACAATAGAATTACCAACTAGTTTCGCCATTTATTCCCGGCTTTGTCAAGGTCAATAAATGGCGAAACTAGTTGGTAATTCTATTGTCCATCTCTTATACTGTAAGGCCACTACACACATTGTAAATAAGCACAGTATTATGATCCCTTCTGTATCCAAGGTATATTTGCCCGTTAAGACGGCATGGTAGGAGATATGGCCCAATCAGGACATTGTGGATCATGCCAGCCCAAATATTCAACGAAAAACGATGCTGAAAACTGTTAATTGTTAAAAAAAAAATAATCTAGACCTACCAACGCACACTGCGTCCCGGTGTCATTTGATTGTTCAATGCAGTATTGTAAGTAAACGGAGCTGCGGGGACCCCATGTTCATATGACAAAAAATACTTCTAAGGACCTCTTCTATCATCTCCCAAAAATCTGTACTCAATTCAAAAACACCCTGTATATGTCAACGAATGAAATGAAATATTCATTAAAATCTAAAGCTAATCTTACAAGGGAACCCCACATAGCCTAACCGCTTTAACAATGGAGTCCTTGTATGGCTATGTATGCTCAAATTTTTTCGTTTTCGCGGTTTATTTTGAAAGAAACACAAGTTCGCACTCTCTTATTTTGCAAGCATCTATAGTAGCTTCAGATGAGTAACATATTTCAATTTGGTGGAAATCTGTGACATACATGTTCGAGGGATTCCCTTGTTAGTAGAATATTTAGGGTCAATTCATTATCTGCTTTCTCAGCTGAGACTTCTCTACCGACAAAGGAAGTACACGAGCATGTACCTCATAGATTCACACAAAATTGAAATATGTTAAAGCGAAGGCGTGTTGTCCTAAATCATTTTACACGGTTTACTTTTTGATGACTCCCAAGTTTATGTTTAAGCCCATCGAAATCTATAATCTACACCAAAAACAATCCCCGCGATTGTTGGCGGAAACATTGCGAAAGTCTACGTCAGCATCGTATCTGAACCGCCGTCCTTTTATTGATAGTTTGAATGGTAGACAATCTGTCCAAAGATAATCTGCGTAAAGCAATTTCCAACTGATGCTGCAACATGAGCATATTCTGGACAGGCTAAATCTTTCGTGGATTTCCTTCTTGTGAAAATTTCTTGCACCATTCAACCACTGCTGTATGAGGATAACTATTGCCGCTGTATACAACTTTCATTTATGTAAAAATTTCCATTGGCTGACGCCTTTCAGCGGCTAAAAACAGAATAACAACACGCACATTATCTTTAGACGGACTGTCTACCATGAATGCCACCCTACAACTTAATCACAACACTTAGAAAGAAGCAACGGGCTAAAACGTGTAGCAGACGCCTCATTAGGACCTCAATAATGCGTATAAACAAAAGCTGCCCGTTGTCTAGGCGATACCTTTGTGGCTGTGCAGTTCAACCTGTTTCCATTGAACAATCCTCGTATTTTATTGGAATTACAGAAGTCTAAGGGTTGGAATAGATCCCATTGGTACACTGTATGAGCTCATGGGATAGTTACCTACTCGGGCCCCCTTCGATCCTGTGGAACGCAGAGATTACGGCGTGGAAATGAGAATGCAAGTCCTGGAGCGTACACATCCGGAGGCATATGACACCACACAGACTGCAGAGCGGTAGCCAATTGTGTTCTGTTCGTGGGTGGAAGATCGAGTGCATGGAGCCTGAGTTCAATGAAATCCCATAGGGTTCATAACAGGGCTTCGGAGTGGCCAGTCCCGTCGTTGGATTTCCCCTGCATGCTCGCGGTAAGATCGTCGAGGTGTTGGAAAGCCAGAAACGGGTGGAGATGGTCTCCGAGCATTTGACGATACCGCAGACCATTCAACGTATTTTCCAAAAGAACAAGGGGGACATTCCATACCAGGAAAACGCTCCCCAGACCCACTATTCTGGACCACGCCCTTTTGACATGACGGGTCCTATGCTGTTATCTAATGACACGTTTTTTCGCGGGTCAGCTTCAAATACACTTAATTTCGTCAGAAACTTCAACAGGGCGGTGAAAATGTCCTTACGCTTGAATCAAAATATCTCAAAATATTTTTCATAAAAGCAGATTCATGTGCTTCACAGCTGTTTCTAATGTATTTGTCAGTATAATGTGTCTGTTTTTTAATAATGTAATTAGCTTGAACATTTTCTCTGATTCTTTGCATCGCAACCAAAACAAATCGAAAGCTGCTTTTCTGCATCATCAGTCAGCTTACTGTATGTTTTATTTGGAAATTCCTATTAAACCTAGGAACGTGACGACAAGGGAAATTTAAAAGCCGGTTTCATTTATTTCATGACCTGTTTTCATCTCCAGATGTAATCCAGGGGATTAGAAGTTAGAGTTTTGAAAATTGATCCAGGAAGCTGGTTGCGAGGTTTAGGATAACTGAATTTGAAATAGAATATTAATGGAGCTTTGCCCTAATCTACTAAATTTGATTGTTTTGAAACTTGATATCGCTTATCCAATTACGAACTGGATAAATTATTTGAGCCAAATAGAAATCCTAAACGATGGCTGAAATGAAATTAAGGATTGAGTTACGATTCTAGATTGAGGTAGAGATAGCTCTGTAGACTTGTAATGAAGTTTTATCCGATACAGATGTAATGGGTTTAGTCTGGAAGTCTGCTTTAAGGTGAATTGGACTTTATAAAAAATGAGCTGCTGATTAAATGACTATATGCTAGCGGTGTGGGAGAATGAGGCAAAACAGTCCGTTTGTTCATATGTTAATTTGTTCACCAGTTACAGGCATTCCAAATGGCAATTCTCACTGTTACATATGGTGCTCTACGTGTTCTACGTGAGCCCCCTCCTGTGCTACCCATTTGTCTAGAACACTTAGCAGTGTGTCCGGTGAGATTTCCGCGCAGGCTACAAAGATCCGTTATTCCAGGTGTCCAAGATTCCGGGTCTTCTCGGCGTAGACCTTGGTTTTGAGATGAGCCCACAGATAAAAATCGAATGGGGCCAAATAAGGTGAACGTGCTGTCCGAGCCCATCGTCCATAAAATTGTTCATCCAGATACGCACGGACGTGTAATCCATAATGGGGAGGCTTACCATCCTGTTGAAAGAAGAATGGAAATGTACCGTCCTCGGACAACACGGATGGCAGGATGAGATCTCGCAACATACCCAAATACCGTTAAACATTGAGGGTACCAGGAATGATGATAGGACCAATTAATTTGGCGCCCCATACACAGCACACGCTATAAGTTTCCCACCACCAACCATTTTGCAACCGGTCAACCCAGTGAGGATTGGTAGGGACAAATAGCGACAGTTCTGTTTGTTTACCTCCCTTGAACTTAAAAATTGGCTTTGTCTGATAAGATTTGTGTGGCGAATGAGGGATCCGATTCAAACGGCGCCAGTTCAGGATTCACAAAATTGCAGGCGACGATCAGGATCATCTTCCGACAAATGATGCTGCAGTTGCAATTTGTTCGGATGCCAGTTCTGCTACGTTTCAGTCGTGGGTCTTCCACATCTGGGTTTGTCTGCTACGGACCCGGTATCCATAAACTTCTTGAAGAGCCGGGCAACACTAACATGGGACACAGGTTGTCGATCAAGGTGCCGTTCATTGAAGTCCGGCGCTCTGTGCTCTCCTCCGTGGTTAGTGGCATGCTTTAGCACAAATAAGAATGGGTGAATAACAGTGAGAATCTCCATTTGGAATGCCTGTAACTGTTGAACGAGTTAAAATATGAACAAACGGACTGCACCTTTGTTTTCCTTGGGAAATTCTAGCCCGAAATCATATGCCGTATGACCCCTTTCCCATTTAAAACCCTACGGTGCATCCAAGATTTCGGTGCATCCAAATTCGTATGATCAAATAATTTACAATCCTGTATGCCAGATTTCATTAATTCTGCACATACCACGTGCAAATACTCCAACTGGCATCATTATCAAGTGGAAATATTAAGGAAACTGTGTCAGCCAGAAGTGTTCATTAAAGACATACTCTATATACACTATCTGGCCATTTGTCACCGGGCACCCCATACAAGTAAGCTAAACCCGACCCTTACGCCACAATAATATCCGCAACCCATCGAGGAAGAGTTTCCACCAATTTGCGACACATGTGGGTGGGAATCTTGCTCCATTCATCCTTCAACTTGGCAAACAGCTTTAGTGGTGTTCTTTGGCTTGGCCTGGCTCTCACCCGGCGCTTCAATTCGTCGCAAAGGTCTGTAATGGGGTTGATGGGAGCATTGTCGTGCGTGTGCTTTGGTACAGGTATGGGTCTATTACCAAAGTATTCCCACAATGTCGGTAGCGAAGAATTGTCCAGAACTATTTGGTACGCTTCGGCATTCATGGTTCCGCGAACTAAAATAAGAGTCCAGTGACGGCGGGTTACATTGAGGGCTGTGATATTTGGCTTGTGAAATGCTGCTCGTCCGTGAAAACCAAATACGACGATCCCCCGACGGACGGTACAATCACTTGCATCACGAAGCCTTCCCGTTTGGCATCACCGTACGATTCCAGCATCGCCGGTCCCAATCTGTCACTTTCGTCGGTTTACTGGATCTGGGTTGGCAGGTTATAACCTCCTCTCGCTTCACCTTTAAAACAACTCCTGTTGAGCGGGGTATATGAAATTTGTTGGAAATTCCACGGATCGACTGCCCAAATATGTGGCCTCCAATGAGCATCTCTCTCTTCTCCTCACCAAGTCCGCGTCGTATGTTCATATTGAAGGGAGTAGCTTTTATAGCTTGTATGACCTGTACGAACGATCCCATGCGCTTTTGTAGAGATGTTTAGTGACGAGTGGCCAGATAGTGTAGTTCCAAAGTGCAGCTTCAAGTAATGCCATCATCATTCGCTGAAAAGTGATGATCCTAATTTTCCATGGTCGATCTGTCGGTCATAGCCTTACATCTGCAGTTGAGACGGTTAGAATGATTTCGAGCAATGGAAAAGTTTTTATGGTACACACCTTGCGAATCATATGGGCGATTTTGAGTTCGACGGATACCAGGAACACCTTCATGAGTGACTGCGTGGTGGCGGAGGCACTTGCCTTATAGAAAATCTCCAGCTATCGCACTCGTCCGGATCAGGCGCGTGTCCTCAACGGTAATAGAAGAGCGACTCGAACAGGTCCAGGCAGACTAGTTGGTCTCTTACCAACCAGCTTGGAAAATAGCAACTATTGATCAGATACGAGTGGCGTTCAAATTTAACCTGGACTTCATTTTTTGTAAATTTCAGTATTGTAAAAATTTAAACTTTCATTGTTGGGATGGCAACTACGCCTGTCATGCAAATACAGCAGCACTCATCTGGTCGCCATGATAAGCGATTGTTTGTTTAAACAAAATGGCGGATAGCGATGTGTCCACCAAAGTGGAACAAAGAATTTCCATCAAGTTTCTCCACAACGAAGGTGTGAAAGCATCTGAAATTCATCAGAGACTTCAAAGACAGTTCATCGAGTCAAATTTGTCTCGATCATCCGTCTTTGCTTGGTGCCAAAAGTTTGAAGGAGGGCAAGAATCCACCGGCAATGAACCTCATAAGGCAAGGCCAGCAACTGCTGTCAATGGATCTAATAAGGGACAACAGGCGGATTCATGTCTGGGAATTGGCTTCAATACTAGCGGTGTGGAGACTATCATCCGCGATAAGCTGAAATTCAACAATTTCCATGCCAGATGGGTCCCTAAGTAATTCTTCGAAGATCACAAAACCATTCGGGTGGGAATCTGTTCCAAGCTGCTGCAGGGACATGACAGGGAAGGTGACAGCTTCCTAAGACGTGTTGTGACCACCGAGGAGACATGGATTCATCACCATACTCACTGACTCACCACGACCCAAGAAATTCAAGATGAGATCCTCGGTAACGACTGTATTCTGGGACATGTCGATTTTCTGGAAGAGCGTCGTACCATAAATGCATTTTACTATTGTGACATTTTGAGGACGTCCCTGAAGCCGGCACCTAGGAAAAAGCGACCAAGACTCCAACCAAGGCTTTTGTTTTCTGCAAGACAAAGTGAGGCCACTCACAGCTAAACTGACTATAGACACACTGAAGGAACTCAAATTGGACATCTTACCACAAGCTCTACATCGCAGCCCGGATCTCTCCCCTTGCGAGTATCACCTTTTTGGACCAATGAAAGAGTTCTTGGGAGAGCAGAGGTTCGGCTCCAATGAGGAGATGAAAAAGGCTGTCCTGACGTGATTACGAAATCAGCCTGAAGATTTTTACAGAACCGGTATCCGATGCTTCCAGAAGGCTGGAAAAAATGTGTAGAGAAGCAAGAAGAGTTCTTTGAGTCTTTATTTTTTAAATGAAACTCAGCGCTCTTTGTTTAGCCTTTCTTCATTCAAAGAGATTCAAATTAATCCTGAGTTATAGCTGTGTGAACAGAAGCATTAGACATAATTCAGTACGCAATTACTTCAATCGCTGCCGACGTAATCCTGACATTTACATGGAACGTACCACTGTTTCAAAATAGGTTGTTTCTATTAAAGCATTCAGTCACTGTAGCTTTAAACTCTTCTATGGATGTTAAAGCATTTATTACCAAATTGATCATGAAAGAAATTATTATCATCTGCTCTTCC
>JAHWFO010096280.1:0-56809 GCA_023313115.1 Rhysida immarginata | reverse complement strand
GTGAATTTAAATTAGGTAGTATAGGTAGTAGGTATATAATTATTGTAAATACGGTACTGTAACAATAAAAAGGTTTGGTTTAAATACGAAATTATTAATTAAATGAATTGTGAAATTTTTTTTCATGTTCACCTTGTTCATCAAGTTTGAATTAAACCATTGAAGAACATATTTTTTGCTAATTAAGTGCAATCAGAACTAACCGCAAAAGGAACCTGCTATCGAATAAAAAAAGCTGACCCAGCACCGATTGGTCTATGCTGATTAGATTAACAGGAAAATCGAAGAATACTAAATCTTTTTTTTTTAATCTCTAATTTTGAATGAAAAACTTATAAAAAAATGTTAAAGTTATGTTTTCAAATTTTTGCTGAATCTTTTAAACTTATACAGAGAGTTTCTGATCTGTTACATGGCCGTACCCAGGAGGGGGGGGGGGGAGAGTTGCAGCTCCCGAAATTGACCACCTTGCCAACTAATGGTGTTAGAAGAATTGAGCCAACCCACTTCAGCCTCCCTGCCCCGAAATAATATTCACATATTCTGAGTATTATTTAATCTAAATTTATGTGTAGTTCAAGAATGCAAGTGCTAATAATTTTTTTTTTATTTTTAACACTTATAAATTTAAAATTATAATAATTGTTTCAAACTGTATTTAGAAAATTACTGCTCCGGAAGCTTAAAAGTTTATTTTTATAATCTTACATTCGTAAAAGGAAAGAAGCTAAACCTAATTGTGTTCCCCACCAATCAGAGAGCGGAGTCAATTTATAGTTGCACATTTCAATTTTTACTCTTTAATAATGTCGAAAAAAAAAAACAATATAGCAACTTGCCGTCCGCATGATTGATTCATTCTTCAGCCATTCACAAATAAGGACGCGTGACAATCGCCTTAAAAAAAGTTAATTGTGAACTACCTCCGATTTTCACGCGTCCCGACTTTCAGGCGAGGCGATTTTGGTACGTTTTTAAGAGACTTCGCGTTTTCGCAGACGGCGGATGTGAACCGGCCTTAAGAAGCGAATGATGGCTTCAGTGTTGAAACTCCTGGGTTGCATATGGATCCGTTTTCCACGGCGTTTGCACTTCCTTGTCGCGGGTGAACCGATGACCTGTCAGGGTTTTTTTCTGGGGCCGAAAATATGGGAGTCACATGGTGAGATGTCGGAGGATGTTTGAGGACTTCCCATCAAAATGTTTCCATCAGGTAATGGGTCTTCTTGGCCAGAAGTGGCTTAGCGTTGTCCTAGAGCAGCACTATCCCTTTCCAGAGCTTGTTTTTGATGGCCCGTTTCGGCTTCAGCAAGTTTTGCAGTGCCGTTCAGCGTTAATTGTTTCACCCCGTTCGAACCAGTCGAGTTGTATGGGTTCTTCTTCGTCGAAAAAAAAAACTCAGCATCTCTTTTCCGGCCTTCGTGTTATTTTGAGCTGATTTTGGACGTGGAGAGTCGGGATGATGCTAAATCTATCGATAAACATATTTACCAATTTCGATTAGATAGAACGGTGCTACAGTGAAAGTCTCTTTTCATTTGGGCACACCTTCTAAATAGTGACGGTGGACATGCCTATAGTAAATTAGATTCCGAATTTCGAACTTCTACCTCAAAAAAATATATATAGAAATTATGAAGTAGACGGACGGACATTGTAAAACCAATAGATAGCTCCATTCTTCCGCTACTTAATAATATAGATTATAAGCAATTGAGCAATCGTGCATCGACAAAGCGATCGTCGCGTGCGCCTGCTCACTTCAACAACACTTCATTTTTGACGAATCGGTTGTTATATGACAAGCTATTATCTTGGTATTCTTTACAGTGACACTTTTAGCACGTGAATTCGACTAGAAGGGGTCCACCAAAAATCCTGAAAAGTTGATACATACGAGCTAAGACCTTGATGGTCATAATTCTGAAAACAGAATTTGAAAAGTTAATCCGTTCTCAAGAAATCGTGTAAACGGCGGACGGCCGGATAAAACGTATAGACCAAACGTGCATTCTTATAAGTAGCTTCTTGTTAAAGACAAAAATGTTCTGAAGAAACCGTTCATCTTGTTCACCACTCATGTTTCCTAGATTATCAGGAAAATATCAAGATGTGAATCCAGAAAGTGAATTTTTAAAGACAGTAACACCCATTTTGTGATAATTAACCAAAAGTTTGGAAATAATTTGTTTATAGATTTTATTATTTTATATATCTCAAGGATTCTTTTATCACCATTCTATGCAGCCTTTTAAATCTTAGATAAATGGTTTTTAAATTTGCATCCTTTAAAAATTTTTGGGCCAACAAATATGCATTCTTAAATCTGGCTTCGGATAACCTTGGAAAATTTTTTTGCATTCACTTAAATGCAGCTCCTGGTTGATCAAGTGCTTTTAGAAAGATTTTCTTCAAGCTTTGTTTATGTTTTTTTGTTTGAACTAAGGGGTTGTACTTCAAACTTTTTTTCCCAGGAATAAATTCATTTCCAACCGACAACATTTTTTAACGTAAAAAAGATGTTCAACCAAAAAGAAGATTTTTTTATTTATTATAGCGTTTCCACTTTTCGTTATATCTTGATTTTCTTTATTGGCTTTAAACAAAACAAGAATGATTTTACCGCCAAAGCGGATAAAGGGAGCACATTTTCGTGTTATAGCATCATACATGGATATATAGAATTAACCAAAATTTTAAAACCCTTTAGAGAAAATATATAAATATGAAAACTAAATTGTAAACTAATGTATAGACAGAATTTAAACGAATAAGATTGAAGAACTGAAGTTATTCTTTACATATTTGAGCAAATAAAAGTTTTTTAATTTGTAGGCATTCGCACATAATGTTAAACGAAGTTAGCCTCAATTGCTGAAGCGTTATGTGTAAGCATCTATTATTTTTTCATATTACTAAAGTGTTTCTACGTTAACATCAACTATTGAAGCAAGCGATTAACTACTACCAATTAGCAATTTGTCTCACAGTAATTAGTTTTAGATCTATTAAGCCTAACAGCAATATGCTCTTGTTACAAATAATCTATGGATAACAATACGTCTAACAACTCTTAAGGAGTTGGTTAATATATTACACGCCATATCTTAGCATTGAAAGTTTCCAAAGGTAACATATAGCACTGTACTACTAAACAATACTGACTACCATTAATTATCGTTATAATCACTCATGAGACGTGGTTACGAATTGTTTGATATATTACATGCCATATCTTAGCATTGAAAGTTCCAACAATAATTGTGGTACCATATGGTACCATTAGGGCACGTGCTACTAAACCAATTCCCATTATATTTATTTACTCGTTATATTCACTCATAATACGTTGTTACGAGTTGTTTGATATATTACATGCCATATCTTAGCGCTTGAATATTCCAACAGTACGTACGTTGAGCTGCCACTTTATTAGTTGCACCTGTCTAGTAGCGTGTTAAACACCCATTAGCCCTAAAAACCGCCTGTATTCGTTTGGGCATGAATTCAATGAGATGCTGAAAACGTTCAATAGGAATATTGGGGCATGCAGACATGAGAACTTCACGCAATTTCCGGAGATTCGATGGAAGTGTAGGCAAGGAGCGAAAGGTCCTCTCCAGCTCATCCCAAAGATGTTCAATGGGACTGAGATTTGAGGACTGAGTCGAGCATTGCATTAAGAAAAACTCACTGTCATATCCCTGGAACCAATCCATAAGTGAGTCTGCCCTATATGCTAGAAGGAGCCATTTGCGTGCGAATTACAGTATGAGCATGTAGGAGTAAACAACTCCCGCTACCTTTCAAAATCCGCATCAGACATAAGCAGTTCATGGCTTCATGTTGGTTTCGCCATATTCTAAGCGAATACTCTCTCTTGTTCTTCTCTGACCTCATTGATACTCGAGATGGTCTTCAGCTATATTTTGATATTGTTTTCTGGCTACCTGAGTTTTAATGAGCAGTAATTTCTCCTTTGGCCTCTTTCATCAACAAGCATTTTCCGTCCACTAGAGTCACGACGGCTACACGTTTTTTATTCCTTTCTCTCACTCTCGATAAACCCTTGAAAATGTTGTACTTGTAAAGCTCAGGAGAGTCACCGTTTCTAAAATGCTCATTCCAGCCCGCCTTGCACCTACCATCATGCCACGCTGGAAGCCATCAGACCACTGGTTTGGTATGATTTCACGCTTAAATAACAGTAGAAAAGTTGCTACAGGGTATCTATAAAGTGATTTGTGATCATGTTTGATGCAAATCAGGTATTCACTAAATTTCCATATTTTGTGAGATGTACCTAATAAAGTGGCATCTCAAGGTAGAAAACTACTCTAAAGGATTCATTCGATTTCAAAACTGCGCATTTTCTTATTTTGAAATCGAATGTGTCATTTATAGTAAATCTCAGTTAATAAGTTAATAATAGATATAAATTAATAGTTATTGGTTTATCTCTTAAACAAACATATCTTTTAATATTGAGAAAATTATTTTTGAGTAATTTTAATGGAGAGAGATCTCCATGTTGATTTTATTAAAATTTTCATAGAGATCTGAAAAATACTTTTTTTTATAAACATTTTCATTTGGGAGCGTTTCCATGTGGGAGAACCCCCTCGCCATATTTCATAGCGCCCAATTTGTCAATATTTCTGGGACGCCCGAAACATGACAAACTCTTAAGAACCGTAAATGCAAAAGGCAAGGCGAAAGGAATGCGTAGTTAACATTCTAGTCGAATGTTTAGAATGCCAATCCTTCAGTGCTTCATTCATGGCACGGCTCTGCCTCTTCCTTGTTGAGCATAACATACCCGTGTTAGGCTTATTCTGCATGGTAAAAGAGGGGAGAAAGGCTCATTTGGCATTCTCTGTCACTCCTGAATCTCATTTTCTTCGCAATCAAAGCAGTTGCGACAGCTGAAAAGACTTTTCGGGGATGGCGGCTTTTCATCTCGCTATCGATTTAATTTCTCGTATGATCGAATGCAATGCAGGGGATAAACGGAATATCGATAGGGGAATACCTTTCAAGAGCTTGTCGGAGATTTATGACTTCCAAGGTGATGACGGCAATGGCTCTGCTCCAGTAGAGGCCTAACGCTGGAAAATGAATGAGAATTAGTAATGAATTTGAATATATACGTTAAAGATTTTCACTTATTAAACTGCTCGTTTTTTTTAGCAATGTCGGCAAAACGAGCTATCTGCTTTGATGATTATTTTTGTTTTTACATGTTTTATTCAAAAACCCACTTTAATGGAGTAACATAAACACAGGCCAATAAATTAGAAACATCTGTTTAATATATTAGTGGACCTCTTTGAAGCAATTACAAGTCCTGCAGATTTGTTGGAAGGGAAGCTGCAATCAGATATGGCATTCCAACATGTTGTTTCTTGCTTATCAGACCCTTACAAAACAATCTTGCGTGTTTAATTACACGTTATATTCATGCATGACACGTGGTTAGGATTGTATGATATATTACATGCCATGTCTTTGCATTGAAAGTTTCTATACCATAGAGCACGTATTACTAAACCAATTCCGAGTATCATTAATTACTCGCTATATTCATGGAACGTTATTATGAGATGTTTGATATATTACATGCCATATGTTAGCATTGAATATTTTAAGGGGGTATCATAATGGTACCATTAGTGCACGTGCTATTACAACCCTAGCGTCAATGAACTTTGGACACCCACAGAATTTTGTATAAGTACAACGAAACTAATTGTAAACAAATGAAAATTACTTTATTGAGTGCACAGAGCTTTGGTACAACTGTGATATAGCATTTTAACATTAAAAAAAAACGAGAAAATTTAATAAGCGACTTTTTGTAATGTTCGGTTTTCAACACGTTGCAATGAACTTCGTACACCGTATCGTTTATTGCACATTACCACTGAGTGGCGTCACCTTTCCGACGAATGACGCTCCAAAGTCGTTGAGGCATGCTGGACACTAACTTCTGCGTTGTTTCTACTGGAATTTTGTCCCACTCTTCGGAAATACACGCCCGCAACTGCTGCAGTGTTCGAGGCTTCCGCTGTCTGACTTTTCGCTTTAAAATGCGCCATACATTTTCAATGGGTGACAGATCTGGGCTGCAGGCAGGCCAATAAAGCACCCTGAAACGCTGCTGTTGTAGCCAAGCTTGGTGTTCCGAGCAGTATGAGGCTTCGCGTTGTCCTGCTGAAAGATGCTTGGTCTTCTAATGAACAACTTTTGGCGGGATGGACGCAGATGCTGTTGAAGAATGTTTATGTAGGCAGCAGAGTTAATAGTGCACTCATGCAGCCCCACACCATCAGCGATGCAGGCTTCTGAACTTTCCTCTGGTAACAGTCGGGATGATTACTTTCATGCTTGGTCCTTAGCATCTTGCGACCGTTGTTGCCATACATCACTGCAAAGATGGACTCGTCGGACCACAGAACACAATTCCACTGAGCAAAGGTCCACTTTAGATGGCTTCTGGCCTATGCTACCCGGCGACGCTTAGCTATAGTGCTCATAAATGGCTTCCTCTTTGTAGCGTATAAGTAATAGTTGCATCTTCTGATGTAACGGCGGACTGTGCTTTCGGATATGGGTATATGAAAATATTCTCGATCCCAAACAGTCATTTCACTTATAGGAGCATGCCTGTTTTTCACAATGTAACGTCGAAATACTCGTAGGTCCCTAACATTCAATAATCGCTGCTTGCCTAGTGCAGTACCTGGTTCTGTTTTCCCGATTTCTCTGAAACACTTGATGATCCCATTAACAATAGAGAGTGGAACTGATAATTCATGGACAATAGCTCGCTGGGATTTGTTATTCTGGAACTGCTGTATAATTTTTTGCCGTATACACGTTTCTACTGGCTTACCAGGTCCCATGGTTCAAAACAACACGAATACTGTGCTCGGTCGCGTGGACGGTGCTTTTAAAGCCTGATGCAAAGCATTCTGGGCGTTTCTACAGCCTTCAGGAAAGTTCTATATGCTGGCGACCCCTTGTGTACGAAGTTCTTTGAAACCTGTTGACAACGCAATTTTACATAAATTTGAATAAATTATTTCACACCATTAAATCGATTCTAAATCGATGTTGATATTGTTACATATACTCAGTAAATCTATTTTCATTAGCCTGCAATCCTCTGTATGTACTTTTCACTTTGTTTCTAGCCAAATTACAAGTTTATTGACGCTAGGGTTGTATAACTATTCCCGATATATCACTTTAGAACTGTTCGTGCGCTGTCCCATATTTATCCATTGGCGAAAAATGAATGTGAAAAAGTTAATAAAGAAATTCTTTTATTTACGGGAGCCTAATAATAGTCTATCCGGCACGCGCATCACTCAACATTGTACAAAGCATGCGCAGAGCCGAAACGAAATGCACACTACGCGTTTTCCCCAATGCGTGGATGATTCGTCTCTTTCAATAGTTCGCTATCCCCTCTCTCCACATGGCAACCCAGTGCATTGCTGGAATTGTGTCTACATAGGAAAAGCCCTCTCCGTATCACAGCTGTCCGTTTCTCGCTCGCTCGGCTAAACCCGCCCCCTCCCCCCAGAAATATAGTATTATAGAAGTAGCACTTCCGGCGTGACCCATAAAGAAGTTTTCACTTCAAAAAATCCAAAATCCGATAAACGGATCACCCAGAAATCTCATTGCAATCTCTGCAACATTAATACCTTGATTCCTGTCAAGTTTGATGAAGGGATGAGGAGGCCTGTGGGGAAAGCAAGAGCAGCAGAGTCCAAAGATCATTGGTTCAAGTCCCAGGAGAAACTAATGAGTTTTTTTTTCTACTTAATATCATTTGCCAAGCATACAAATTATTTCATGTAGTATCCACATCCTGTTCTGGAAAATTCCACAAATTACCATGAAGACACCAGTTTCCCGTGCAGTTGTTATAAGAAAGCATGTTGAAGCTGAAGCATGTTGTTCAGGAAATGATCAACGTGGTTCTCTGCTTTGGTGAGACAGGGCAAAAATATTATGTACAAGTTAGGGTGTATCAAGAAATCTACCAATAAAAAGATGTTTAAAAGTGTAGCCGATTTGGTTACCATGTAATATGCATAGCCTTTTCAGTCCCATCGCGGATTCACTAAATAAAAATTGTTTTAAGGGCAAAGTTTGAATGTCCCTTTCAAACCATTTACAAAATTAACTTTAATACATTAACGTCATTCGTGTGTTAAGTGTGCGCATTTTTACATACGAGAAATAGAGAGAGAGAGAAATTGAGACGGAGAGCGAATTTGGTTCGGAAGTTCGTTTGTGACAAAAGTTGTGATTTGGGCGTGGTGCGGTTGGAGTGTCAACACCACGGCAGGCAACTTGATCTATGGCTTGTATCCACGGGGCCATTATTAAAAGCTGCCACCTGCTTTCACCTGCTCCTGCGTAACAGGTGGACACTTCAGAAAAGTGGAACCGACCAATCATGACCAGCCACTTCACTCTACGCTATCGACCAGGAAGAATGAAACGAAGGGATTAAATTTCAAAATTCTCACAAGCGAGGGAACTGTTACAGGAAAAAAATGAATCGCGAAAACGTGCATGTGAACTACGTTATGAATGATTAATAAGTTCTTTTGCTCTGTGCAGCAGTTTTTGGACGTTTTAAATGAGGAATATCGGTCGATATAAAAGCGACGTTTCCATTGTATTAAATTGTAATTGATCTTTCAATATTAAAACTGTAAAATATTAGATCGTACGATAGTCGGAAGCATACAGGAATGCTTCTCCTTATTCATCGTTATTCCAGATGCCCTCTTCAATTCAGCCTTTCTTTAGAAACTGCGTGGTAACTTCCATCACACACTCTTACACTTTTGATGCATAAGAAACTAGTCTGTGTGCTTTAAAACCGTGAGTTGTCCAACTTAAAGTCCATTATGATGTTGTGAAAAGAAAGGTTAAATAACAACAACCGCAAAACATTTTGCAACAAAAGTGGAAAATGTTCATTCCAAGACTGCTCCAACCCCGATCGAAGGACGGAGTACTGTGATTGTTTTGAGCATATGGTTTGCGAGGATGAGGAATTTCCAAGGAAGTTTGTATGTTCTGTGATGTCATGTGCTACTACTGATAGCCATAGCTCCGTGTGCCATTTGTTTAGACGCTGCTGGTGGTCATTTCGAACACTTATTATAACCCTCTCACAGTACTTGCAAGTCAAATTTGTAACAAGATTTGGACTATCAAACAATGAGAGCATTTTTCGACCCCTCTGTAGAGTGATGAAAGCTGTGTCACCCTCCAGCAATCGTATGTAGGTCTAGAAGCGATCAGAAGATAAATGCGATCAAGAATGTCTCGTGTCTACATTGAAAGGTTCTAGTGGTGGGGTTATATTGATATTGACTTAATGCCCCGAAATACTAAGAGGTATTAGAAAATTACCTTCCTGCAGCCAAGGCAGGATCTTTGACAATTCATCTAGACAGTGCTCCATGAAATGTTTTTCGTTCAACAAAGGTTTGTGAACTCATGCTAGTACGAGGGTCACTCCAAAAATGATGCACAATATTTTTTAAATTTATTTTTTATTCTACATCCTTACAACTTATGGAGGTCATAGATAAATCCTTTAGAAACATGTCATTTTCACACGTAATCCCCGTCTTTTTCAACTGCCTTACGCCACCTTGGAACGAGGGCGTGTATACCTGCACGGTAAAAGTCTCGACTAGCACTTTTGAGCTACTGTTTAGCAGCGTACACGAGGGTGTAGTCGTCTTCAAACTTCCTTCTGGAAAGAGATTCTTTCACTTTACCAAAGAGATGGTAGTCGCATGGTGCCAGGTCAGGACTGTAAGGCGGATGGTTCAGTGTTCTTCATCCAAGTTTTCTGATTTCCTCTGTGGTTTCATGACTGACATGTGGCCGTGCGTTGTCGTGCAGTAGCAGAAGATGCTGATGATCTCCCGATATGATCGAACATGCCTCGAGGGCTGTACATTGTCAAGGCTTTGTGCAGTGCATGGTCTTCCGCTGTGAGGAGAATCCCGAATATTGGCGTGGTCTCTTTCACCTGATAATCTGCTTGCCCGCCGGCTAACCTTACTGCGATCGACAGCTATATCTCCATACACCTTTTTCAACCTTTTTTGAATGTTTCTCATTGTCTCGTTCTCACAGCAAAGGGACTCGATTACAGCCGAATGTCTGGAAGGAGTGCTATCATGGCGCCACCCACGGGAACGACTTAAACTACATTTGGATATAAGCGAAAAATATGTATCTATGACCTCCATAAAATGCAAAGGTGTAGAATACAAATAAAATTTAAAAAAATTCTCTGTATTACTTTTGGAGTGGCCCTTGTATATAAACCTATCTGCGATGGTTTAGGGACTTGTGATGATTAGGTAAAGGTTAAGTGGAGCGTGGAATCCACAGGTCTTGGCACGCGAATTAATGATGTCTGCTTGTAACTCGAACTTCTTAAAGCGTATGAAAGATTTTCAAAAACTTTTTTTCTCAATCGATAATCATGGTTCAACGCACAAACTAGTTCGAAGACAATCAAAATCGGAACAATAACACGTGCTCTAATGGTACCTTTATGATACCCCTAGAAATTGATTTTGTGTTCCCTGTTCTAATGATGCCATTATGGATGTGCCCTATACTTTATCAAACGACTCATAACGACCTGTCATGAACGAATATACAGATTGTTTCTAAAGGTAGTTACCAAACGTTGCAGACAGTTAGGGGGACCCAAAACAAACAATTTTTACCATATCATGGGGGGTCGGAACCGAGCCCTTTGCCGACTATGGAGGAGAGAAGTGATCACACTGGTAAGTTATGATAATGAATGCACATGACAATGCTATGGCAAATGTGTTTGTTTTGGTGCCCCCTAACTGTGTGTAGCGTTTGGTAACTACCTATAGAAACAACCTGTATAAGCGTAATTACTAAGTTCGAAGATGGTCGAATTTGATTCATTGGTACCTATTTTAAACAGATCATTCTGGTACAATTGGAAATTTTCTATGATATGGCATGTAATATATCAAACAACTCGTAACGACCTGTTATGAATGAATATGTAAGAGTAATTATTAAGTTCGAAGATGGTCATTCAGTAGAACTTGTTCTGGTGTTCTAAAATAATTCAGCAGTTACACTAGCCTATTAAAAGTCATGGGACACCATCACTTTAATAGAAACACTCAAAAATATACATATTTTATATTATGTTGGTCCACATTTTGCTGCTATCACAGCTTCTACTCTCTAGGGCTTACTGTTCACAAGTTTTTGATACGCTTCGACAGGTAATTTTCGCCATTCTGCCATAAGTGTCTTAGAGAGTTCGGTCACAAATTTCGGGCGTTCCACGCAAGCGCGCAATCGACTTTCCAACACGTCCCACAGATATTCGATGTAGTTCAGATCGGGGCTCTGAGTAGGCCAGTCAAGTTCTCGAACCCCCTTTTCATCAAACCATGTGCCTACAGCCCTTGCTTTATGGCAAGGTGCGTTATTGTGCTGAAACAGAAAAGGGCCATTGCCAAAGTGCTGCCAAAGAGATGGAAGTGCTGCGTTGTCCATAATGTCTTGGTAACGCTCTGCGTGCAGATGTCCATACACAGAAACGATGGCACCCAACCCATATCATGAAAAGCACCCCCACACAATAACCACAGAACTTCTCCGTGGGCACAGCACAGCTTGGCAGATAACGTTCGGCGGGCGTTCACCATACCCAAACCTGTCCATCCGATTGGCAGATGGTGTAGCGGACTCATCACTACATTCAACCGTTCGCCATTGATCCAGAGTCCAATGTCGTCGCTCTTTGCACCATTGCAGTCTCCTCGCTGCGTTGCTGGCGAGGTTCGCTGCGTTGCTACTGCAAGTTCTTTTCTTTGAGACATTCTTACAGCATTCACGCAAGCATCATCTCAGTGAAATTGTAAAGGAATGTCTCATTTTCATTCAAATCAGGGTTGTCCCATGTCTTTTGATAGGGTAGTGTATGTCTCAAATGGATTATGTGATTGTGACAGAGTTTAGTCTTTCGGTACTTCGTTATGTCATTCCTAAATGGTTTTATTAAATATCGAAAGGTGCTTTGTGATGTTACTGGGGGGACTGTGTCTATCTGTCCGTCCGTCTTAACACGATCTTGTCGGAGACTATTAAAGATTTTCAAAAACTCTCTTTTGCCACTCGATAAATATGATTCATCGCACGAATCATTTCGAAGATATTCTAAATCGGTACATTAGCACGTGCTCTTATAGCATCAACATTGTTACACCTTAACAATTTTCAATGTTAAGATATAATAAATAATACATCAAACTTTAGGTAACGACGAGCTATGAGCGAATACCATGTTATTAAGTATGTTTTCGCCAATCGATAAATATGGTTCGAAGATTGTCAAAATTGGTTCTATGCCACGTTTTTTAACGTTCCATTATGGTACCAGTTTCAATACTCAGGTTTGACATGTAATACGTCAAACTTTTTGTAACGAATATACACTCACTTCCAAAAGTTAAGCACCGAGAGGTAAAATGCCAAAAAATAGACAAGCACTGCTTTGATTGACATGAAATGGTGAAAGTAAGTATCTCTATGTCTATTCATGAAACAAAATAAAGAATTACATACAGAGATTAAAAAAAATATTGAATTTACATAAATTATAAGATGATGACATATTTGCGTCATTAACGAAATGATGTTTAAATGCAAAACAAACAACAAAAAAGACATTAATAGGGTATGTGAGCACCCCTCAACGTCATACAAAGTGTACAGCGTGCGATCATGCTTGTTACGAGGTGATCAACCACCGCAGAGTCCAGTAATAGCCATTCCTCCTGTAGGGCAGTTTCCAAATCGTTAAGAGTGGCTGGAGGTGGGAAACGTCTACATACAGCACGGCCGAGGGCATCACAAAGATGATCAATGGGATTAAGGTCCGGCGAGTAAGCCGGCCACTCCATACGCGCAATCCCCTCACTCTCCAGAAAGTCGTCAACGATGGCAGCTCTATGGGGACGGGCATTATTGTCCATTAAAACGAAAGAAGGACCAACTGCTCCAGCGTACAGTTTCACAATGGGGTCTACGACTTCATCTCGATACCGTACAGCCGTCATAGAACCTCGCCGAAGAAACGAGCAACATTTGTGATAGACTGTCCTGCTTCAATGCGTCCAACAGCCCGCCAGCGTTCAGAATCTTCCATTCGTGTTCTGGAAGCCATAGAAACACGTCTAGCTTGAATACAAATCTTACGAATGTTCTAAACACCTTTTACCAGCACTTATATGCAACTCCAATAACCCTTCACAATGTCGGCTTCTTATACGACTGCCTGTTTTGCATATTTCTCGACGCGAAATTGTGATTGGCTGCCACCTAACATATTTGCATACTTCCTTCTACATTTGGAGCAAATTTTAGCATCTTTAATTCAGATTGGCTTACGGAAGTTAACATTTTTTCCCCCGTGCTTAACTTTTGGAAGTGAGTGTATAAGAGTAAGATGATCAAATTTTATTCAGTGGAACCTGTTACAATGTTTTAAAAAAAGATTCAAAAGTTTTGGAAATATGTATCAAATGGTTTATGTTACGGCGTCTTGTTTAGTAGCTTTCGGTACTTGGTTATGTCATTCCTTATTGGTTTATTTGGTAATATACCAAAATGGTTCTTCCAGCAAGATTACTCAACAAAGGTATGGTTCACGTATGCTGACATCAAGTTTGTTCTATGAACTAATGTTCGATCAGATGAACATGTTACTGGAACTTTTAAAGCATGTGACAGCATGTTCTTCCAGAGGAGTGTAAATGTTACTGATTGTGCCATTTTGGCAGGACAGTGTATATTTGTCATAAAAAAATATGTAAAAAAGATAAGAAAAGTCTGTTTCCCTTAGTTAGAGTTCTCAATTTGATATTAAAAGATTAAGATTTAAGTAAAAATAACATCAAAATATATTCACATACGTTCCAATATATCCCACGTGTTTTAAATAAGAAAATAGCCCTCTACAATATACACCCTTTTTTTCCAATAATATTCCTCTTTCTTCCTCGGAAATTCACAGCATTTCACCCGTGAGTGGTTAGACCCCGTGACATTTCATAGTTCGTGATGGAGGAATGGTGGGCTATACTTGTGGAAAGTGATCTCGTGGGGCGCCACGTTTATAGCTACTATTACGTGGCACGAGAAGCTCTTTCATCTCTCCCCAGCCTCGTTTTGGCTTCAATCCATTCCATCGAGGCCGGCAGCGTCAACACGTAATCCTTTCGCACCTGTAAATACAAAAGGCGCTTCCTGAATATTGGGATTGGACCGTGAGAATCACGGGTTACTGAACGCTTTAGCCCTTCGCACTTCGCATCAATTGTTATTTAGCACAATCTACTTGAGAGGAAAATCACGTAATCCATTCCATTGCTTTGCTTTGCTCCCGCTTCAGAATTTGGTAATAAAGGCGATTTAATATATTTTAGCGAAGGTTATCTCGTGCAGTCGGGACTGCGATACACTTTTGTCTAAGTTAGATTAAAGAGGGCGGATTAATGTTGAAAATAATAGGAAAAATCTATCTTAAAGCGTATAAGTGGCATCACTAAAGTTTTATTACACTGCAAAATATTGGAATAAGTTTGATTAAACCTGTTATAACTTGCAGTCTTAAATTTTTAAATGAAATTAACCGAACTAAATTTATTTAATTAAAAAATACACTGCGTGTACAAACTTTTTCGGACACCTATCCAAATTAAGGTTACGTGTCTTTGATTTCCAACTCGGTATCATCATGAGACGCCAAAACGCCAGGATCGACAGTACAATCAGAGAAGGCAACCAGTCGGTTCTCCTTAGTATTGCTCGGACGAAGGCTAAAATGAAACTTGCATCCCAGTTGTACCAAAATAATGTTTCTTATTCAATCCCACGATTCAAATCATGGAAAACTTGGGAATTTTAAAGTCGTAAAAAGCCCCAAAAGCTGAAAATTTTTGTTTTGTTTTATTTTATTTTATTTTATTTTATTTTATTTTATTTTATTTTAATAGTTTAGTTAGTTCAAATACAATAACAAGAAGTTAATCCTCCCGAGGAAGGTATAGAAAAGTAGCGGATGCCCTGAAATCATCTACTTTTACCCTTTTATCTCACTGTCTGCTCCCCCCCCCCATTTTTTTAAATCGAAAAATTGATTTTTTCGAACGTAGTGTTTAGAAAGTGTAAAAGAGCTCTATCTTCTTTCGTTTCTGATCATTTCCGTTTGAATGATATATGACATGCCATATATTGCCATAGTTCGATAGACCAAGTACCTGCCACCCCCACAATTCCGACCCTATATAGACAATTTGACCCAAACCTCATAATATTGTTGATCTTACTTAGAGGAATCTGCATACCGAATTTCACTCCTTTATGTAGACCTTTCGGTCCCCTCTAATTTCCGACCCCTGAAACTCCGAACCCAGCGGGCCAATCAAAACCAAACTAAATAGTGAAGATACTCAAGCCCATAGTAAGCTACATTCCGAATTTCGACCTTCTACCTCTAAAAAAGCGGAAATTATGAAGAGGACGGACACACAGATGGACATTGTGAAAACAATAAGTAGCTCCATTCTTCCGCTACTTAATAACAAGTCAGGCAACTGAAAAGCCCAGGACCAATAGGATTTTAAGGAATTCGAGGATAAAAAGGAGCGCAATGGTGTTATAATGGAACCATTAAAGGCGTGCAAGTTAACTAATTTTGGCATTCATTATTTTTTTACGTTATTTTCATTCATGACACGTCATTTCAAGTTGTGTGAAATATTACATGCATTATACTAAATTTAAAGTTTCCAATGGACAGTACTGGGACCACTAAACCACGTAAATTTGAACCAATTTTGACCATAGTCACAGGCCAGGGCACTCAAACGTCACATGATCATCGGAGT
Organism: Rhysida immarginata; assembly: GCA_023313115.1. Classification (NCBI taxonomy): domain Eukaryota; kingdom Metazoa; phylum Arthropoda; class Chilopoda; order Scolopendromorpha; family Scolopendridae; genus Rhysida; species Rhysida immarginata. The sequence continues at coordinate 40,799 of JAHWFO010096280.1, read as the reverse complement.
CCGGACAACAATTCATCTTTCATTGTCTCCATCTTGGATTTTAACAATCGGTATTTTTTCGTCTGCTGGAAACATTGAAGGATGGATTGTTGCCAGGACCCCGATGATCATTGACTCAATGACGTATATTAAAGATAGACTCCGAATCCTATTGTTGTAACATGAAGCAAATTGGGAAGCTCCATGCCCAGAACTGTCATGGCTGAAAGTGAGTGAAGATGATGCAAAACACATGGCTAAACACGAGAGTAGCTGATTAATAATTCTTTCACACGCCGATCACAGAGTTTATCTTTTCGTTTACTTTGTATTTGAAGTATTTTATTATATTTTATAAACAATTTTTCGATCATGGTTTCAATTTCAATTTCGTTTCGATTGTCTTTCAGTAACGTATTTTCATTTTAGTTACGTATTTTTGATTTATTTTTGTGGAAAATGATTCCTGATCCTTTTTCTTGTCTGTTTGTACAGTTGTACGCAGAACGACTTCGATGAATGGTTTTGAATTAATTATTCCTCGGGCCCAAAATCTTCAAAAACAAAGCAGCCAGACAGCTAATTACTCCACGGCTCACTCCTGCCCAGAACTGTCATGGCTCAATTTGCTTCACTTTTTGCCGCTGTTAACAATATGATTCGGAATCTATCTTTAATATACGTCATTGAATTGACTTTTGATTGCCCTGGCCTGTCTCTCGTTGGCCTCGCGTCAAACCGAGGCCAACGAGATAACAAGGCCTGGAAGCGGAAAAGTCACCTGACCATCGGGGTGCTAGCAACAATCCAACCTTCATTGTTTCAAACAAACGGAAAAACACTGATTGTTAACATCTAAGATAGAGACAGTGAAGGATAGATTGTTGCTAGCAACCCGATGGTCAGGTGATTTTCCGCTTCCAGGCCTTGTTATCCCGTAGGCCTCTCGTCAGGAACGATGAAGACTGGATTGTTGCTAGAAATATTTTGATTGGGTGACTTTTCAGTGCCGGAGTCTGTATATCCGTAACCACCGAGAGAGAGAAGGCCTCTGCGATGAAACGTAATACATTGTTACATCATCATAAGTAGGGCATTGTTATTCGTATGTCTACCAATAATAAGCCATAAATTTGCCCTAACTATGATGATATAACCATGTATTACTTTTCATCGCAGAGGCCTTCTCTCTCTCGGTGGTTACGGATATACAGACTCCGGCACTGAAAAGTCACCTAATCAAAATATTTCTAGCAACAATCCAGTCTTCATTGTTTCCAACAAAGGAAAAAAACACTGATTGTTAAAATACAAGATGGAAACAATAAAAGTTACATTGTTAATAGACCTATCTTGGTCAGGTGACTTTTCAGTGCCGGAGCCTGTCTTTCTCGTTGACTACGAGTCAAACATTCGTTAGATCTCATACAGTCCTAAAGGCAAGGAGTTGACTTCACGTGCATCTCACAATAATAAAATGACTATTATTATGTCCCCATTGGCGGAATTGGTTAGCGCGTTGGCGGTCTGAGCCAAAGGTTCCTGGTTTGGATCCAGGCTATGGAATTTTGTTTTCCTATTTTTCATCAATAATAAAATGGATGATCTTTCAGAAATAATTAATAACTTTGTAACATTTTAATCCAAATCCTTATGAATTGATCCTCTTTCAACAAGACCAGAAGCAAATAGCCAGAAAGAGGCGATGAGAAAGAACCATGCTTTTAGGTTTGGTTTGGTTTGGTTTGGTTTGGTTAGTATTAACGTCCTTTTCAACTGCTATGGTCATTTCAGGACGGCGTTATAGGGGCCGCAAATTTTGCCTCGCAAGGGTTCTTTAACGTGCAGCCGGCAAACGACTACACGGGACCAACGGCTTTACTTCCCTTCCGAAGGAAGTGCGTGATCTCAGGATTTACCCCTGAAAAATCCTCGTCGTCCTCGGCCGGGATCTAACCTGCGTACTCGGACATCAGAGGCGATCACGCAGCGTGTTGAGCCACCGAGGCCGATCCATGCTTTTACAATAGAGAAGAATCCTCCACCGATAACGATCATGAAACCGGTTCAAATGTTGATTCTGCTGATGTTGAAGTACAAAATCCCGATTTATGATAAATATTTTTTTTTAAAAAATATTCTTCTTTGTACAGTCATCAAAGGGAAATAATCCATACTTGAATTTTACTCTAAGTTTTACCGTTTCAATAATAATTTATTTTTAATAATTTAATATTACATTTAGAGTTAACATTATTAAGATTATAAAATTTAAATAATTATAATTAAAAAAGCTATTAAAACAACACATTAGCATGAAATGTAATATTAAGTATTAAACTCGTGTGGATTATTTCCTTTGGTTGACTGTACTTATCTACGTGCTTCCTATTTCAGAATTTTACGTGCTTCCTGTTACACAAATTCGGGACTGCATTCGCATACAACAGTACCTGGTGTAAAACCAATCGATTCTGCTGTTTTAAAACAACATCTTTTGGGAGAGAAAAAACATATCTCCGCCGACTGAAGAACTTTGGCAACCGTATGCACAACAATAAACCATTGTAATTTTGGCATCTCTAAATGAAAGGATGAAAGCCTGTGACGATGAAAGCCTGTTTGGCAAATAAGACGTCACAGCACAGGCAGTGTCATAAAAATGTTTCTCGCTGGTACAAACTACTTCGGTTGTAGAAAAGTTATAATTTAAAAAAAAAAAAATATAAAGCCAAATAGAGATTTTGAATATATGGAGTCTACTTGATAATTTGCCAACGTAAAATTACAACTTTTTGATACTTCAATTTTTGTGTCAGCTGCCCTTTAAATATTGTTATGATTCAATTTTTTAAGGATGCTCTATGTTTTGATTAGATAATGAAAAAGCTTTCGAAAAGCCATCTAAGAAAGCTTGAATAAGTTGTCAGGAGTTCGAAAAAAAATTCATCTCATTTTTCAACCGTGACTTCCAGCTAAAACGCTACACAAATGATATTAATAACTTAAGATTCTATATTGACAATCTGATTTTCGGGAGATATCGAGTAACTTAATTTAATGGAGAGGACGAGGGAGGAAAAAAAAGCTTAATGGAGGAAAATGTCCTGGCATATAATTAACGATATTTGAACAGCCGTTTCTTTTCGTGTTTGCGTATGGGAAAAAATGTCGAAAACACATTAGAAGCGAAGTTTTGTTTGAAAAAAAAAGAGTTTCAGGAATTAGACCAAACCAATAGATGCTGGAGATTAGGCTTTTGGGAGAAGAAGAAGAATTAAATCGGCAATTAGCGAAAAACAAATTTACCAGGCAATAATGAAGTTCCTCTTTTCTCTCTCCTCTTTTTTTCAAAGCACAACAATCTTTTGAATGGTGTAGGATTGCAGTAAATGTATTTAAAAAATCTCAACAGTAATTAAGTGACTTTTTGAAGCGTTTATATTTGCTTAGTCGTTCTCATAATTTAATTGATATTTTTGATTTTTCATACAAATAAAAGTCAATTCAAGGATTATTCTTATCAAGACGAAAGTTTTTCGTATTGCCAAGATTGTGCAATGCTCTATGGGATTGAGGTCTGGAGATTGTGGGGACCACCTAAGCAAAGCAGCTTCCTCTTAATGTTAGAGTTCCTTATTTATTTATTTATTTATTTATTTACAGTAACGCCTCTCTATAACGACCATCCACGAGACCAAGCATAAGTGGTCTTTAAGCTCAGGTGGTCTTTATAGACAGGTTCAATAAAATATATACGAGGGTGGGCTGAAAAGTAATGCCTCCATGGCTGTAACTTTTTTATTTTTTAACCGATTTTCAAAATTCTTTTTTGTATCTGATACTCACATTTCTCCTCTATGTAATGCACTATTCACTTTTTGACGTAGTCCTCATCCCTTTCCACGCATTGTACCAACGCGTGACTAGTCGGGTGAACCCGTTGGAGGGAAATTCCGGGGTTGTTGTCGACACCAAGACCGAACGGCAGGTTTCACCTCGACGTCAGAACGCAACTCATGCTCCTTAAGGTGCTCTTTCCTCTTTGGGAAGGAGTGAAAGTCGCAAGGTGCAAAGTCTTTCATTTTTGAACTGCAGTTTTTCATCTTTGAACTGTAGGCGTTGCAACCCCCTCTGATGTGTGGCGATCGTGTGCGGACGGGCGTTATCGTGCTGCAGAAGAGGATCCAAAGCTACCATTCAATCCTCGTGTCGACGACAACCCCGGAATTCCTCTCCGACGGGTTCACCCGACTAATCGCGCGTTGGTACAATGCGTGGAAAGGGATGGGGACTATGTCGAAAAGTGAATAGTGCATTACATAGAGGAGAAATGTGAGTACCAGACACAAAAAGAATTTTGAAAATCGGTTAAAAAATAAAGTTACAGCCATGGAGGCATTACTTTTCAACCCACCCTCGTACAAATCAACAATATCAACAATCCTAAGTGGGCGTTTCTGTTTGTGGCGTTTGTGCTTTTAGACTCTTTTAGACAGCTTTGATTCTGATGATTATTTGAAACTGAAACTTCTTCATTAGAACTCTGCGACTACGAATAGTTGCGACTGGTATGACTTTAGGGAAATACCCCCAGTGATTTTAGAGCAATATTTGCTTTCTAAAGGAGCCTAATGTAAAAGACAATATCAGTAGGATAAAATATTCAGTGGTTGCATTTTTGTATCTTTTGACTCTGAATGATTAATTACAGAGAATAGCGTAGCGGCATAATTGGCACTTGATTGGTTGATTACAGGGAAAAGTGTAGTGATGTAACTGGCAATTAGGTTAGGACATGATTGGTTGCGTAAATGATCTTTATAGACAGGTTTTTTAGTGTACTGTTTAGATACAAATGAGAGTCGAAAATACTGGTCGCTAGTCGCGTTAGAGAAGTGATCGTTACGCTAACAGATTTCCCATGTAACTTTCTGCGGGACCAAGCAAAAGTGGTCGCTAAGCTCAGTTTGGGTCGTTTTGTTATCATTCCACGCTTAAAAAACTAGAATTCAAAATAGCTTAAGTAGAATTCTTTTTGGTATATAGATGAGGTAGAGACTGCATAAAATGATGGGCCTCGGCCTGTTTCTTAGATGTACAGGTTGAGTCAATAGTCGCAGTACACTCTGTTTTTTCGAAAACCTTGTAGGAATTGGGAAATCTGAATATTCCAGTAAGGTATATATGAGGTGGTCTGTCTTTTACGGTATGTACCGAACATGGCCGCCATCTTGAAATCTGCCATCTTGAATCTAAGTCATTTTTTTTTTAACTGGAAAGGGGGTCGTGTGATATATCAAATAACATCAGCATTTAATGACAATTTCATTCCTGTAAACAGATTTGAAGTAGCAGTTATGGTTCAAAAGTTACAACACATTTTATTTCATTTTGTAGATAGAATTGAGGTCATATTGATGCCTGGAGAACGAAGTTTCCGTGTCATAGCTCCAGATTTTAACAACTGGCATCCAGGAAGACCTCCAATTTCACACAACACTGTCAGGTGATTAATTAAGAAATTCCGAGAAATTGGGAATGTGGTTGGCAAAGCACGGAGTGGCCGTCCAATAAGTGCTACTGACGAGACAACCTTAACAATGGTTTTGGCGTCCTTCGTCAAGAGCCCACAACGCAGTACACGACGTTTGTCAGCAGAATGTGGAATCAGCCAGTCATCGATCGTACGAATCCTTCTTGCTCATCAAGATTCAGATACTCCAGCACCTAGCACAGATCACCTGATCTCACACTACTTGTCTTTTATCTGTGGGATCATTTAAATCAACTCGTATATGCAGAGAAAATCGGAAACCGACACCATCTCCAGCAACGCATTGAAGAAGCGTGTGCCAGCATTTCTGCGGAAATCCTTCTGCGAGTGCATGACGATTGGATTCAGCGCCTTCAAATGTGCCCTGACCAAGAGGGACACCATGTTGAACATATTAAATGACTGGCCTTTATGGAGAACAGTCCAGCCTGTAATTCCAAACAAAATGTGTTGTAACTTTTGAACCATAACTGCTACTTCAAATCTGTTTGCAGGAATGAAATTACCAGAAAAGGCTAATGTTATTTGATATATCACACGACCCCCTTTTCCATTAAAAAAAAATTGACTTAGGTTCAGGATGGCCGATTTCAAGATAGCGGCACTGTTTGGTACATATCTTAAAAGATAGACCACTTCACCCATACCTTGCTGAAATATTCAGATTTCCCAATTCCTGCAAGGTTTTCGAAAAAACAGGGTGTACTGCGACTTTTGACTCGCCCTGTACAAAGAAAAGGAGGTACTTACATGGTCTCCCGCAAAGGACTCACTAGTTTTATGGTAGATATCTCGGAAATGGAGATCGATAGAAGAATTAAACAAGTGGTATGTTTATCTCGATAGCCGCAAAAATCTGATGCAGAAATTAGTTACAAATGTAACCGACAGGTGGCCCTAGATCGCTATAATCCGGATTTCGTTGCATCTTTTCGGATGGATTTGCTCGGATTACGCTGAATGAATGCAGAAACTGTCGCAAGATTTTCAGGGGTAACTGCATATTGCATGGGGCCAACATATCCTACTACGTACAGCGCCACTTCCTTCAGTACGTTACGTACAGCGTCACCTGACGGCAACTTTTGTAACTTATTTGTAACTAATTTTGTAACTTCCGTATCAGATTTTGACGGCTTTAGAAATAAACATACCCACTGGTATCATTCTCCTATCGATCTCTTTCCGAAAAATTTGCTCCTAAATTCAGTGAGTTTTTCATTCATACTTTGTATGAACTTCTATTCAAACAAAAGAAAGTAAATTTTTTGGTAGGTATTAAAGGTTTCGATACCAAAAATTTAATTAATAGCATCAAACTCCAAAAATGTTGGGACAGTGGGCTAATTACCATTTGGTAATTTCTTCCTTCCTTCTGGTCACGCTTTGTAGCCGTCGATGATACCAATTTCTGCACCGTTGTAACGGGAGTTTGTTGCCATTCCTGCTATACGAAAGTTTTTAGCTGTTGAACTGTTCGGGGTCGTTGTTGACGTAATTTCCTCTAATAATTCGCTATATATTCTCTACTGGGGACAAACCAGGACAGCAGGTAGGCCAATTTAACACCGCGCTTCGTCTATTGTGTAGCCACGGTCCTGTAATGCAAGCGGAGTGGGGTTTAGCATTATCTTGTTGACATAGAAAGGGACAGGTTCCAAAAAGACATCGCGAGAAGGCAACTTATGTTCTTCTAAAATTCATCATATGCTTGTGCATTAACGGTGCCGTTGCTGATGTGCAACTTTCCAAATCTATTGGCATTCATGCAGCCCCAGACCATTATTCGATAACAGGCAGGAGTCTCCTTTTCTTCTTTGGTGCTAAGTGCACGCCGACTTTTTTCGCCAACAACAACCGTAAATGTAGATTCATGGGATCATAAAATGACGTCGCTACTGGGCGTCAGTTCACTTCAATGGATGCGTGCCCAAGTCAGGCTCTTACGTTTCTACTGTGTGTTTACGAACACTTTACGTTATGCATAATAGAGCTTCAACTTACATTTTGTGTTGTAGCGGCGAATCAACGATAAAGGTTTTTGAGAGAATCCTCGAGCCCATTCCGCAATTTCTGTCACTGTTGAATGTCTATTTTTAATGCAGTGACGTCTGAAAACCCGACGATCACGAGCAATCAGAATTGGTCTTCGTCCTTGCCCTTTACGAACGGTGGTATTTCCCGCTTGTCCTGTATCTATTAGTGATATATTATGAAATGTAGATGACGGAAGTCCAAGATTCTTGGCTGAGATAGGTTGCTTCTAAATTCTTGGACTATTCTATTGCGCATATAAATGACTGGCCGCACTTCGCAGTTTGCATTTAAAAAGTTATGACGTAAGTTCTCCAGAAGTTACTTTTATGGCTTCCGGTACGGTCTTTTCCTTCCGTCCCAACTATTATGGTGCATGTTGCAAATGGCAATTTCATTAACAAATTATATACGACCGAAACAGAGATCGGGATTTATAAATTGTACATTCACTGCTTTGCAATGAAATTGCCCCGCCCACAAGGAGTTATCCGAATAAGCCAAAAGTAGGTACGCAGTCACAGATACATCTGAACACACCTTTATTACGTTATGGAGCCAAGACATGCACTCGTTTGTGCAGGGTGACCCAACGGAAAGCGGCATCAGTAGGTTGTGGCACCACCTCTAGCGGCGATGCATTGTTCCTGTTGTGTCAGTTTCCACCATGTCCCACACGTGCTCAATTGACGATAGGTTTGGGGACCTCGCGGGCCATGGCAGGCAGCTGACATCATGCAGACATGCCATGCTCATGTATGCCGTTTGCGGTCTGGCGTTATCCTGCTGAAAGCCTGCGCCAGGCATGATGTGCAGAAAGGGCAGTAATACGGGCTGCAGAATCTCTGTGACGTACCGTCCTGCTGTCAGGGTGCCATGGATGGTGACTAAAGGCGTTCTGGCATCGTAGCCGATGGCACCCCAGACCATGATCCCCGGTGTTGGTCCACGATGGCAATACCGGATGTATTGCCCATTGGCACGTTCCAATGGTCTGCGCCACACCCGTCCGCGTCTGTCGTCGGTGTCCAAACAAAAGCGGGGTTCGTCGCTGAAGACCACCGGGCGCCATTCCATTCGCCAGCCTATTCGTTCACGACACCATTGCAGTCGTATCGCGCGGTGCTCAGGTGTCAAAAGAAGATAACAACAATAGACGCCTGGCAGTCATTGTCGCGGCGTGTAACTGGCGTGCTATTGTCGCTAAAGATACTGGAGCAGTATCGGGAATACTGATGTTATCGCGCAGTTGTCGCAGGGTGATGGTTGTGTCCGCTAGCACTGTTCGCAGTATCCGTGTATCGGTACGAGCTGACGTGCTTCTCCGGGCCCCAGAGCCTAGCCTTCTGGCATGTGTGCCTTCCTCTCGTCATTGCCTCCAACGTCGGCCTACCGTCCGTGCGTCCCGCGACACATGGACAGCCATCCGTCTGGTTGACCATCCGATCTCGTTCAAAGTCCGTTAATTGCGTGAACGGTTGTCGTTGTCGTCATCACGGCATTGAGACTGTTGTGCGGAATAGAATACTGTACGTTCGCGAGGTAGTTGCTTCCTCCCTATTGCATGGAACATCTCACACAGGTGTCAACTGATCAGCCTATACAGGCACTCGGACACCCTGTATCAACCCAGGGTGTTGATGTTCATGTCCCTCCCGTGAACATGCATCTAATCGTTTACTAGTCGGAGGTAGACGACCCCCCCCCCACTAAATATGGGATAAAGTCGGATAACTCCATGTTGGTGGGGCAATTTCAAGAGCGACAACAGAGTGACATCATAGTCATAAAAAGTGACCACTCCGTGTACAAAATACTCTTTCGCTCAAGATCGATATTGTAAGCTGGTTAGGGATTCATTTATTGTAATGGGTCTAGAATTATTGCCTAATTAGAAAACCATTTTAATTGATGGCTAATAAATTCTAAGTACTGTATCTTTTGGAAACCCTGAAGCCGAGTTCACATTTATATCTGGAAATTTCAAAACTTCTAGATTATAGCTTCGTGATGAATCACTGACGAAATAAATCAGCGAATCTTCGATTTTCACCTATCAAACCAAGTACTAAGCGGGCATTTACCTTGAATTATGGAATAATAAAGTTGATAAGATTTTTCTATGAAGTTTAAAGAACATAAATCTGCAACTAACGACAACATTAATAAAGCTTGCCATACTGCAACAAATGGAACTGATAGCCATATTGTAATTAATACCTTGTTTGTTGTTTTAACTGACGAATAATTTATTAATTACAAAAATGCGCTCGATCTGATAAAGTTTCACGTATCTATTCCGAACGCAATAACTCTCTTTCCGTAATTCACATTTAATAGTTATGACTAATTACCCTAATTGCAGTTTATGATAAGCACCTTCAATCTTTTGCCTTTCAGTCACAAAATGGAATCACTCCGCGTTTAAATAATAATTGAATAGTTTTGATTTATGTAGGAGTCAACGAGAAAAATGACATGTTTCCTTTTTCGTTTCAATTGCGATCGTGTAGATTTTCTAAAATTTTCATGATGAGCTGGGTGGCTGAATATGGATCAACGTGTTAAACATTAATGAGACGACGGTTTTGCGAATGTTATCGACATTTAAATTGATTTTAATAAAATACACGATTTCAGCAAATTGTGTACTTTAATTTGATCCATTAATAGTTGCGGATTTAAAGTGATGCATTTGCATTCACAAAACATGGAAAACATTCAGTTTATTCATCAAATTACATTACCTTACAAGCAATAACATGTCTACAAACCCATGTTAAAGGTAGAGATTTTTAAAAATGAGCAGTAACTGGAGATAATGGAGAGCAAGTATCAGGTCGTTGCATATCAAATGTCGGATTTCGAGGTGGGTTCCGCGCTTCAGCACGGTTTCCACGTTTAGTAGCAAGTACCCATAACAAAGTGGTACATTCAAAGAGATAAACCTATCAGCGACCAGCTGCCTGAAATTTGCAAGTCTGCGAAGATATTTAATAGCATTTGAACCCAAGCGAAGATAGTCATTACGAGTTCAGTTTGAATCACATTGCATCCAACGCCTCTCGAAACATCAATAAGGTATTCGGTGTAGGCACCATAAAGGAACGTATTGTCTAACGTTGGTTCCGAAAATTCCAGGCGGGAGTGACGGACCTGGCAAATGAGCATAACGCCATTGGTGAAGCGCCGTCCACGCAGAAAGTGCGCCATGGACCAGAAGAGATGGTAGTCGGAAGGTGCCAGGTCGGGACTGTATGCTGGCTGTATAAGAATCTAGATTCTTCCACGGTTGTTGTGCTTCGCGGGCATCAGCTCGTGGGGCACAGCTCGGCAGCTCCTGTTGATCTCGATTGTGATGTCCCGATGTCCGCCGCCAATCCACGGATGGTGCTGCCTGGGTTGGCTTCCACTTGCTACCGTAGGGCTGCGTCATCCACTTCTTTGGGTCTTCCGCTCCTTGGCGCATCTTCCAGGCGAAAAGCGGGAGAACCACCTCGTTGTGTTCGTTCATTGGTCACACCCTGACCTTCCACCCTGTAAATTTCGGCGGCTGCTGCTCGCGCACTTGTCCCCTTTTTCCAATAGTGACGAAGGAGCCCGCGTATCACCATTTTTCTGCCATATTTTTACACTGGCTGACGTAGGTGGCACAATGTCTGTGGCATTCAAATTCGTATTGACGTTTCTTCCCACTCCTTTCTCTTAATAAATTGCGATGTACCCTTGTGGTAAATGGTCTTCGCCCAGAATTCGTCAAATTCTAACCCCACCTCCCGAGTCGGCCACTACTTTTGACTCAACCTCTGCACATCAAACATTTTGTAATGACGTCTCATGAACGAATATATAAGCACATGCGACCTCACGAGCATTCCAGAAAGTCAGAAACCAACTCACTTTATGTGTTCACCCAATTCCTTGCTCTTCTGTAGGTAATGCATCAGCTTCAAAGCCATGTCTTTACCCCTTGGTAGCAAACCTTTATAGCACGGAATCCTATAGTTTCGATTAACCCAAGAACGCTGATCTCTATCCAGTTTCCTTAAATGGTAGGAACGGGCTGGAACTATTTGTTGAGAAGAACATTGAGAAAGCTAGTAGGGCATGCTATACAGGGTCTCCCACAAAGGACTCCCAGATTTTAAGAAGCGGAGATGGATAGAAGAATGAATCTAGTGGCATGTTTATTTCGAAAGCCGTAAAAATCTGATAGGGAGTTTCAAATTTAGTTATGAATAATGTCGACAGGTGGCGCTGTACGCTGTAATCGCAGTACAGAGTTCGAGAAATAGGCACTTTTCTTAAAATCACGGAGAACTTCGTGGAACACACGCTACATGCATTCAGGAATTTCGATACAAGTGGAAAAAATATGTATAAGGCAGACATTTCAGAGGGAGTGGGATCTAACATGAGTCACGACTAACAGAGAGCACGTGATTACATTTTTAACTTGAAATTTACAAGTTCAGCAACGCTGTCTCTTCATCCTAACAGAGTGACATTTAAATCTGCAAGCACGATTCCTTAGGGCTGAGTTCGTCGCACTGGTTGTGTTATTAGTATTAAAGCCGATTTTATTTAAAAGAATCACCCACCAGTGAAGAAGGTATTAAGGCATGAGAATCCTCTCCTCGTGCGGTTTATATATTTGCCGTGAAACAGACCAAGGCCTTTCGGACAAGCCTTCCATTCGGTCGCCCGGTGTCGCTGACCCGGATTAAAATGCAATTATTTCATTTGACTTAATCCAAATGGACCCGTTAAGTCCGTTGCTCGGGCCAAGAGTCCTTGATTACGATTCACGAACCACGTTCCCCAGGACGTTGTTCACTCGCTCCGACTAACTAATTGCTTTTCTGTTAATTTTGCTTGTGCGTGAGGGGAGGAAACGTGGAGCTAATCGCACGAAGACCTCTTGCAATGAGAAAAATAGGGTGAACTCTAACGTTTATGATAAACAACCAGCTTTTAAATGTTAGAGACATAGAAATTGTTATGAATGGTCATTCTGAAACTGAGAACACTGAACGACATGATTGGTTGTGCTCATAGGCGTATCCGGAGGATGACTTAACGAAGCCTAATAATGTTGCTAGAATTAGCGAGAGTTCATTTAATATTCGATTACACATTCGTATTCGAATTTCAGGAAGCGCACGAAAGATTTCAAAATCTGTCTTCGCTAATCGATAATCATGGATCATCGCACGGACGATCATTCTTACCGGAAAATCGCACGTCGAAATTCGTTCAGTGGCACGTGTTCTAAAATCACTATTATGATGCCCCCCTTAGAAATTTTCAATGCTAAAATATGGCAAATAATATATCAAACTTGAAATTGGTTCAGTGGTACGCCTTCTAATGATACCGTTATGGTACTATTAGAAATGTTCCATCTTATGGCATGAAATATATCAAAGAACTTGTAACGAGGTGTAATATAACGAGGAATTTATAAGCTCGAGGATGGTCGAATCAGTTCAGACCATTGTGATACCATTGGAAATTTTCAATGCTAAGATATGGCATGTAATATATCAAACAACTTGTAATGCCATTTCATCAACGAATATACATGGTGACCCAAACTTATCCAGCATAATTGTTTAGGAACACTGTATGGTTCAAATGGAACAAAAAATGTCCTATAAAAATTACATCTAAGGGTGAGTCAAAAGTCGCAGTATATCCTGTTTTTTCGAAAACCTTGCAGGAATTGGCAAATCTGAATATTCCAGTAAGGTGAGGATGAGGTGGTCTATCTTTTTACAGCATGTACCGAACATGGCCGCCATCTTGAAATCGGCCATCTTGAATCTAACAAGGGAATCCCTCGAACATGTATGTCACAGATTTCCACCAAATTGAAATATGTTACTCATCTGAAGCTACTATAGATGCTTGCAAAATAAGAGAGTGTGAAATTGTGTTTCTTTCAAAATAAACCGCGAAAACGAAAAAATTTCAGCATACATAGCCATACAAGGACTCCATTGTTAAAGCGGTTAGGCTATGTGGGGTTCCCTTGTAAGTCAATTTTTTTTTATAAAGGGGGAAGTGTGATATATCAAATAACATCAGCATTTTCTGAAAAGTTCATTCCTGTAAACAGATTTGAAGTAGCAATTATGGTTCAAAAGTTACAACGCATTTTATTTCATTTTGTAGCAGGTAACTGAAGATGGCTTTGGCCACGGAGGAGAGAATTGAGTTCGTTTTGATGTCTGGAGAACGAAGTTTCCGTGTCATAGCTCCAGATTTTAGCAATCCGCACCCAGAAAGACCTCCAATTTCACAGAACACTGTCAGGTGTTTAATTAAGAAATTCCGAGAAACTGGGACTGTGGTTGATAAAGTACGGAGTGGCCGTCCAATAAGTGCTACTGACGAGACAACCTCAACAATGGTGTTGGCATGAACACTATGTTGAACACATTAAATGACTGTCCTTTATGGAGAACAGTCCAGCCTGTAACCCGAAACAAAATATGTTGTAACTTTTGAACCATAACTGCTACTTCAATTCTGTTTACAGGAATGAAATTGTCAGAAAATGCTGATGTTATTTGATATATCACACGACCCCCTTTCTATTAAAAATATTGCCTTAAATTCAAGATGGCAGCCATATTCTGTACATATCGTAAAATATAAACCACCTCACCCATACCATACTGGAATATTCAGATTTCCAAATTCCTTCAAGGCTTTCGAAAAAACAGGGTGTACTGCGAGTTTCGACTCATCCTGTAGTTTCGATCGTGTGTGAGACATCGACGTTTGTCTATTTTCTTTTATTTATAGTCTTTTCCTAGTAAAAACGTAGGTTTACCTATTTATTCTTAAATGTACTCTTCCTGTTTTGCATATACCAGGTATTTTATTGACTTGGCGGTTGATTTGAGCAGTTGCTCATATTGTGCAACACGACGTCGAAGTTCATTATGCCGTTTGTTTTCACAAATAAAGAATATGCGGACATTCATTTTTACTACGGGCTTGCTGCTGGTAACGCTGCAGAAGCCAGCAGGTTGTACGCGGATGAATTTCCCCACAGGCGCCATCCACATCGGGACGTGTTTTCGAGAGTACACCAAGTTCTACGGGAGACAGGATCGTTCGGACGTCGATATCTCGCACACGATCGAAACTAGATGTAATGTTTATCAGACATTTTTTGTTCAATTTGAACCATACAATGTTCTTAAACAATTATGCCGGATAAGTTTGGGTCACCCTGTATAAGATTAGTTATAAGTTCGATAGATGATAGAAATTGAATCAGTGGTACCTATGCTAATGCTTTTATTATGATAGGGGAGACCGGGGTTAGTTGTTACAGGGGGAGGTTGTTACAGTATGTTTAAAAAATAGATCAACAGATGGCAGGCCGGTAAGAAGTGAAACAGAGGGCGTGTCTAAAAAATCCGACCGATCGCCAACAGGTTACGTGGTACGATCGGCGCCCGTTTGCTTTCGTTTTTCGTTCATGGACAGCGCGGTCGTGAGCATTTTGCTTCAAAATGGCGTCGCAGTAAGGTTCCTCATCATAATTCGCATCTCCTTTCTCCAAAATATATTTATTACGTATCGGGCACTCGAACACTTGAATTTTGTGATCGGTCTCGGTGGCTCAGCGGTTGCGTGGTCGCCTCTGATGCCCGAGTACGCGGGTTCGATCCCAGCCGAGGACGCATGAGGATTTTTTCAGGGGGGAAATCCTGAGATCACGTACTTCCTTCGGAAGGGAAGTAAAGCCGTTGGTCCCGTGTAGTCGTTTGCCGGCTGCACGTTAAAGAAACCTTGCGAGGCAAAATTTGCGGCCCCTATAACGCCGTCCTGAAATGACCATAGCAGTTGAAAAGGACGTTAATACCATACAAACCAAACAATTTCTAGAATTTTCTGCTTTCGTACGCCATTTTGATTCTACTCTCCTAGCCAGCTGACCGCGACCGGTCGCGTTATGAAAACGCTCATCGCGAGCGTCGTTACTTTATGAATCGAGGGTCGTCCGAATCGGGAGAAAATTTAAAAAGAATAAAGCCAGCTTTGTATGCCTGCATCGTTCCCGCGTCGATCGGACATAGTCAAAATTTCGAGTCAGTCTCTGGTGGCTTCAACACGAGCTTTGCGAAGGGCTTTGACCGGTCGCACTTTTTAGACACATCCAGAGAAGAAGTTTCACGTGATGCTTCTTTCTGCATTGGTACGGATAACGTGCATGCGTTTTTCTTAGAGGTAAGATTTTTGTTGGAATTTTGCATAGTCATCTTAGGATTTTCACGTCCAGAAAAACCTTATCTGTTATCTGACCATTAAGAGTTGATTCATGCCAACTAGACGGATTGAAAGATAGGTTTTCCATTAACAATGTGGATGGTCAGAAGTTTAATAGGGTTAAAATCAATTATGGCCGAATGGGGCTAGTTGTTATACGTGCTCGGGACAGGATGTTACACCGTTGGTGGTGGCAAAGTCCCTACCTCTAATTCAGAGTTGCAGAAATATTCCCAACTGATCACTTTATCTTTACAGATGATGAATTCCTTCCCTCTTTTGTTACTGACAGCGATTATCCTGCTGCTAATGCTCCAACTCAGTCTGATGCTGCCTCCGATCAGCCTTCTGGTAGGCCTATCACAATTCAATCTGATAGTCCCTCTTATCAACCTGATGTTGGCCTACTTGAGAAGACTTCTGTCACGCTTAGGCCTAACTCCAATTATGATGAAACATACAGAAGTTCGATTGGCCTGCTAGAATCGCCTGAACAAACAAACGTTTCTGTTATACAAGGCTGTTTTAAGCAACCAGATCCGCGACAATCTCTTGAGAGAAAGTCTTATTCGCCCGTTTCTTATAGCTGGAAAGCGAATCCAAAGTAGAAAAGGCCGAAAAACACGAAAATGTGATGTGTTAACAAACGCTCCTACAAGAAATAATCTTAAAAAGCCAGAATTGCCAAGAAACAGATAATAGGAAAATGGTGTTGCAAACGCAAACTCAAACTCAGTAGGCCTATGGTAACAGAGCTGACAAAAAGGAAAAAAAAACACCACCTATTCGTGAGGCTACTTCTGATGAAGATGAATGTTTATGTGATGTATGTGCAAATCCCTTCTGTAATTCAAAACCAGGAGAAGAATGGATTCAGTGCACTGCATGCAAGCAATTAGCACATGAGGAATGTGTGGGTAACAATAGCTATTTTGTTTGTGTTCATTGCAATTGACGCGAATGAATGCCAAGTTTTTCTTATCCTTTTTCTCGTATTGTTTAACATCTTGTGTCAACTATGTTTGTTTATGAATAGCCTATTTTGTTTTTTTTTTCTGGGAAATGCTTTTTTTTAAATATATGGCACAAATAAACAATTGTAACAACTAACCCCAGGAGTGTAATAACCAACCCCTAGATGGGGTAGGTTGTGATACTCTGCAAATGTAATAAAAAAATTTTTTCTCAAAACCTACAGCAATTTTTTCAAAACAATAATTTGTTTTAATTAAAGGAATGTTTCGAGAATTAAATGGTATTTTTTAAATCTCTTCATAGTAATTTTAAAAAAACGTGAGAAATTAAACAGTAAATATTGGAACAACCAACTCCGGTCTCTCCTACTGTTGGATATTTTTACTAGATGCGCACTATACACAGATGCGCATTATAATCCAAAAATTACGGTATTTGAGTAATTATAAGTCCGATGATGATGGAATTATATTCAGTAGTACCTTTGCTAATGATACCTGTATGGTACCATTGGATATTTTCAATCCTTAAGATATGGCATCTTCTATATATATAAAGAAGGATGTTTGTGGGTCTGTGGGTGGGTCTGTGGGTGGGTCTGTGGATCTGTGTGTACGTTTTTTATACAAATCTACAGTTTTATTCCGATCTTGATGAAATTTCGCATACATGACCTTCAAAGCATGAGGAAGGTCACTGTCTACTTCAGATTTCGAAAAAATAATAATTATTGATAAAAAATCGATATTCATGGTTATGGCAGGGCATATTAATGAGAAATATCGCATGACCAACAATGCAAGACAAAGTTTTTGCAACAATGGTATCAACACGCAATTCACAAACACTCTGCACGGACCAACAATATATATCTCATGACCAACAATGCAAATAAAAGTTTGTGCAACAATAGGTATCAACAATGGTTTCAACACGCAATTCACCAATAACAATGAGCTCAAAATGATGATGCAATGATAAAGCAATCCTTTCCAAGAATTATAACAATGAACATAAAATGATGATGCAATATGGATAAGTTTCAATTTGTAACAATGCATAGAATTCCTGTTATTCAGGTTTTTCTTAGAAAAGAGAGTTCTTAGTACTTAACAATTTCTTGAAAATCTTTAAAAATGATCAGTAGCTGGAGATAATGAAGAGTTAGCAGACTATTGAGAAAGAGTGGAAAGACGACAGAGAAAGCAAACCTTTAGCTCCGTGCTGTATTGAGCAAATGGGAAGCAAGTAAATAGAAGAATTGGCGACCGCTAGACTACCCAAAGTGATGAAAGGCCAAATTTTGCTTCAACACAGCGAGAGAAGAGTGGAAATTGCAACAACATCAAGTGTTGATCTGAAGTAAGATTATCTGAGTAAGAAATTACTGGAGCAGTCCATCCATTGTGAGCCTTTAAAAAGATTTTTTTCGAATTTTCATTAAGAATTTTTACTGTATTAATACTAAGCATTTTCATGTGTTTATTTTTAAGATATTGCAAAATTTATTTTAATTTTTGAGATTGTTCTGTTTACATCCCAAGTGTAATAATCCCGGGCAACGCCGGGTACCTCTTCTAGCAGATGCGCATTATAATCCAAAAATTACGGTATTTGAGTAATTATAAGTCCGATGATGATGGAATTATATTCAGTAGTACCTTTGCTAATGATACCTGTATGGTACCATTGGATATTTTCAATCCTTAAGATATGGCATGTAATATATCAAACAACTTGTAATGACATGACATGAACTTATATATAAGAATAGTTAGTAAGTTCGGAGGTGGCCGAATTTGATTCAGAGGTATATAACCAATGATACCATTATGGTCCCATTGGAAATTTCCAATGCTAAGTTATGGCATATAATGTATCAAACAACTTGTAAAGACATGTCATGAACCAATATACAGGGTGGATGCAAAAATGAGCTCCCTCCCCCTTTTTTTTAGTTTCGTAACCGAAGCAGATATGAATCCAATGAATAGGAAGTTGTGGGTGACCTATCCCATAGTGCACTTTTCATCATCCCAAATATACAAATTAGGACACATTAAAATGCTATCTTAAAAATACATACACAATGTTCAGGATGGAATTCCGAACAAAACAAAAATTTTTTTTTTCCAAAATGCGATGAACGGATCACCAACACTCCAAAGCAGGTCATAGGCGGGTTCTTTATCTTAGCCGGATGAGCAATCTGTCAGCCGCTAAGTTAGAAAACGCTTAATTGAGTTGCGCAGGCTTAGCCACTTGGAGCAGATACTCAGCGTTAAAAAAGGTCGCTGATCAGATATTTCGAAGGTGTTGGCGCCCATGAATAATCATATGCGTGTGCAAACGATGTATATCGGTCGCGTGGGGGTCTTTACAATTCGATGTGGATAAAGAAACTTATTATCGAATTATCGCTATGTGGTAACATATTAATATATGCGATATATGTGAAATACAAGGAGAGTCTCGTTGTGATATGACAATGGGCGTACATATATAATAACCGTGGACGACCACATTCACTCATTTGGCACGCATATAACAGTTTATAACATTTTATTTAATACTAGAAGAGGTACCCGGCGTTGCCCGGGATAATTACACTTGCACAAACTTTTCCTTTCATTGTTAGTCATGAGATATTGATTGTTGATCCCTGCCTTGTGTTGGTGCATTGCGTGTTGATACCATTGTTGATACCTATTGTTGCACAAACTTTGCCTTGCGTTGTTGGTCATGAGATATTTCTCATTAATATGCCCTGCCATAACCATGAATATCGATTTTTTATCGATAATTATTATTTTTCCGAAATCTGAGGTAGACAGTGACCTTCCACATGCTTTGAAGGTCATGTATGCGAAATTTCATCAAGATCGGAATAAAACTGTAGATTTGTATAAAAAACGTACAGACAAACAGACCCACAAACATCCTTCTTTATATAGATAGAAGATTACACACTCCTATATTACACATTCCGCCATCTTGGCTAGCCTATTATTTCAGCCTAGCGTTCTTCTTGATTTTCCATCTTATGACGTCATCACTGAGTTACTTTGCCAGCCAGCTGCTGAAGTTGGCTGAGATAAAAAGCCCACCTCATGTTGATCATTTCAGGAACTTGCACAGGGTGTTGCAGATACCTACAGGGCAGTATAACGGGAAGCTTACCCGCTCGATTGCAGGGGCGGGATCGACATCAAATGATAATTGGTAATTTTATCAAAAACATGACAGTTTTGATGTTCACCCCCCCCCCTCTTCGACTGTGGAAACTACTGGCTGCTGCAGGCCACCTTCATCTCCCTCCATTCTGCCAATCGATCGGGTAGGCTTCCCGTTATACTGCCCTGTAGTTATCTGCAACACCCTGCATGCTCACATAGGCTTATTATTTGCTTTTCGTCTTCGAAGTGAATGTTATGGTAATTTTTCCTAATTTCTTGATTAGCATGCTGAACATTCAAAAGATGGTAATTAATAAATTCAACATGTGATTGTTAGTGATCCGTTCATAGGATTTTGGAATTTGCTTTTATTTCGGAATTCCATCTGAACAAGTCTTCAGTTGAACTTTTTTTCGTGTATCTGTTACGGTTTTTAAGATAGAATTTGAATTTGTCTTAATTTGCATATTTGGGATGATGAAAAGTGCACCATGGGATAGGTCACCCACAACTTCCTATTCATTGGATTCACCAAAATTGACATATCTGCTTCGGTTTCGAAATAAAAGGGGGGGGGGGCTCATTTTTGTATCCACCCTCTATTAGGGTAGTTAATGAGTTCAAAAATGGCGATCATTTTCCAGATGTTCCTTGTGTATGTCACCAAGATCTAGAGGATAGTCTTTCTCGGAGAGTAGAAGCCGCAATTAATGCAAAAGGACGTTCAGCACCATAATAATTATCGTGAAACCAAGGAAACTTTCGAACTCATAGTGGATGAGATACACTTGTGCAGGTCATCGACTTTACATGTTTATAGTTCTTTTAGTAAAGATAAAAAAATTGACCCTAAGGATATTTGTTTCGGAAAGTGATGTACTATGGAATGTTTAACTTTACAGAATGACATGTTATAATTTAAAAACCTTTTAGGTTGAACGTATGGTCTTTATTATCTACACCTGAAGCTATGCAACTTCCTCTTTGATATTAGATTGAAACAGCAGGACATAGAAAATCAATAAACGTTCAAAGGTAATGAAAAACAAACAAAAATATTTTTATTATTAAAAAATTGAAAAAAAAGTTCCATAACGGCTAATACGAAAGTGAATTGTTGTAAACAAAGCTGGCTTATATAAATGAATCCAGAGAATACGTTTGTAGGAGAAAAAAAAAACTTAAAGAAAAGATGCAAAACAGAGAAAGGAGGTGGAAATGGGAAAAAAGCATCGATCGATAGAAGAGACGTTACGGAGCGTGCAATATCAGCCCTCTTTTGTGGAGCCTTATTAACAACCCCTCTTTCACGAGCCCCTCCTTGGCTCTTGGGGAGGTGAAATGATGTAGAATGCATGGGGAGAGGGGGGCGAGGAAGAGTGTGCAGCATGCAAAAGGGCGGGAAATGAAGGGTAGGCTACTAGCTAAAAACGATGGAGCTGGGGAAAATAGGTGGGGCTGTTTACGCAATTTACATGGATGGCAATTTTTTTTTTTTTTGAACAAGCAAAAAATTTCATTCGGTTTTGTAGAGAACCAGGCTTTACGAATGGAATGTGGATATAAATGTAACAGTGCACACAGAAGTCTTTGAATTAGAAGCATCTGTTTATTATTTTGTTGAACCCAGGTTGGCGTAGATATACTGGAAGAGGATCTTGCTGTCAGATATGCTTTCTAACATATCACGAACATTCCCTGTAGGGTTGAGAATCTGGTGAAGCTATTAATTTCGATTTTGGGTACAAAATTTCTGGTCATGTGACCAAGATGGTCGTCAGCTTGCTTAGAACTCCAAATTTTCTAATGGGAAGGGGGTCATGTGATATATGAAGTGCATGTGGAATTTTCTGACAAACACAATGGTGTTGTTATTTTTTACGTAGCTTTTCTCAAACTTGAGTTAATGCGATTTTTCGTTCAGACCTAACATCCACATTCACAACAAATGTGTTTCTGATTGTCAAATCCATTCTCCAGAGCACATAAGTGACCCCGGAGGTAAAAATCCATTGCAGTCTGTTCCAGGGATCTAGGGGCCACTCCACTTGTCCATTTCGACGTATCAAACGATTGGGAAATCGCAGATTCAGGCACTTCCTAAAGCACTGCTTTAACAGGGCAGAGCGCTATCTTGTTGAAAGAACTCTGGGTAGCCCCCATATTCATTGCTCATCTGAAACAATCGTGAATGGGACTTCAGATTGGAGTTGACAATCAGAAACTGCGGGCAAAACATTGAACGTATATCTTAGGACATGACATGTGTAACATTTTGTTAATTTGGAAACCAGCAGATGTGGTCTTTGTGATGAATGTGGATGTTATCTGACCAAAAACTGTATTAACTCAAGAATAAAAATAAAGTTACGTAAAAAATAACACCACTACAGTGTTTGTCAAAAAAACCCACATGCAATTCATATATCACATACCCCCTTCCCATTAGAAAATTTGGAGTTTTTACAAGAAGGCAACCTTCTTGGTTACTAAGGTCCCCCCCCCAACCTTAATAGTATTCCTAATCGATATTATTATCTCCAATAGCGTTTAGGTTTTTTTTAGGTGTGTCAGGATTTTTGGCACCCTGTAAACAGTCACGATTTCACGAGTCAGGAGTTTTCTCAAAGACGTGCGACTGTCTATTTAAGATTCTAGATCTGATGTGCTAGCATTGTTCAGATATGGACCCTTCATGAGTCATTGTCTTTGAGCCACAGTCACCTTTCAGACCAAGACTATGGATCTATTTATCAATGTTTGAATACTCTGGATATCGCAGCTTTCGAGAATCCAGTGAGCTACTTCGTTATTTTGATACCGCTCCCTCCTCCCTATTACTTTTCCGATAAACACTGAGTGAGCATATTATTATGACCACTTGACATGTTTATGCAAATACGCGCACGGACGTCGCTACAATGTTGCTAGCGGGCCGGACCAATATAAAAAGGGAAGGTGAGTGTCGTCGACAGCAGTAGACGTGTTCCATTCTTTAACTATGGGTAAACAACGCGATTTAACAGCCTTCGAACGCGGGATGATTGTAGGTGCTCGGAGCTATGGAGCGAGTATCAGCGAAACAGCAGCATTCGTGGGGTGCTGAAGAGCAGCCGTCGTTAAAGTATTTAAAGACTGGACGGTTAGCCGCAAGACGGGGTCTGAACGTTCGCGTTTGGCAGCCCGCGGATGGCTGATGATCGGACAGAACGGAGACTGTCACGACAGGTAAAGGATAACAGAAGGACAACTGTGCATCAAATCACTGCTGACCTTAATCAAGGGTCCTCCGAAACTGTCTCTGAATGCACTGTCCGCCGCATACTGCATCGCAAGGGATACGGAAGCCGAAGACCTGTCCGCAACCTTTGCTGTCTGCAGCCGCAAGCGGAAACGACTCCAATTCGCTCAGGAGCACAAGGACTGGACTATCGAGCAGTGGAAACAAATCATGTGGTCTGACTAGTCACGATTCCAGTTACATCATGCAGACGGCCATGTGAGAATCTGGCGGAAACAGCACGAAAGCATGGACTCCGCATGCATGAGTACAACCCTTCAGGCCGGTGCGGGCAGTGTTATGGTCTGGGGATTGTTTTCCTGGCATGCGTTGGGTCCGTTAATGCGTGTTGATCAACGTCTCGATGGCACAGCATACCTCTGTATCGTCGCCGTTCAAGTTCACCCTGTCATGTTGATGGCGTACCCTAATGGAGATGGCTACTTCCAGCAAGACAATGCGCCATGCCACAGAGTTCGTTTTGTGCAGGAGTGGTTCCAGGAACATGAGGGGAACTTTACCTTACTTCGGTGGCCCCCACATTCCCCATATTTCACTCCAATTGAGCATTTGTGGGACAAAGTCGAATGAACCATCAGACGGCAGGATCCACCATCGTCCAATCTAGCACAACTAGACAGTGCTATCCATCAGGCATGGTGTGAAATTCCTCCCACTACCTTCCAACATCTCGTGTAATCCATGCCACGAAGAATTACCGCAGTATTAAAGGCAAAAGGTGTCCCAACGAAATTCTGACAGGGTGGTCATAATAATATGCTCACTCAGTGTACTATAGGGGTCCTCAGAGTGTCAACCCAAAGATTCGACTATTCGTGTGTGGAGCGACCAAAAGGAAAACAATTGTTACCGGAGTGAGAGAAACAAGAAATTTAATAACAAAAATAGCAAAACCTTAATTTTATAAACAAGGCAGATACTTATACGAGGGTCATTCATAAAGTAAGGTCCGTTTTGCAATAAAAGCAAAACTGCTATATATATTTTCAAAATTTTTTCTTTACCAGATTCTAATTTAACTAATTTTCCACATAGTTTCCCAGTTTATTTAGGCACTTATCATAGTGATCAATGTACTTCCGCATGATCACATCTTAGGAGCTGCTGCCCGAGAAGAAAGTCACACATTTTTCACTTGTTCATCGTCGCTGAAATGCAGGCTGCCGATGATCTCCTTCAGCTCCCGGAACAGGTCGTAGCCAGTGGACGCGAGCTCCAGACTGTAAAGCGGGTGGCCAAGTTGTTCCTAACAAATGAGATATTTTGTTTGGGAACAACTTGACCACCCGCCTTACAGTCCGGGCCTCGCGTCCAGTGGCTAACACCTGTTCCAGGATCTAAAGTAGATCATCGGCAGCCTGGATTTCAGTGACGATGAACAAGTGAAAACTGCGTGATTTTCTTCACGGGCGGCAACTTCTATATAAGTGAACATGCGGAAGTACATTGAGCGCTATCACCAGTGCTTAAATAAAGTTCGAATCATTATTACAACTGGAACAGATACAGTAAATCAGAGGATTATTACACCCCATAAGACAAACTAATATCTAACGCTGTCTAACTTAACTCTGTTTACAATACATTTACAATAGAATATTATTGAATAACATATTTACAATCA
Source organism: Rhysida immarginata (assembly GCA_023313115.1). Taxonomy (NCBI): domain Eukaryota; kingdom Metazoa; phylum Arthropoda; class Chilopoda; order Scolopendromorpha; family Scolopendridae; genus Rhysida; species Rhysida immarginata. The sequence continues at coordinate 15,864 of JAHWFO010096280.1, read as the reverse complement.
CCCAGCTATTACCCCGGGTGGAACTCAATATAGATACACTGCACCCTTGAGACAACAATAAGTATGAAATTGATATCCACACGTCATCACGATTATACTTGAACACTCATAACACCTCGGACGTCCTCTTTTATGCTCCCACCACGAGGAGAGGCACTGTAACCTAACCCACAGTATCCACTGTTACTATACAAATGAGAAAGCACATAGGTCCTCACCATTACTAAGTCTAGGCTAGAGATATCCAGATTCCATGCGCTTATATCCCATAGTTGCACTCAATAAATACCCTGACTATGGCTCCTTTCCTTTATAAGCAAACAGCACAACCTAGCCACTTATACCCACATATATCATTCAACTACCCAGTATTGGGGTCAATCTGCTACGAAGAGCTCCAACTGCCCATTGCATTATCCTAGTTAAGGCAAACTGCCAGCAATTTACATACAGTTATCATTATTTCACTAAATACTATACAGGGTGTTTTTGAATTGAGTACAGATTTTTTGGGAGATGATAGAAGAGGTCCTTAGAAGTATTTTTTGTCATATGAACATGGGGTCCCCGCAGCTCCGTTTACTTACAATACTGCATTGAACAATCAAATGACACCGGGAGGCAGTGTGTGTTGGGAGGCCTAGATTATTTTATTTTTAACAATTAACACAAGCAATCTACTGTAATAACTTTTAAAGTAATTGTTTGCAAAGAAATTTCCAGGTGCAAGTGCTTGTTTGTTGAAAAGTCTTAGGACAAACTTCGTCAAGGAGATTCCATGGTATCCAAGCCCTTTGTAAAATACGATTAGTCCATATGTAAATGAACTAATTGCATTCTGGGAAAGCAGTAGGTAAAGATTTGTTTAAAAAAGTTCACTTGATGTACTTTTTACATGTGTAAAGTTAAACAAACAGTATGTATCGTTTTACATGGAGTGATTATGCAGACATGCATCTGCTGGTACCATGGATGATGCAAGGCGTTTGTATGCTGAACGTTATCCCAACAGTTAATTGCTTGTGTTAATTGTTAAAAATAAAATAATCGAGGCCTACCAACGCACACTGCGTCCCGGTGTCATTTGATTGTTCAATGCAGTATTGTAAGTAAACGGAGCTGCGGGGACCCCATGTTCATAAAACAAAAAATACTTCTAAGGACCTCTTCTATCATCTCCCAAAAAATCTGTACTCAATTCAAAAACACCTTGTATAGTATAATGAGCATAACAAACAAGCAAATATTGCTTTATTAGACAGGACTAAGAATGTAATTTGACACATAACTATTAAAACCAGTTACTAAGTTGACTGTGTATACAATCTGCGAATTACACATTAACTTATAGCACCCCTCCTCCTCCAAAACGAAAAAGAATAAAACCTCTGGATACAATACAATCATTCCACATACCAAATCCCAAATACATTGCGTTGTGTTAACGTTACATATAGCTGTTCAAGAATAGGTCAATTAACGACATACAGTTTATTCCAGCTGGAAACGAGTGTCAAGCACTTCCCCTACCAGTAAGGCAGATTGTCTATCTCAAAGTTAGCGCGAAGTTTCATTTCCCCTCTTACGGAACAATCTCATGAAGTACTCATGGCAAATTTATTGATCACCACTGATAAGCTCTGCCTCCCTTGTCCATGACATCAATTAATCGCCAATAAGCAATAATAATTCACAAGGTCGGTTATATCACCCATCATGGCAAAATAGCTTAAACACTGATATGGATTGAAAAGACTGGATCGCTCACCCCATTGTTAACGGGTGTAACAAAAATGATTGCGCAATAGCACGGGCAGGCGCATCTAACCGATGAAAAACTGAGGGCGATTCCTCAATAAGGCCAAGAAGAAAGTTATTATTTTAGCTCAAAAAAAATTAAACCGCAACATTAAGTGAAACAATTAACAGAAAATTAAATTAATAATTATCCCCCTTGCAGTAACAATAAATTAGACAATAAAATAACTGCAATATCGTTAAAAAAAAGCTTTTATTGACATTTGTTTTTACATGCGAATTAAACAAGTGAATTAAACACAAGTGAATTAAACAAGTGAAGTACACAAAAATAACATTAAACAAGTGAAACAACTAACAGCAAATTAAATTAATAATGAAAATAATACTATATTAATTAATTTTACTAGCAAGTGATTATTTTGTATAATACAGGGTGTTTCAAAAAAACACTCCACTGGAATTTTTCTAAGTTCAATTTCTCATTGGGCACGAAACTCTATCTAGAGCACTGATATGGATTGATAAATAGAATGGAATGGTTCATTTTCTAACGTTGGTCTTGTGGTTCAGTAAAAGAAAAAAAAGTGTCACTCCTAACCTCTAGATAGAGTTTCGTGCCCAATGAGAAATTAAACTTACAAAAATTCCAGTGGATTGTTTTTTTTTTGAAATACCCTTTACATTGTAATAACAAGAACATAAGCTACTAATTTAAAAAAAAAATTAATTTCTTGTTAACAACTCGTCGAATTGTCATGAAATTTGTGTTAATCGATAGAGGATAATACATATTATATCGTAATGGCGATCCATTCGCTCGATTGCCATTAATTATTCTGATTAAAGCCACTTTCTTACCTTTCTCCATAGGCCGTAATGCAGAAACGTCCTCACTTTTCGAAATCGATTAGTCGCGCCTGTCCACTCATTTTTGTTACTCTCGCAACAATAGCAATAGCAAACAGTTGCGCGATCCAGTCTTTTCAATCCATATCAGTGGGCTTAAACCAATGACGTATATTAAAGATAGACTCCGAATCCTATTGTTGTAACTTGAAGCAAATTGGGAAGCTCCATGCCCAAAACTGTCATGGCCGAAAGTGAGTGAAGATTATGCAAAACACATGGCTAAACACAAGAATAGCTGATTAATAATTCTTTCACACACCGATCACGGAGTGATAATTTATCTTTTCGTTTATTTTGTATTTGAAGTATTTTATTATATTTTATAAACAATTTTTCGATCATGGTTTCAATTTCAATTTCGTTTCGATTGTCTTTCAGTAACGTATTTTCATTTTAGTTACGTATTTTTAATTTATTTTTGTGGAAAATGGTTCCTGGTCCTTTTTCTTGTCTGTGTGTACAGTTGTACGCAGTTTAACTTTGAGGATTGGTTTTGAATTAATTATTCCTCAGGCCCAAAATCTTCAAAAACAAATCAGCCAGACAGCTAATCACTCCACGGCTCACTCCTGCCCAGAACTATCATGGCTCAATTTGCTTCACTTTTTGCCGCAGTTAACAATAGGATTCGGAGTCTATCTTTAATATACGTCATTGGCTTAAACAACAACATTGCGACTTCATGTGTCACGTCAAAACGGAGGGCAACAATCAAGGCTTTGAATAACCACGTAATTGTTGCACTCCTCTCTATAAACTTTCAATATGTTCCATGAATATAACAATTAACAACCTTGATACTACAATGTGATAGCACCCCGTGGAAACTTCTGCCTTAAACCAGCAGAACATCCCAACCCTGCGGACAACTCACGACATGCCTGTCACAATTTCAATCGTTGCTTCAGCTAGACGAGTACCAGAGACGAGTCCCTTTTGGAAGTCAGTTTGGTCCTTCTTTTTCCCCATGTTGGTGAAGGTCTGTGAGTACGAGTCATAAATCCAGCTCATTCTCAAACAACACGCTTCATGTCCTCAAGCTACTTTGCATAGAAATGGATTAAAACAAATTTCCATGTTTCACATATGTTTCTACTATTGGCCTGTGTGTGTGTGTGTGTGTGTGTGTGTGTGTGTGTGTGTGTGTGCGTGCGCATTCCAATGAGGACCATATTTATCATATTAATTAAAACGTTACCATACGTTATTCGTATCGATAACTAGTAAGCCAAAAATAGATCCTCTGAAATGTAAATACAAGCAACGATTTTGTGGAACCATTCGAAACTCGTTAATAATATACACAACGTAAAGTCCAGTGGGATTTTATCCATTTTGATAACAGTTCCCGAGAGCCCAAAAGTGATTTCCAAATTGCAGTTCCCGTCAAAGGAATTAATGTGCAATGAAACGAAGATGTAAGCGCAAAATCAGCTGAATAATGACCGCAAATGAGAGTGATCTGGTCCTGTTTGTTAATTTTTAAAAATCTTGTGGAAAACAGATGGGGTGTCTAGGATATTTCCTAATACAGAAGCTTATGCTTGGCAAGACTCCTGGAATTTCTAGGAATGGATAATGAAGATTGGTAACGTGCAATAACCGTCATGAATATCCCATAGGACCATCTTTGGAATGTAATGTGGTCTGAGAGAATGGAATCTAATTTGATGGTGGTTAATGATATTTTACACTATTTGACATGTAGAAGCTGTCCAAGTCTCTACAGAGATGTGGACGAGAGGATATCAATTTTTGACTGTATTTGCCAATACAACTTAACTCCGATGTATCAACTTATGATACACTTTCGTGGACCCCTTACGTGCACTAATGCTTAGAAACTCAACTTAGGCCATGTAATATATCAATCGATTCGTACTGACGACTCATAAGTGAATGCAATATTACTTTTTGCTTATCATTTAACCAATGCTGATATCAGCTGGGAGCACGTGTTCGTTTTATGAAGCTTTGTCGAGGCACGCGCTTATTTCGTTTAAACAATTCATAAAAGTCTGAGGCAAAGCTACAAGGAACTTAATAGATAAAATTAAGAATGAAAATTTTGTAAACATTTTGATCGACTAAAGGAAATCACCTATTTCTAAACTTTTCTTCCTTCCTGAGATCATGCCAATAATAGGCTAGACCATCAGGGCCATTGAGGTTGAATTTCTTCTCATCACTCCAAACAACACGCTTCCATATATCAGTCCACGACATCAGGAAGGAAGAAAAGTTATTCTCCAAACACCAGTGTGGAGGAGGAGGAATAATGATCTGGGGAGCCTTCGGATGGAACGGCAAAACCAATGTGGCTTTTCTGTCAGGTAGAATGCGAGCTGCAGACTACCAAACAATTATGGAAACCCATTTGCTCCCATTTGGTGAGGCTCTGGGAGGTGCTTCTTGGATTTACCAACAAGACAATGCACCAATACACAAGGATAAATCAACAATAAAGTGGACTTTAGCAAATGGGGTTCAACTTTTAGATTGGCCTGCCTATAGCCCGAATTTAAACCCCATAGAAAACTTGTGGGGGAGTTTATAGAAAACTTGCACGTGGAATTTATAGTGGAGGCAAGCAGTACGATTCAGTTGATGCTTTGAAGACTGCAATTGTCATCAAGTATCTGCTAAAACTAATTCAGTCAATGCCTGATCACATTTTTAAAGTGATCTCCAAAAATGGTGGGCAAAACAATTATTGAGAAATGATGGACCTATCAGTTTGCAACAAGTTATAATGAATATATTGTTATAACTTAAAAATTGTTAGATTTTATTTGAATTTTTTAATTGTATTTTATACTACAAAGAGTGTAGATTTGAATTTATACTAGTTGTTTTGTGATTAAATATATTTTTGTTTTGGAGGCTACTTTAATCTTTTTGGAACTCACTGTACATCTGAGATCATATGCGCCTAGCGTGATCATATGATCACACTAAATTTGTTATAGCAGATTGTCACCAAATTTAAAAATTTTCACTTCTTTATAACGTTATCTGGAAACAATGCCATTTTATAATGTATACTATAATTTTCAAATCAAAAATTGGATAAGATACAAGTCTGTTTACTTCGGATATAAAGTTGCTACTTTTTCAACATTGCAGAAAGTACTAATGTTTTTTCCATGGTCCTCAAAACACTGAAACTCTCGAATAAAACTTGAGAAATGGTCCTCAAAGCAAAAACACAGTGCTTGGGTGAGTTTTATAAAAGTGGCCCGGTGAACAACGTGTAAAAATGAGCATGAAAAGAGATAACAATGATCAAAGATCAGAGTATGTGCTGGAAGTGTCCTCCATTGACCTCCAGGCACGTGTGAAGGCGTGTCCACATGTTCCTGAAGGGTTTCCGCAGGAATGACCTGAATGGGTGCCTGGACGTTTTGTTGAAGTTCGGCGACTGTGCACGGATTGTTCTTGTAGACCACACCTTTCAGTGCACCCCAGAGGAAGAAATCGCAGAACGATAGGTCTGGCGACCGTGACGGCCAGGGCTGTTCTGTTCCTCAACTAATCGCATTTTCGGGTGGGAAAACTTCCTGGATAGGGGCAAGTGTTGCGTGTGCAGAATGGGCTGTTGCACCATCTGTTTGCAAAGTAAGCATTGGCACGCTCGTAATCAGTAAGTTGTGCGGCAAACAGGTTGAAGATGTTGTGCACATAACGGCCACTATTCACAGTTTCATTGAAGAATATTGGGATGATGCGGCAGGCGGAGACAGCACACCATATTCCAATTTTTTGTAGATGCAGTGTAGACTCCAAGAACACATGCGGATCGAGGGAAGACCAGTGGCGCATGTTCTGTGAGTTGATGTATCCGGACAGATGGAACCACGCTTCATCTGAGATGAACACATAGGAACCATTCACAAAACTGAAACCTGGCCGGCTTGTCCACATCATGCAACTGATTCACAGTGGTCATTTTGAAAGGGTGTAAGTGTAAATCCTGTTTCAAGATTTTCATTGCACTTGACTGAGACAAACCCAGTTGCTGAGACAGCCGCCGTGATGACGTTTTGGGACTGCTTAGCGTGTGTTCTTCAACACCAGCAATGGTTGCTGTCGTACCGACCGTCCTTTTGCGCACTTTCTTTGCATTCAGTACTGATCCCGTTGCATGCCATTTCGCAATTAAGTTTTGCATTGCACTCGTAGCAGGAGGTTTTGCATGCATAGCACTAACTTGAAACTTAATTTTAACTCATCATCTGCACACTGTTTCCATGACCCATGCCGTGCATAGTGCTCTATCACAAAAATGCGCTGTTAGAGATAACACCATTTTCGCCACTTCGCACAAACGACTACCATGCACACCAATGTCACTCTCTTAACTGCGCAATATCACATGAATGACAAGTCATTTGAAAACTTGCTGTGCAGTATTTCGCACCGGGCCACTTTTAAAAAACTCACCCTGTACAAGCGATCCCAAGAGGACACATATTTTTAAAGAATGCTATGATGTGGCTGTGTTTGCTTATGCAAGTGTAGAATGTGATTATGTGATCAATAAGCTAGCCAGGTCATCCAAGTGACTCATTATTATCAGTAGCCGATTAAGTTTTAGGCCCAATACAAATAATTTTGGAAATGTTAGGCATATTTGGTAATCGAATTACGAATTACATTCTTATCTGAGATATATTTGTTAAAAGTTATGGGAAATGCGCAGGCTTAAGAAGAGTTTGAAACGGCGATTCGCCTTCAAGTGTGAAATGCAATGGATATATCCTGCTAACAAGCGCGTGATAATTAATTTTCGTTCCTTTGGCTTCCTCTCCGTTCCCTTTGAATGAAATTAATAAAACTCATCAAAGCCTTTCCGAAATCCATATTGGAATTCGGTCGATGGAGACAAACTCCAAATCTTTGAAAAGAGCTTAGAAAAGCCTGCAAGCGATCCTTGATGCTTTCAGCTCTGCAAATTTCCACTCTTCGCCTATGAAATATTAATCAAGCTGTGAACTTTGCTGGAACTTATGGCCTCCAGTGGCTACGTAAAGGAACGCTCAAATGTCTCCGACTTTTCAATTATTTTTCATTCTTCAGGAGGGAATTTTTTGGAAAAAGGCAACACAAAGCTTTGATTACGTGCCGCCTTGTGGAATGTTCAATCAATCCTTGTTACAAATAAAGTGCTTTTTTTCATGTAAGCACTGCTGTCGAGAAACAAGATTAAAAATTGATGTACACAAGGAAGAAACATGACACGAGAAAATAAAAATGGGAAATTGAAAATGCTTAAAGTGCGTCGAGCTTAATTTCTGCGCCTAAGGTTGCACCTGTTCGTGGTACTTGCCATATCAAACGCTTTACTCGTACAGGCAAGAAAACTTTAGAAACTCTTTGCTACCGATGATACTTTAGATTCAGTTTTTATTTTTCCAATTTCCTAATAAATTGCAACACATTTTCACTTTTTTTTTCCTACTCCGTCTGTAGTGGAAGGTTTCAGGCAGCTGGTATCGATTTTTAGCACGCGATAATTTTTATTGGAATTTCCGTTGCTTCAAGAGTTTTTTTTTAAAGTTAAGGCAATTAGAATCCATAAGCTCTTTGATTTTTTAAAGTTACTAAATTAGAAAAATCGTCTAAAAATATTTTATTTGAGAACTTTGACTTGTCGGATCGCGAAAGAAGTTACATCTCTGTAGGGTAGATGCACCAGTAGTTGACAGTGTACCAGTAATTGACAATCCACGATTTAAAGGCTTTTAATAAAGTAACAAAGCAAGAAAAGGGACTGGGGTTGCCACCTCTTATTAAACAACGTATTAGGCTTCCCAGAAAAACAAAAAACAAGGAACTTTGGTCCCTATTATGGCCGCAAACACATGTCGATTGTTCAATGCCTTATCGAGTCGAAAAAACCTTGTAATGAACCACTACACGAGGGTTTGAGTACTTGAATTTATTTCATGAATGTTATGCAATATTTGTTATTAATTTTACGTGAACCTTTTTGTGTGATCAGTGGACAATACTTCTAGTAGTAACAGAATTTCTGATGACTAATTTTTTAACTGTTTTAATCCACCGTCAATTGCTAGAACCCAGATATGTAGTGTCACTAGTACTATTGTAATTGACATAACCTGTCAGTTATTGATAATTTCTGTGTTTAAAAAAAAAACGACCACAAAATATACTAATGTGGTTTAGAATGTAGGGTAATAATAAGGTAACATGATGGTTTTAAGTGTAACTTCTGAATTTCCAGTATTTAACCTAACTGTGTCAATTATAGGAACTTGACTGTCAATTTCTAGATCACCCACTTTGACATAAATCTTCTACGCCCTATTCGCCGATTCTTTTTGTTGGTCCTGAATCTTGTCACAGAGACGATCAACAGATAGCCCAGGACAAGTTATCTTCCAAGAAAAAAACTACTTACTATTCTGTTTACTATGATAAGACGTAGCATAGGATGAATTAGATGGATTTTGCAAAGTTGGAGAACAGTTGTCAAAAATCAAGTTCTATGAACAAATTGTTGGCCAAGATCTGATGATACTGCACTACTGGAAAACACCTTCATTTTTTATGGTCTTTGCACTCTACATGGGAATAGACTGATTTTATTTATTATTTCAAATCGGAAAAAAGATAAATGATCAATATGAACAACTTAAGTTTTAAAAAGCACAATTTTAGTTATGTTAAATACTTTACACATTCTTAAAAATGCTTGATTTCTTCAGCTACTTTTGAATGTTATCAATTTTTTTTGTATAAATATATAATAAAAATGTGTAATTAAAATATTGTCAATTACTGGTGAAACTGCCTGTCAACTTCTGGTGCATTAACTGTCAACTACTGGCGATTCATGCATTAGTTAGAAAAAAATTTAATAACTTAATAGCTTTTACAGATATAATAATTGTATAGAGATTGGCGCATTCTGCATTCTATTTATAATTTAATGGTATAATTAGAAAAGTGTCAAAATACAATTTGCATTACGTACACAATTTTGTTTCACAGTAATGTCTTAAACTGTCCATTACTGGCACATCTACCCTACTTAAAGAAAATGTACAGAAGAATTACGGAGAAAAGCGCTAATTTTTGATGGATGGTCAATTTATTATGACCATCTCCTCCTTTGCCTTTAATACTGCGTCGATTTTTTTGTCATAGAGTCCAGGAGTGGTTCTTAGGTGGTTTCTGGTATCTAGGATCATGCTTGATGGTTGCATTTTTCAGTTGTCCAATTTGCTGATTGTGGATCTAGCTGTCTGATGGCGTTTTTGTTTTTTTGTCATACATACGTATTTGACTTGCCCCCTACCCCAACATAAATCATTGTGGGTGTGATTGCAGCAGCACGAATAAGGCTTCCAATTAATTCTCTGGTTTTCTATCAGGTCGTTGCATATCAAATGTCGGATTTCGAGGTGGGTTCCGCGCTTCAGCACGGTTTCCACGTTTAGTAGCAAGTACCCATAACAAAGTGGTACATTCCCAGAGATAAACCTATCAGCGAGCAGCTGCATGAAATTTGCCTGTCTGCTATGATATTAAATAGCGTTTGAACCCAAGCGAAGATAATAATGACTTCACACTGCATGTAACACCTCTCGAAACATCAATAAGGTATTCGGTGTAGGCACCATAAACGAACGTACTGTCCAACGTTGGTTTCGAAAATTCCGGGCGAGAGTGACGGACCTGGCAAATGATGAACCCCCGCAACAGTTCCCTAAACCCCCGTTGCATCCCAGGAAGCTCATGGTTACAGTTTGGTGGAACATCTGTGGTGTAGTGCATTACAGCTTGCTGCAGCAGGGGCAGACGATCACCGCTGCCACCTACTGTCCTGAACTGCATCGTCTGCACACAAAACTGTGTCAGCAAAACCTGCTCTTGTGCATCGCATAGGCGTCCTTCTGATGTATGAAAACGCGCGTCCGCACGTTGCACGAAAGACCTGGGGCTACGAGGCGATACAGGCTCTGGGCTACGAGGTGCTTCCACACCCCCCGTGTTCTCCGGACCTCTCCCCTACCGACTATCATCTTTTCCAGAGCCTGGACAATTTTCTTCGGAGGAAAACATTCCTAACCCAAGCAGACGTCGAAAACGCATTCAGGGAGTTTATTGAGTCCCATGACCATGGATTCTATCGAAGAGGGCTCAAGAAGCTGCCAAATCGTTGGCAACAATGTTTGGATTGCAATGGGGCTTATTTCGAATAGCACGTGTGAAGGTGTCCTTTCTAGAGGGCAATCCGACATTTGATAAGCAACGATTTGATAATTTTCTCGGGCATAAATCCAATAGAGCACCTTTCAGACTCATCTGAACTCACCTGTTCATTCCCTTCGTCTAAAGTACGAGGTGCTACCCAAAATTTCCCGAAATGTACCTCTATAAAGTACGCAACTTACCCAATCTCTTAATTTCCTACGTCACCTTGGTCATCTATACATCGCTTCCAGCGATATTCCCACTCCTGGAAGCACTCCAGGAAATTCTCAGGTTGGAGCATGTGTAACACCTGCTGCGATTCTGCTTGGATCACTCCAATTGAGTCAAATCGCCGCCCTTTTAACCGCAATTTCAATTTTCAGAAGCGGTAGAAATTCGCAGAAAAAAAGCGGACATGTTCTTTTAATTAGGGAAGTACATCACATGCGAGCGATTTGTGCGCCGGAGCATTGTCATGATGGAACAGCCACTCTTTCTTTCCACATCTCTGGCCTTTTGTGCCTCACGTTTTCCCCTCAAACGTCTCAACACGCCCCCTATGACAGTTCAAGGTGATCACAAACATCGTGGATAGTCTGCCTTCGGTCTTCTCGGAACACGTCACGCATTTTCGTGATCATTTCTGGAGTTGTGCTTGTTGACGGTCGTAAAGAATGCGTGTCGTTTTCCACAGACTCCCGACTATCTTTGAAACACTTCAAACACTTAAATTTTTTGGTTTTGGCCTAAAGCCTCCTTCAACAGTCTGTGGGTTTCAGCCGCAATTTCTTAAGCTTTAATATCAAGAATCGCAGCACGACAAACACAAAGAGTGACAAAAACAGCTCAAACTCAAAATCACATGGACATATGATGACACGGCTTGGCAAGATTACAGCAGAGACTTACACCTAACACCATCTATCGGCAATAGTTCGTACCTCTTAGGTTCGGTCAGAATAAAACAATTTCGGGAAAATTTAGGTAGCACCTCGTAGCTGACAAAGGATTATATAAGGGAATCTGCTGATAACTCGGCTTCGCCCGGGACTTTATCTATTCTCTTATTGGGTTCACCTGCCTTAGATTAAAATGATATCCATCTTCACCAACGGGGAATATCACTGGATACTTTAGATCTATCTTTCCTTCGAAGTTTTCCTTGCCCATGACGTAGAAGCTCTTATTATTCAGATATTTCCAAAGCCCAAATAGCATTTTGTCTTTTAGCAGTAGAGTTTTCCAACCAACACTCGTTTACTCTCTTTCATTTCCAAACACACAAACAAACACACAACTTTCGCCAGTCGTCTGGACATTTGTTGGGAGCTCAAGGGAGACACATGTATCTCCTTTGAGTTCTGGATAGACGCTTCCGTATTTTTTCATCTGCTTTACTCATTTTATGCTCATTGTTAATAATTCTTGGAAACAAATCATCACCACGTCAGTTTCCAAAACATTGACATTCACTCGCAAATCGGGTATCATCCACAGGGCGCTCATCACCCATTTAAGGATGGCGCCACCGTTCCGCCATCTTGCCACTGGCAAAAGAGCTTAGTAAGGCTGCATTACCTGTATTGAGTTTTTTTAAGCATCAAGCTACTTTATAGTTATTTATTCACCTGGAGAACTTGCACTAAATTTAGATATGTACTTGTATAACATATTAAATACTGTGCCATTATAGGTCTGACTAGTGTTACTCTTATTTAAATATTTATCCTTCAAAAAAAAACTGGCAAGTTATGTCTAACAATTGGACTGATCAGCTAACCAATTCTCGCAGTATACGTGTATAAGCTGATATAAAGTACGATTTTAAGCGCTAGATAGAGAATTTTCCACTCAAAAGTTCTATACGCAATTGATTAGTTTATTGCAGTTAGCAGCGATAAGGTATTACATTTGTTATGATGCATTTACGTTCAGAACACATATACAATATGTACATTGTATATACATTATGAAGGTAAATACTGTATTTACAACTATATTTACAACCTTACATGTATACAAACCTGAAAAAAGGGACACAAATAAGAAATCTCATTGATGCTGGAACAAAATTATTTTAGGTCCAGTTAACCCATTTTAGTCGTTTATTCTGATAATTTTACAATTTCTTCCACATTTCTGCTCGCTCCTATGTGGCCCCAATGACTCCAATGTTTCTTTTTGCCAGTGGCAAGATGGCTGCTCTGTAACTTCCGGTTTCTGCACAGTATGTGGCATTTTCCTATGGCCATGAGCGCTCTAGCCTTACTTACCTTTCCTACTCTGAGGGTATCATCCTTACCCTTAACCATCAAATAAACTGATCTGGCCTTGCGAGACGGAGCTGCTTGGTGGCTTCATGGAAGTCCAATTGAATATCCGCGATAGCTCAATTGGTAAGAACGGTACAAGTGATAGGCATGGTCCCTGGTTCGAGTCCAGGTCGCGGTATTTTTCCTTCCCGTTTCTATATCTTATTGAAAAACTGACATTTCAAAAATTAGATAATAAGTCATCGTATAATTCTTTGTTCCGGTAGATGGATTTTACTCTTCAAATGTAAAAACCATGTTATCAGTGAATGGATATTACAGTCTAATGAAGAAAAATGTCTTTGCGATTCATATATTCATAATATTCTGCCCATCTTGAGTTTAACAATAATACTGTCGTAACAATCGAAACAGTTCCTTTTTGATTAGAGAGAGAACCAATACCGCCTAGAGAGAAAGCCTGCTCACGGTAAAATCATACATAGTTACATCACCTACGGTAGGGACAATTTCAGGCTAATTATTGCTTGAAATATGATCAACAATACCCTACCGTAGGTGATATAACAATGTATGATGTTTTCGCGCTCAGGCTTTGAGTAGAGGTGGTGTTGCTTGAACCTGGTGACACTGATTAGCCAGTAGGATCGCTTGGATCTACACAGTCACAAACGAACAACCAAACTAACTTTTGGGCTGAATAGTAATGCCTCCATGGCTGTAACTTTTTTATTTTTTAACCGATTTTGTCGTCGACACGAGGATTGAATGGCAGCTTTGGATCCTCTTCTTCAGCACGATAACGCCCGTCCGCACACGATCGCCACACATCAGAGGGGGTTGCAGCGCCTACAGTTCAAAGATGAAAAACTGCAGTTAAAAAATGAAAGACTTTGCACCTTGCGACATTCACCACTTCCCAAAGAGGAAACAGCCCCTTAAGGGGCATGAGTTGCGTTCTGACGACGAGGTGAAACCTGCCGTTCGGTCTTGGTGTCGACAACAACCCCGGAATTCCCCTCCGACGGGTTCACCCGACTAGTCACGCGTTGGTACAATGCGTGGAAAGGGATGGGGACTATGTCGAAAAGTGAATAGTGCACTGCATAGAGGAGAAATGTGAGTATCAGTTACAAAAAGAATTTTGAAAATCGGTTAAAAAATAAAAAAGTTACAGCCATGGAGGCATTACTTTTCAGCCCACCCTCGTAGATAATCAAACTTTGGGATACTTGCATTTAAGATGTGTATCCTCCACCCCTAATCTCACTGCCCTCCGCTGAATCACTGGCTAACGAGTTCCGACGTGCTTCAGGAAGCATGGCCAGCACTAGATCTCTCCGCAGAAAATTACAATGGACTCTGGAACAGTGGAAATGTGTTCATTGGAATGACGAGTCCCGTTACACCATCCGGCAAACGTTTGGGTCTGGCGGACGCCTGGGGAACGCTTCCTGCGCGAATCTGTTGTGCCTACTCTGAAGGTCGGTGGTGGAGGCATCTTGGTCTGGGGATGCTTCTCATTGTTTGGGGGCTGGATCCCTTGCTTCAATGAAGGGAAACCTTAACAGTGCACGTTATAAAGACAATCTGGATAATAATTTAGTACGTCCAACATTCGAGATGCCTGCAAGACATAAATGTTGTAAAAATAGCCTGGCCCTTTCAGATCTGGGAGCTAATTCCAATCGAAGCTCTTTGGGATGATTTGGAACACCGATTGCGGGCCAGATCGATTCCGCCAACATATACTGTTGACCTCGAAAACGCACTTAGGGAAGGCAATTCCTGAAGAAACTTTCCAAAAACTAGTCGAAAGCCTCCTCAGCAGAGTTCACGCTGGTATTGCAGCGAAAGGAGGTCCAACGACATATTCGTCACGTCTTAATAAAACTTCGTTTCCTCATGTGCATATAGAGTATAGGGATCAATAAATTACTTTGTGGATAAGTGGATCGACCGCTATAATAGTTATTTTAATTGAACGCATTGCAGTTTGTATGGCTCCAAATGGCAATGGACACCTTCCAGCATGTTATTAATCCTTTCCTCAGCCGCTTAGCTGCTTTGCGTGCTCCACAGATCGGTTAATCTTGTGTACTAGGTACTAGTTCTATAGATACTTGAATATTACCTCTACATAATAGAATACAATACAAATATTCTTTATTGACACCAAGGAACAGATACAACCAAACGATAGCGCGTTTTAATTTGGTTGTAGCGCCATCTGTTGTTTGTTTTGTGAACTAAAGTATACCTTGAGCGCATGTCAGCTTGTATAGGACTGTTAGCTTAAGAGAGTTTAGCTTAGAAATCGCACACCATTTTTAAGTTATACCTAAAACAATATAACTGTGGAAATAGCCTTAATATTCGTGTAGGTTTTTACGCGATGAGGTAACAAACATACAGCTTTATCAAAGGTATCGTCTTTAAAACTTTATTATTTGTATCCGTGAGATACAGTGCAAATGCCATACAGTCACAGGTTTCTGTCTTATCACTCACTATTAAGAGCCTCGGAGCCAAAACCTATAGAAAGTCATTGTAACGGCTTTAACAAGTAAATGTTTTCACTGTGGAGAGGCGCGTATTGACTAAAAATTGTTTGTTAATAATTATTCTATTCTCTGGGTAGAAGCATATATTTGAAAAATTCTATTAAATTAAGCGCACAGTTTTAAGCAAATAC
>JAHWFO010096279.1:20467-35997 GCA_023313115.1 Rhysida immarginata | reverse complement strand
TGATTCATCATATCAGGACGGAACCTAGGCTGAGGACGATCAGGACGATCAAAACGGACTAGCTCTTCAAGGTATCACTCTACTCTCTTTTCAGGTATCATTTCATTATTCTCATTTCACGATGCGCCCTTTTCAGGGCGATATTCACCTTCTGTTACGTCTTATGTGCTGGTCCCTGGCGTTGGAATTAATATTCCTGTAAACCAGTACATCAAGACGCTCATTATCCTTCTGGGTCCCTGGCGTTGGGATTAATTTCCTCGCAAACCTAACTAAGGACATTTTCTCATATCATCTATTCTTATTCTAATCATTCACGAGCGGGTCCCTGGCGTAGAATTAATTTTCTCGCAAACCTGACTTGTTCTTTTTTCTTAGAGCTAGGTGCGTCCTTCTTAGGACAGCTTCTTTAGTACACACTTAGCTGCGTGGTTACTCCCCCCCCCCTGGTTCTATACATTTATATATGATGGCTTCGTCCAAATTAACCAATTTGAAGTCTGCTAAAGAGCATTTGCTAGTGGCGGATGGTAAAACTGTGTCCTGCAAAAAGGCCTATCGGGATGCCTGCTTGGATGCTAGGTTTGCTGCATTTGACTTAGTGTTCAACGAAAGTTTAGAAGCCCTCCGGGATGAAATAAACGCTAAGTATAGTGCACTGGAGGAAAAAGTCGAATCCCTGCACAAAAGTTTTGAGGAGAAGTTCGAAGGTATCAATAAGGAAATTAAGGACTCTCGTAGAGATGTTATTGACAAGATAAGCGAACTTAAGGAAGCCTTTGGGAAATGCTCCGGGGCTCCGAAGGCAAGAAACTCCACGGAAGATAATCCAGTTGATAACAGCAAGGTAAGTAATGTCTTAAAAACTATTTCCTCTTCTAATAGTATGGAGTCTATGGATATAATAGAAAATAGTGACTGTTCGACAAACGGTGGCTGTAAGAGAAGTCACTCTGACGGAACTGGTGAAGAAGTGGATGACAGTCCCTGGATTGGTGTCACTAATAAAAAATTCAGAAAACGCACGAGGATCGATAACCTAAAGACCGTCTCCAGAGTAAACGAAAAAGTCGTCAGCGCGTCTAGAATAAGGAATCTGAAGAATGGACAAGGTCGCTCGGCTAATGAAGACCATAGAATCACGAAGAGGTATGTACCGCGATTCTCGTGCGGACTCATGGCGTCCCGTTTAAGACGATTTTAACTGAGCTCGAGAAGCATGTTCCAGTGGAAAAGATCACCGTTCATACGGGCAGAGCTGAAACCGTCAAAGTTAAATGTGAAGACGAAGAAACGCACAGCAGGTTAGTTTCTGGAATTAAGTCTGATAATATTTTAAAAATTCAGCATCATCAACTGAAGTCGGAGAAGGTCTTGAAATACGTGATACGTAATGTGGATATTACGTATGAACTCGATGACTTCCAAGAAGACCTAAAAAGAACCAACTACTTCCCGGAAAAATTAATTCGCTTGAGGAAAGCCAAAGGATCCATTGATATGCCGATGGTTTTGGTTCTGCTCCCGAACTCCGAACACAACCAGTCATTGAAAAACATAACACGTATTGGGCCGCTTGCAGTAACAGTGGAAGCCTTTCAAGGGAACAAGAAGCCACTACAGTGCTACAACTGCCTGCGCTTCGGACACGTATCCATGGGCTGCACGGAAGATCCTCGTTGTAATAAATGTGCTGAGGGGCACCAGTCAAGAGATTGCCCCTGGATCATAGGACAGTATTCCCCAAAATGCATCAGATGTGGTGGACAGCACACTTCAAGTTACACGAAATGTCCAAAATCCCCCCAGGTTCAAAGAATGCCTAGTTCTAAAGTGACAGTAGGCAAATCCTATGCTGCTGCTGTGTCTACGCCGGAAGATAAAGGCCTCAACATCAACGACCTACCAGATATGTATAAGCAATTAGGACGTATCTTTCATCTGTTTTCTAATTTAGGCAAAAGTTACCCACGTTGAGTGGGCTCCTTACGACCAACTAATTTTAGTATGGCTACACAACGTTATACTATAATCAAAAAGGTGAACTTCGGTGCGTGATATGGAACGCTAGGGGCATTCCCAGAAAGCCTATCGAGTTTCACAATTTTCTGTTAAAGCAAGAAATCGACGTTGCTTTCCTGTGTGAAACATATCTCAAACCAAGCCAAGACTTCAAACTACCTGGCTATTGTGTGTACCGTAAGGATCGAATGGCTTCAAATGCTGCAAGATGTGCTTCTGGGGGCGCTGCGATCATCATTAAGAAGGGAATTCAGCAAGAAGAATTAGTCTCCAAGTCTTATGCAGGTATGGAATCAGCCTACATCATTATCAATGACGTGTCCTGTGGTGAAGTGAAGTTCGTGGTGCTCTACAATTCACCTAAACATTATCTTGACATTAGTGAGCTTGATGAACTCTTCAGTGGTGACACTCCAGTCGTCCTAGCTGGTGACCTAAATGCCAAACACCAAAGCTGGAACTCCAGAACGCAGAATTACAACGCCATGATTCTCTATAGGTACATACAAGGTAGAGATGATATCATCGCTGCTGGACCTGTGGAGGACACCTACTACTGCGACCACTTCCCTAGTAGTGACGTTTTGGACATCTCGCTCTTGAAGGGTTTCTTCAAACCGTACAATATCTTCACGATTGATGACCTTTCTTCTGACCACAAGCCTGTGGCGTTGAACTTTGACAATGTCGACATAAATTTCCAAGAGGAACTAATACATCATCAAGACTGGAAGCTCTACAAAGATATTCTTAAGGAATATGGCTGCCATCCCGACGTTGCTTACTGTACAGAGGACATCAATCAACGTGTTGAAGACATCACCAGATGTATTAACATTGCCATAGAAGCTAGTAAGTATCCATCAGAGAATAAACCTCCTCATCGAATCCAACTCACTCCTGGAATCCAACGCCTTATTTCTGAAAGAAACAGGACTCGTAGACTATGGCAACGCTATCGTGAACCTTGGCTTAAAGCCAAGTATAACAGGCTAGTGCGAAGAGTCCAAGAGGATATAAAAGAGCTTCGCAACGCTAGATGGAATGAAAAACTCAAAAGCTTGTCGACTCGCGACAATTCCATTTGGAGTATGGTCAGAGCTTTACAGAAAAGGAAGAATGATACGCTTCCTCCACTACGTACTCCACAAGGTGACTATGTGCAAACTGATCAGGACAAGACCCAAGTCATTGCAGATTCACTGGAAATGCAGTTTGTTACTCCTACCAACGATAAGCCCGAAAGCCAAATCATGTCTCAGCGTGTGGAAGAAGGTATTGTCAACTTTGATGAAGTCCCACAGCATTTAACGAAGTACAACATCGAGGCTGGAGAGATCGCCAACATCATAAGTAAACTGAAAAAGAAGAAGGCTCCAGGAAAAGACAAGGTGAGTAATAACGCCCTTATGAATCTCCCAAAGAACTTTATTGACTTTCTCACCAATATCATTAACGACTGCTGGAAATTTTCTTACTTCCCTGTGGCTTGGATGAAATCTATTGTGTTGAGTATCCCCAAGCAGGGGCAAAATCCTGCAATTCCCGCGAGCTACCGACCTATTAGCTTGCTACCCTCGATGTCCAAGGTGTTGGAGAGAACGATCCTCGTCAGATTCCAAGACCACTGTCTAGCAAATGACCTTTTTCGGGAAGAGCATTTTGGCTTTCGTGCTGCCCACTCTTGTCCGATGCAGATATGGAGGCTCGTTGAAGACCTGATCACCCCCCTGAACCTATCCAGATACTGTGGGGTGGTATTTCTCGATGTCAGTAAAGCTTTTGACCAAGTGTGGCATGAGGGCCTTGTCTACAAAATGATCAGAGACGGGTTCCCTGCCGATTTGATTTTGAAGGTGAAATCCTTTCTTGACGGCAGATCCTATCAAGCCAAAGTTGGGGAAAATCGTTCCACACCCCGTGTTGTAAAGGCCGATGTCCCTCAGGGTTCTGTCCTCGGGCCTGTGCTATTTAATTACTTTGTACATGATTTCCCGAAACCCGATAATTGTAATCTGTATTTTTATGCGGATGTTACTGCCATTCTGACATGGGCACACCAGCTGGCTCATGTTATCTCTCGGCTGCATTGCGCCTTGAAGCAGTTCGAAGACTGGTTTAACTGCTAGAAGTTGAACCTTAACGTCGGAAAGTGCAAGGCTTTGTACCTCAATAGGAAGCTCAAGCATCACCCAGATTCTCTTGTTCTGTTCAATAAGAAACTGGACTGGGTGGACAACTACAAGTATCTGTGAGTTATCATTGACTCAAGACTCTCATGGAACCAGCATATTTCCTATGCTCTGAACAAAGCGAGGAGATCTAAGTACAGTATCATAGCTCTCATGGGTCGCAACAGCGCCCTCAGCATTGACAACAAGCTACTTCTGTACAAATCGAATATCCGGACCATACTCCTCTATGGCATGCCTGCGTGGGCGAATATCTGTAAAACCAGATGGAGTGAACTACAGTCATTCCAGAATGTTACCCTGAGGACCATTGCCCAGCTGGACAGAAGGACGGTGAAAAACCAATCCATCCACTTGGATTTAAACATGGCCCATATCGGAAAATTTATACAGGATCTCTTTTTGATTATGATACAGAAGATGAAGACTCACGACAAAAATCTTGTGAAAGGGATACTGAAGAACTCAATGAATATGAACTGGCATACGAAGTATCGTAAACCGAGGCACGTTCTTGACATCAATTTTGAAGATATTAGCAACGTCTCTTTCCCAGACTACTGGAAGATGTGATAATCTTCTTTCTCCTTGTATGTTTTATTTCGTTTGTTTTTTGTTTCTTACAATCGTCAATCTTATTTTCTTTTTTGTATAATATGGAAGACCGCTTGGGTTGGTTAGGCTTCTTGACTACCTCAGTGTATTTCATTTGGAGTTTATTCTGGTTAGATGAGCTTTGTGAAACAAATGGCTTTCGATCCCATTTGGAGTTTTTTGTTATGGCTTTCGTCCCATCCTAACAAATGTACACTTCACTGTTCGATTGTCGATTGATTCTACATCAGAAACAAGCAGCTGTGATCATCTTCAATACGCTGACGAAGGCGGTGTGGCCAATGAAATGCGCATCCGTGCAAATAAATACATGGTGCATCTGAACGGTTTGTACAAACTTACAGCATGAGTTCCTTGTAGCCCGAGAAGGAATATATATCCCATGAACATAAGATCACAAACGCTTCCTTCTAGAGATACAACCGTGCGACATTGTTCGATACCGTGGCCAGCACGTTCGCCGGATATGAATCTCTTAGACTTTTTTATGGCGCCACTTGAAAATCCTTTTTTGTTGTTACTCTTCACCAGCGGATCGTGGACAATTGCGATGTCATCCGTAACCCATCCGGTATTTTCTAATATGTTCGCCAGTCAATGCAATGACGTGTGCAGGCCTGCGTGGAATCTAATGGAGGTCATTTCGAGCATATACGTTAGCACGTCTGGACTGTTCTGTTACTGTACAAGCTGGAAATAAACCTAGTTTGTAACGCTCAATGGATTTGATGTGAAAATTGCACCAGCAATTGTCGGATAACGTCGCACGGTTGTATCTCCAGAAGAAAGCGTTTGTGACACTATGTTCATGGGACATATATTGCTTCTCTGGCTACAAGAAACTCATGTTGTAAGTTTGTACAGACCGTTCAGAAACTCCCTGTATTCTTTGTGTAATAGTGTTTTCCCGTTGTTTTTCTGTTTAATTAGTGTCCACAGTTTCTGGCAAGTCTCCTGTTGGTTACTGGATTACTTATGGCGTTACTTTCGGCTCTCTGCGATAACCATTATTCAAGTGTTGGTTATCATTGCTACCATATTTTGGTTTCTGTGGAGTTTCGATTTAGCGGCTGTTGATTTCTTTCATCCAGTGGCATCAAAATACGCTTGCGCATCAAGGCATTTTTTTATCACTTCTGGCCAACTGACCCCCACTTTGTTCTAGATATCCTTAAGTTCCACCCAGGGTCACGCACTTCACCCAGCGGTGAATCAGCTGCCTGAGTTCCTGGTTGTAGAAGTTCTCTGTTTAGCCCTGCAGAAACTGTTCCACCTCAAAGATGATTTCCTCGTCGTTTTGGAAATGACATCTGTGCTCTTCGTGTGTGGAAGAGTGGCTGCATGCCAGATCTGATGAATAGGACAAGTGAGACAGTAATTCATATCTAAGAGTTCGCGCAAATTTCGCACTCTGGTGCTGGAGCATAGTCATGCAAGGGCATGACTCTTTTGGACAGTTTTCTGCGTCGCTTCTTCTTGATGGCGTCTAGTAATCTACACAGTAGATTCCGGTAGTGCGTTCCTGTGATCGAGTGTAATCGGTGAGCCGGATCTCTTGGAATCCCAAATAAGCGATGAAGATATGCCCACGGACTTATACAAGTAGAAATATTCACTAACGCCAAAAATGGCAACAAGGTCAACTGGGGTGATCAATTCTAAAGGTAACCGGTCTCTTGAAACTCGAAGCTTTCATGTTGATTGATAAGATAGTAGCTTTAAGTCGAGGGTTCAGTTACCGAATTGAGGGACGAAAATCAATTGTCGATGGACACAGAATTACCGGAGACTGGATCCACATCGAAATATGGATATGGAAAAATTTAGCTGCCTGCACATTCCGCAGCATAGCACCT
This sequence comes from Rhysida immarginata, assembly GCA_023313115.1. Taxonomy (NCBI): domain Eukaryota; kingdom Metazoa; phylum Arthropoda; class Chilopoda; order Scolopendromorpha; family Scolopendridae; genus Rhysida; species Rhysida immarginata. Next base: position 29,312 of record JAHWFO010096279.1, on the reverse strand, counting down.
TGCGAGAAGACCAGCAACGGAACAAATTTATTTATTTTATTTATGTATTTATTTATTGGTAAAAAACAAACAAACCGGGACCAATTTGGTTAATAAAAACCGACACATTAGGTTCCCAGGTGGCACTGAAATAATATAAATAAAAAAAGAGGATAAAACTATGTAATGTACGGATTTCCTAAACTCCCTGGGTTTCATCATGAATGCCTGGAGAAACTGGCTGGGTCACATCTCCTCCTCTGCAGCCACCTCACTCTGGGACCAGATCATTTATACTTGGGGGGAGATACTGGTGATTTTCTAACAAGACGCGCAAGGATCTATTGATAAATGTCATTAACTCTAAGCCACTATACAGGGCGATAAACACTCGCTACTCAACGACCCTGTCCTGGCGAGAGACTATCATTACTGTTTCCACGGACACATTGCAAGTCATCAACGGCTGCCCACCTCTCCGTCTTTTGGCCCTCGTCCGCTGCAGACCAAGGAACATGACAACAACGGCTTTCCTGTGTATAAAGCCCAGGGCACCTTCCCTGTCCAACCACCACCATGGGAAGCTCAAATATTCGCCTCTTGCTGGTTCGATTGAAGAACCACCAAGCGGGAATGTGAGTAAACTATTTATGGCCACGTTGTTCTTCCCTTCTACGGGCGCTCGCAAATTTATCTCAATTTGAAAGATTTTACTGTGTATAGTTTTGCTGAATTGACTCAAATATGCCCGTTATGATATGTTGCATAGTAGTGTGTTCAAATTCAAATAATAGACGCCCAAGATGAACAAAATATAAAACAAGATGAAAACAGGTTTCGTCAGCAAAGACAGCTACGGACAAAGCGATTAAAAGAAAAATATATTTCGGTTCTTGTGAAAATAAAATTAAAACACTGAAATCCGTATTTTCTTTTCATTCAACTCCAATCCCATGGCGACAAATAGTTTGACAAAACTTCACGCATGGTGGCGCGCGTGCAGCTTGCAAGAGGCGAATATGATAAACCTCAGTGGCTTTTTTCTGTGTTGTATAGGCGCTCCATCTATAGGGAAGGTTTTAAAACTCAAAGGGCGATCGATTATTTTAAAGGAGTTTGAGGGAAAACAGGGTCTTGGCTATTTTGGGGTTTTGTTGTGGGGGCGGATGTATGGTATTAAATATTAAAATAAAAAACGCGTGACAATGAACTGCAAATTAACCAAACTTTCTAGGGCAGTGGTTCCCAAACATTTTAAGCCGGGCCCCCTCCCCCCCCCCCCTGAAGCTCCAGAAAATTTTCTACGCCCCCTTATTAAAAATAACACATCGGCAAACTCAACTATGGTTGGGCTGCCGCGGCTTCTGGTGAACCAGTCGCGGCCCCCTGGGGGGCCGCGGCCCCCACTTTGGGAATCACTGTTCTAGGGACATAAATGTGAGGAGCGTTCAAATATGACGCGGACTTTATTTTTTGTAAATTTCATTGTTGAGATGGCAACTACCGACTGTCATGCAAATGCAGCACCACTCATCCGGTTACCATGAAAACCAATTGTTTGTTTAAACAAAATAGCGGACAGGGAAGCGTCAACCAAAGCGGAACAATGAATAATCAAGTTTCTCCACAAGTGAAGATGTGAAAGCATTTGAAATTTACCGAGACTTCAAAGACTTGTTCACCGAGTAATGGTTGTCTCGATCATCCGTCTTTGCTTTGTGCCAAAAGTGTGAAGGAGGGCGAGAATCCACCGACAATGAACCTCATAATGCAAGGCCAGCAACTGCTGTCAATGATGGACAACAAACAAATGAGCTGATGAGCTGATGAGGGACAACAGGCGAAATTCAAGAAGATCTGTGCCAGATGAGCCCCTAAGCAACTCTCCGAGAATCACAAAACCACCCGTGTGGAAATCTGTTCCATGCTCCTGCAGCGATATGACAGGGAAGGTGACAGCTTCCTAGGCTTGTTGTGACCACCGACGAGACATGGATTCATCACCATACTCCTGAAATCAAGCGTGCGAACATAGAGTGGTGACACACTAACTCACCATGACCCAAGAAATTCAAGATGACGTCGGCAACGAAAGTGATGGCGAGCGTATTCTGGGACATCATTCATGTCGATTTTCTGGAAGAATATTAAGGATTTCTTAAGGAAAAAGCCACCAGGACTTTGTACCAGTAGTGGTTGTTTTCTGCAAGACAATGCCAGACCACACACAACCAAACTGACTATGGACACACTGACGGAACTCAATGGGACATCTTACTACATCCTTCATACAGCCTGGATCTCTTCCCTTGCGCCTATCATCTTTTTGGACCATTGAAAGATTTCTTGGGATGGCAGAAATTCGGCTACAATGAGGAAGTGAATAAGACTGTCCTGACATGGTTTCGACATCAGCCTGAAGATTTCTACAGAACTGGTATCCAGATGCTCCCAGAACGCTGGAAAAGATGTGTAGAGAAACAAGGAGTGTTTTTTGAGAAATAACTGGTGTGTGTGTGTGTGCTTTTTTGTAGTTTCCTGATTTTATAAAAAATAAAATCCAGGTCAAAATTAAACGCCCCTCATATTATTGCTGAATTTATATAATTACCCCACTATCGGAATCAGCTGTCATCTCAAAATCAAAGTCAATGGAAAGAATGAAATTGTCATCTGAAGCCTCTCTCTTGGAACGTGATGAAGCTGACGGTTGTGGGTCGCATTTAATTTGTACATTTTTGAAGTTACAGCTCGAAGCGTTCTTACACATATGGGAAACTAATGGATTTTCGTTTTTCATAGTATCCAAGAAATCCTGGAGCGCCTTCTCTCGAGCAGTTATGTTACCGCAGTTATTCTGTTTATACTGAAGCTGTATTGCAGCGGATGCTACAGCAGAATCTATGACAGCTAAATAAATGGAAATTAATATAATAAAACAAGATGATGTAGAAACCAATTGTAAATATCTTGAATACCTCTAATTTATTATAAACTGTATAAAACTTTAAAAAGTTTAACAAAATAAAACGTGTTGTATTGGAATTCAATCAATATTTGCATCCGTAACACTCAAAAAACAGATGTACTCACCTCCACAGGCTGGCCATGAAGACTTCCAATCGAATTGCCATTGTTTATTCTCGCAGATATAAATATCCTGGGGTGGCTCCACAAAATTAAACCCTTTGTGGCAAAACACTTTACATTTTTCCACTTTACCTATCACCATGCATTTCACTACTCCGTTTGTTGGTGGCTTTAAATAAGGGCAGGAATATGCTATAAATATTCAAATTTTAATACATTATAGTAGATAATCACAAATGAGAATGTTTCTGCGTAATTAAATATAACTGTATTGCAATTTTGATTCATTTATATCAGATCATTAAAAAAATTCTGCTGTATTTTCAGTGATACATTTACATTCTCATAACTTATAAATATTCAATTTATTCATCAAAATAATCCCCCCTAACATCAGTAAATCTCCAACGGGTGGGCAATATGCAAATCTTATTAAGGTAGATATGTTTGGTTTTTTCAATTCTGTTTCTAGCACTTTACGATATCAAAACTGTCGTGTGCGCATATGATTTCCAATGATCTAAATAGGTGGGAGTTATTCCAGTTGAGTACGGACGATGAGGCAAAGTTTTCCATTTAAAGCTGCAAAGCTTTGAACGGGTCTATAAAGCTGTGGGCAGTCTTGCATTGTCCGGTAGGAGTAGGGGCCTTTGCAATTTTTTGTTGAACAATGCAGGTTATTTTTAGAGGAGTTTCTGATGAGTCCGCTGGAGCAAATCGTAAATGTACTGTGATGCCCCCAGTTAGAGAAGTTTGCTCTAATATCTGCAAGTGCACTACCCCAACTGTCGACAACACTTTATTGGGCGTAGGTCCTGCTTCTAGATCTTTTGAGAAAGTTCCCCAGTGATAAGCATGAATAAGCAATGAATGTGTAGATGACCATTTTTCATCGTATGTAATGATCTCTGTGATGACGTCTGAGCAAGGAAGAGCAAGAGAAGATGGTTACGTACAATTCCCTCTGTCACAGGTAAGGATCCTTTTGAAAAGGGATCCTCTCCATATGCTCGATATATTATTGCCCTGTGACCCAGTGTGGACACAAAAAGCGATGCTGCTCGAATTTGGACTTCAATACGCTCCTAGACACCTTAACTCTATTAACGTGTGGCGCATTCTGGTGGCATAAACAAACAATACCATGCTGTACAAATGGCGGCTAAATAATATGGTGGGAAGCAAGGTGTATGGCGCATTCTACATGTACCTTGGTGGGAAGTACTGCTGTGTGGTTGGTCGGAAGTATTTTCAAATTAAAAGCCTGCAGTTAATAAATTTTTAAGTCAAATTTAAGTGAACTTAAAGTTGGAAATCCTTGTACAATTCTATAATTTTCTATTATTATTTACAAGTGTTTATTATTATTATTTACAAGTGTTTATTATTATTATTTACAACTGTATATTAATATTTACAACTGTCTATAATGAATTTTTGAGATTTTTCCCTCTTCTGATTGTTTTTGGCCTAAACAATTGCTCCCAGTCAACAATTGATTTAAAGTTGCATTTCACTTGCACATTCATTTTGAATGGGCATGTGAGTGAAACACGTGGATGTTTACAACCCTCAAGTACAAATTTTTCCCGCTAGAGGGGCGCTATTGCAGCGCACCATGCGGGTATCTTGGAGCGTATAGACTCTCATTTACCGATTGTTAACTACGATAATATAATTTATCTAAGGCTCTTCTCAAAGCAATACGTATGAGGATTCTAATCGTTTAGGATAGCCCCATTCTGTTAAGGAATTCGGATGTTATGCATTGTTAAAGACTATGGTGCAGAAATACGCAAGAACTTTTAAATGATCTGATAGAAACTAACTAATAGAAACACATATGTACTTAAATAAATGTACAGTTCATATACCAGAAATATAATGTATATCCTTACTCATTTCGATACGTAGATACATCATCAAAGGATTTTTATATAATGGAATTGGAGATATTTTTGAAAATAACAATGATAGTAAAATGATAGGTACCAATGTATATGAATTTTTTTTATATTTTTGGATATTTTGTTTGTGGTCGATTGTTGCTTATGGAGATTCCTACAATACGGTAACGTCAACCACGTGACTTTACAATGGCGCGGCCATTTTGAAAGTCGACTGAGGACAACCAACAAAGCTCTCTGCTTTCATCGCATGTCGTTTTCTGATTGTTTTCACGCGGAAAATTTCAAAAAAAGTATTGTTTGAGTCCTCATCCTACCCAGATGCATTTGCGCTCAGGCTAGAAGTGACGTAAGATGTCGGTTCCCTATACGAACACTACATTTATTTTAATCTGACCTATAGTAGCAGAAAACAGGGATCTCTCTAGGCCCTTTTGAACGTGCGTGCCATCCGGCTGATTTTGGTGACCCGGCTGAATACACGAAAAACTGCACACCACTGCATAATATTTTATTTGTTTTTAATTTCTTTCGGCCTGGCTATTTTAACTTTACACCCTGGTGATAAAATTTTCTGGGGAAAACACTGGAAAATAGAGAGTTTTCATGTGACGTTGCAACAATAAGGCGGCCATGCTAGTGCACCAGCGCGAGCGCAAATCCTACATAGTGAAGAAAGCAGCAATGGTGCACCAATATGGCGGACAGCTGACGTTTGATGACGTCAATGAAAAAACCTCTATATGGAACCTGTGTACTTATAAACCATAGTACTTAGATATTGACTCGCTTCCTATATCACTATAGTGCCCAGCATGAAAGAAAAAAGACACTGGAGCTTGCGTAAATGAAAAAAAAACTCGTTCAACCGCTCAAAAACTGAAAGGAAGTGGGTTATTACTTATTATTGATGCCAGGAATAAGTAATACCCCGTTTCTTGTTCGTTCCTGATTGGTTGAACGAGGGTTTTTTCACTTACGCGTGCGCCAGTTTCCTTTTTCTTTCGTGCCGGGCACAATAATTTTGTGTATCTTGTTCTTTGTTGTAAATTTATGCCTATGAAGATGGTATAAAATCGAAACGTGACGGCCAAGAATAAAATTACCATATTGCTAAAATTGTATTCATCTCCACCCGTTATAGCAATATGGTAATTTGTTCTTAAAAGTATTGGTTCTATCTGCACGTAAAGCGGCATGTTCGATAAAAGAACTCAAATAATAAAGAGGCTCCGCACTGACTTGATCGTAAAATATATATTCTAATATTGTATTAATGTCACCTGATATTGTTTTAGTTTCATACACGGTATAAGAAGGAAAGGTAATCCGACGAACAATGATAGCATTGTTAAGAGATGATTACAATCTTGTCCGTGGTTCGCGAGGCATTTCGCAGAGGGTGCTGTTGCAAGGGAGGCCGTTTTTCTTCTTAAGTCTATAAGGGAATTGCTCGTTTTCTTCTGTAAATTTACGTAATTGTTGATTTTAAGGTTTTATTAATTTTTTTAGAAATTCAATTAGAAGAATAAATAGCATTTGAAATAAAACATGTAGGCCTTCTTGTATTATAAATATTTGTTATTCAAATGAATGAGAAGCTGATGAATGAATAATAATTATATAAATTTCATTAACTTTCAAATTATGTCGTATTATTATTCTAACACTATTGTTAAGAAATTTCATAGTGAACCTTCAATTTATAAATCATTGTATTTGATTAATCGTGAAGAAAAATTTTCAATGAAAATTACAAATATATCGTGAAATTAAGTGACTCACATATGGATTTTTAGAATAAAATTTATTAAACATATTGAAAGGAGTAATGTTAATCATATTAAGTTTTATAAATTATTTTTATATTACATTTGAAGTATTAATAATTTGAAGTAAATGAAATTGAAGTTCTTGTGGGGTTAAAATCCAATATTAAAGCTGAGGAATGATTTTTGCTGAAGCTTGTAAAATTCCAAAAACAAAATTCTACAAGTTTCAGTAACAATCATTCCTCACTTTTAATACTGGATTTCAAAAAAAAATGTCAATTCAAAAACATTACACTGGCATTGGTGAATATATTGAATTTTATTTACTTAAAATTATTAATAATATAAAGGAGATTTACGCGTTTATTACTTATTAAAAATTTAACTCTTTTCTTTTGTTCCCTTGCAAGTTTTTTTACATCATCATTAAACTGCTTACAAAACTGCCACATTCTCGGAAACACTTAATAGTGTAACAATTCGGCTACTATATCTTTTTTATATTCTTCACAAGGGAATGAAAGTGGAGCACTTTCTAATGTTTTGGCAATAGCGATTTCCTAGGCATATTCTTTCTCTGCAGCAGTTAACATGTAGAAAATATTTACTTTCGGATGAATAAGGCGGTCTCTGGTTTTCAGATTAACTACACCTTCAGATGAAAAAGCATGCCTACAAACCTCACCAGAGATAATTTTTGCCATTTTTTTTTGCAAACAAAACCTGTAACATAATAAATTATACAGTCTACCCAGTCTACTTGGCGCAACGAATGGGAGGCATTGAAGGATAGAGCTGTGAGGAAGACCTTTGCAGATAACATATCTTCAAGTTTCAAAGAACTACCCAGTGATCGTGGTGCTATTGAAGAGGAGTGGCAGTTGTTTAAAACTGCTGTGATTACTTCGGCTGCATTCTGCTGTGGTCGTAAGTGGTTGAGTGTGACGCAGGGCGATGAGAAAAGGACTGCGTGGTGGAACGGTGAAGTCCAAGAAGCTGTCAAGGCAAAGAAGGAAGCCTATTTGCTATGGCTTACAAATAAGTCAACTTCGACTCGAGTGCGGTACACTGAGGCGCGAAAAGCAGCAGCAAAGACAGTATCAACAGCTAAAGCCAAGGCCTGGGAGAAGTTCGGGGAGAAATTGGAGGCAAACACTGTGTTGGAACTATGGTTCGGCAAACAAGGTGTTCTGGCAGACCGTGCGCCGCCTCCGTGGAAAGAAGTCTCTTTCATCACAAACTATTAAGAGTTCAGATGGGAGGCTTGTGAAAACGGAGGAGAGCGTATTGCATAGGTGGAAGGAATACTTTGCATCTCTTCTTAATCCGGTGACAACAACAACTGAGGCACATGAGGTGCACCTTGGAGCGGAGAATAGTCACGGTAGTATGACTCAAGCAGAAGTCAGATGGGCAATTAAGTCCCTGAAGACCGGCAAAGCTGCAGGTGATGATGAAATCCGGTTCGAGATGTTAAAGGCCTTAAATCAGGATGGTATCCTGTGGCTAACTCGGGTGTGTCAGGTTGCTTGGATATCTGGACAGGCCCCTAAGCAATGGCAGACAGGAATTGTGATCCCTATCTTCAAAAAGGGAGATCAGAGAGATTGCAACAACTATCGAGGCATCTCTTTGCTCAGCATTCCTGGGAAAGTGTACGCTAAGTGTCTGGAGAAGAGAAGTCGGGAAATAGTCGACTCCAAACTGTCAGGGGAGCAGTGTGGTTTCCGACCTGGCCGAAGCACGACGGATCACATCTTTGCTCTAAGGCAAATCTTTGAGAAATCCTGGGAGTATGCAAAAGAGGTCTACGCTTGCTTTGTGGACCTCGAAAAAGCATATGACAGAGTTCCTCGGGAGAAGCTCTGGCAAGTGTTGCAAGAGTATGGAGTGGATGGGCAATTACTGGTTGCTATCATGTCTCTGTACGAAAGCTCTGAGATGTGTGTCCGGATAAATGGCATTAAGTCAAGACCGTTCACCGTGTGTGTTGGACTCCGCCAAGGGTGCTTTCTGTCGCCACTCCTGTTCATTATCTTTATGGACTGGATAGACAGGGGCAGCCGAGGCGATGAGCGTGTTTGTGTGGGCGACTGC
>JAHWFO010096279.1:2060-20457 GCA_023313115.1 Rhysida immarginata | reverse complement strand
CGGATGCCGCAAACTAGTCTTCCTAGGCAGTTGTTATTTTCCAAGCCGGTGGGTAAAATACCAAGGGGTCGGCCTAGAACCAGCTGGCTAGAATACATGGAGAATCTGGGTTCGAGTCGCTTGGATATTATTAGGGAGGACATGCGCCTGATGGCGGAAGATCGCGATCGCTGGAGATCCTCCATAGGGCTGCTGCCCCCGCGACCCTAACGGATAAGCGGGTTTGAAAAGTAAGTAAGTAAGTAAGTCTATAATTGGTGCTTCATAGCAATCATGGATATGATCGTCAAAGATGACAAATTTCAGCTTCCCACTCTGTCGTGGCTATCACTCTATCCAGCTTTGAGTTTAATTTCTCAATCAAAACAGATTTCCTGGAAGGATCCTTGGTACAAAACATTTCTTTCCCATTTTCAATCACTACAAAAAAAGCAAAGAAAACCATCACATAAATAAATAAATACATGTAAATAAATTAATATCAAACACATGTGTAAGGAAGGGAACAAGATCAAGAGAAAGGCTATATACAGGGTTTTGCAGATAAGTACAGGACAGTTTAACGGGAAGCAAGAATGAAGGGAACAATTGGCAGAATGGAGGGAAATGAAGGTGGCCTGCAGCAACCATCAGTTTCCACAATCGGGAGGGGGGGGGTGAACGTCAAAACTGTCATGTTTTTGTCGTTCTTGTTCCCTTCGTTTGTAAAATTACCCAATTATCATTTGATGTCGAGTCGGTCCCTGCAATCAAATGATAATAATGATAATAGGGCTTAATAATGCGAAACAGATATGTGTTTGAAGGCGTGTGATGCCATTTAAATAATTTACATTTCATTGTCAAGCAACATTTGGCACATTCCTTGATTTATGAGGGGTATCCCTAAACTTTGATAACATTGCGTATATGCGCAATAGAAAAGAGGAGGTCAGTCAACTTGTCCACAAGAAACATTTATTCTTCATATATGTATACATTTCAGTCACCAGGTGACCATCATGCCTTTAAAATGCTATGATTAAGGCATATTTCTTAAACCAGATTATTAAAATTACTTTACTACTCGATTATATTAATTATAAGTTAAGTTGCTTAATTTAGGGAATGCATTGGGGAATAATTTAAGTTTAGGGCTCTTAATTTAGAATAGAGTGGCACCAGGGCCGTTTCCAGGACTTTTTAAAAGGCAGCTCTAGCTTCCTAAAGGGAAGGTTTTATATCATATCTTTTATCTTTAATAGACAACTGATAATTAGAGGGGCTTCTGCTAAACCCCAGCCAATCGCAACTGTTCGTATGAATTTTTAAATTCTCCTTTAAAATTTCTTTATTTATAAAAAATGTTTGTTTTTGTCCTTTTTACCGTCTAATAACAAAAAAACGACCCCTACTTACAGATAGCATGATTGTCACAAAATAAACAAATGACGAATACGATAATCTGTCGCCGCACCATTTCGCTCCCGTGTCGTCACCTCAACCACTTCTCTTTCATTCGCGCAATTTTCACCAACAGTCGTCCCCTCTTTTCTCCTAAGTTCGTTATAATATTCTTAATAACATAACGTGACATGGGAAAAATATTCTAATTTCGTTGATTTGAGTCCGTATCATAAACTTAAAAAGCACATCGTAAATTAGCTTGATCACCAGTATGGTTCGTGTGAAGATCTTTAGTTCGGGTGGCATTTAAGATGTATCAATTAATATACATGCTAACATGATGTGACTTCTTAAAAAGTGCACATTATTCGGTGATATTATTTCCATTAATAAAATTACAGATTGTAAAACGAAACACTAAAACCCGTATTCAGAATGAGCGCTTGCTTAAGACCATTGTTGAATACAAATTCCATATTACTGAATTTCTACTCAACAATGGTTTGAGGAAGAGCATTAGTGCTCATTCTGAGTACGATTTTAATGTTTCGACGTTATTAATCTCATTTTTAACCATACAGGACAAAGCTTGAATACATAACTTTTAAAATGAGCATAAAGCTTAATGAAATTAAACAGGCTTACCTAAACTGTTGTAGAAAATAACGTCAGTTTCAAAAAGTGACCCGTCTGTCGCTTGGGAATCTGGCCTCCCTGTGCGGAGCGCCGCCACACGCCAACGGAAGTAACCACGGATAAGATTGTCACATGGTCACGTGGTATCGTCGTACTACCTTTCCTTCTTATACCGTGGTTTCATACAGGAGCATTTGACTGAAAATATTAGGATTATATCTAAAATTATAAAATTCAAAGTGAATTTTTTCTTATGCATTAAACTTCGCCTTGAAAGAACATTTTATCCATAGAGTTCTATGAATTACTATTACTAAAAAATTTATTTTTTTTGCCCGCTAAAAACGCATTATTGCATGAATTGGTGTATGAAAATGAGTTTCGCATGGTAAATTTTGAATACCATTGTTGTAGCCGTTGGTTTAACGGATTTTATTCAAACTTATTCCACGGGCCATAATACACTATATGATCACAAATATCCGGACGCATGCACGTTTGCGCTCTAGCCACGATTTCATGGAAATCAATAGGGCGTTGCACATCCCTTTGCCCGAATCACAGCTTCCACCCTTCGGGGAAGACTTTCCACCAAATGTTGGTAGGTACTTTCCGGAATGTTCCTCCATTCCTCCCGAAGAGCGAGAATCAGTTCAGGTACAGAAGTTGGCCGATGTGATCTGGCCCGCAAGCGTCTTTCCAATTCATCCCACAGACTCTCTATAGGATTGAGGTCGGGACTTTGTGCCGGCCAACCCATTTCTTCGACCCCTGAGTCCGCAAACCACTGCTGTACACGCCTCGCTTTGTGGCACGGAGCATTGTCGTGTTGGTACAGAAATGGCCCGTTTCCGAAAAATTGCCACAACGTTGGAAGTGCACAGTTGTCCAAAATATTCAGATAACGGTCGGAGTTCATGATTCCTTGCACAGGAACGAGCTGGCCCAGTCCGTACCATGAAAATGAGCCCCACACCATGATTCCTCCTCCTCCGAACTTGACTGTGGGCTCTGTGCACTCAGGTAAGAAGCGTTCTCCAGGTATGCGCCAAACCCAAACTCGTCCATCGGATTGCCAGAGTGTGTAGCGAGATTCTTCTGTCCACATTACACGTTTCCATTGGTCCATTGTCCAGTTTCTGTGGGCTTTGCACCACTCCAGACGTCGCTTGGCGTTGACCCTGCTGATGTGGGGCTTGTGGGCAGCAGCACGGCCATGGAATCCCATCGTGTGCAGTTCCCGAGGAATTGTCATGGTACTGGCATCATTTGCAGAGGCGTTTCGAAACTCTGTGGCAATTTTTTCCGCCGAGGACTTCCGGTTGCTGCGGGTGACACGACGAAGCACTCGACGGTCTCTGTCCGTTAGTTTCTTGGGTCTACCGGTTCGTTGTTGAACTGTTGTTGATCCCCGGATCTTCCATTTCATAATGACATCGCCTACTGTTGACTTGGGTATCTGAAGAAGGCTGGAAATGTCACGCACGGACTTGCCGCATAGGTGACATCCAACGATGGTTCCACGTTGGAACTCACTGAGCTCTGCCGAACGACCCATTCTTGCCAATGTCCAACCAGAGTTGTGTCTGAAGGTGTGGGAAGCTATTTAAATGATGTGCAAGTCATTATCATGTGACATTGGGCCAATCGATGATCTGTGAGGGGTGTCCGGATATTTTTGATTATATAGTGTATATTAAGACTAGAAGCGAACCCACCCGTTTGTATAATCGGGAAATAACCCATTGTTAGATAACCCATTGTTAGATTTTTTCTTTGTTGTGACAACGTCCACCGTCGCCGATTTTATATAAATGATTATTATTAATTTCTACGTATTTAAGAGACTTACATGTATCTCCGGTTTTAAATTCTTTCCATCATTGTGGTAATATTACAGAGCTGTGTGTTAAATTTTAACTTTATAACGTACTTCTAAGTTGCATTTTAAAACCGGACAAACATACTTACATTATGCGTTTGTAACGCCCACAAAAAATTTTAATTGCGCATACGAAATTTTTGACGTTATAAAATTTCTCTGAAACAGCATTTTTCTATAAGATATTGCAATTGTTTATAGGAAACAGACTTTTACTTTATTAGGAGAAAACCCGCGATTCAAAAGTGTTGTGTAGATTGAAGTCTTTGTTCTTTGGCCTGCTTGGAAAAGGGATTAAAATAAAAAAAAAATGATTAAAACTCCAAAAACGGTAAGTTTAAAGAAAACTTATGTATTGTTGAAATTGATTAAGAAAGATAAAGTGAGGAAACAGTTTCACTCAACAACAATGTGCCCGTGATTAATAGACTTTGGAGGCATTGTTGTTAAAAATAACTGGAGCCTAACGAGATGCGACAATCTACATATGGTAAATGGTTCGCGCAGCTTTTTTCTGCGCAGTTTAGTTGCGAGGGTTTTTACTATAGATGGCGCTGTAGGTCTTGATGATATCTGACGTAATCCAAACGTCTTCAGACAACACCTCCTAGAAAGAAAGCTTGTGCATTGAAAATCCATACATTTTTGAATTTTTTTTTTGATGAAGAAGACATGATGGCGTCAGGAGAGCCGAAAGACGTGTTTTTCTTGGCTTTGTCTTGAGTAATGGGAGAAAAGGACAAGGAGCACGTCAGTCCGCTTTGGGCTTGATTAAAGAATAGTCTAACCTGAAAAACCTGTAAAGAATAAAAGTTCATTAGGTTATTTGAAAATTGCGAAATCAGATTAAACAAGGCCTTTCAGGAAATCATGAGTTTCAAAAATTGCAGTATATTAGGCCTCAACCGAATGGAAGGACGACAAGAAGGAAAACCATTCCATAAGAAATAGTTCTGGCTTCGATTTCACTAAACATGTTCGAAGTTTACGATCCGGTAAGGTGGTGAAGATATTTTGGGCCATAATATCGAAATTGAATCCAAAACTACCGTAGTTCAATTTATTTTGCACAGGATTGAGGAGTACCAGCCCAGACTTACAGCGCATAGAACTTGGAGGGCAGGAATTCCACTGGACGATGCAAGGATTGTTGAAGCGTGAAGTCGAAGCTTACTAAAGGTATGCCCAGTTCGAAAATCATCAGAAGATAGACTAATGAGACCGTAGGACATGGCTAGGTAACCGTAGGTTTATGTTCGGCGGTCCCGCCAATTACTAATCCACATTAACGTAACCCTTTAAAATATTTCCATTATCCCCCTCTGACTTACCTATTATCCCCCCGTCGACATAATCCACAGCACCTAGGAATCAGACGATAAAGCACTTTACGAACTTATGATCCAATTGCATAAAAGAACATCCTCGAACTTGGTAGCTAAAGAAATCAAAAAGGGAGAATAAATAATTATATCCAACATTAGATTAGAAATCAAAAGATATACTAAAGAATTTTTATATTAACTTTTTTACCTGTAAAACGATGAGATTGCAAAAGCATTATAATTTCTGAAATAAGGTCATTCATATGAAAGTGAGATTAGATTGTCAAATTTAAGAAAAGGAAAGCAAACAGGACACTTAACAATAATGAATTTTATTCAGAGAATATTGTACCTTATAACTATGTTGTTTGACGTGGATGTGTATTAGGCATATGTGTAATGAGTAGTTGTATTTGACTCTCCCTATAAGAAAAGATTCTAATTGTTACATTTTTTTTTAATTTCGGAAAATACTGCGGCGAAAACAAAAACCGACAAAGACCCAATTTGTGGTGTAAGAGGACACTTTCAATCAGCCGGAAGAAAAGGTAATGTCTTGAACTAGAATACATTAAGAACAAAAAAAGTAAACTATAATGGTGAAACAGAAAACTGAACTATTTGATATAAACGACGTTTAAAATAAGCAGTAAAAGCTGTTGGATCTAATAAGGAGAACAAATATAGTCCATAATAAATTTGTACTTACACTAGTGGTATTTAAAGGATTAAAGCCCAGTATTTTTTTAATTCGAACGGCCGTAGTGGAGTAAGTTTATTTCTTTAAAACTGAGCTAGACCTCATGTACTATTTTGTTTAAGTTATGAGTAAGAAAAGTTTCTTGACTAGGCGAATAATCTTACAACCCACACAATCTCATAAACCGTACTGTGCGCTGCCTGAAAAGGAGCGTTACAGGAAGCTTTTTCCGAATTAAAAATACTGGATCAGAAAGTTTTTTCTGTGATAAAATATTGGATCAAGAAGTCATTTCGTATTAAGATGTAGAAACAGGAAGTTTACTTGAATAAAATACTGAAATACAAGTAGCAGAAAAGTACTATATTGAAACGCATACTCAGGGAAACCGCTCAAAGAAATAAATTACTTGCGACCTTGTATGCACGTCGATTCCCGCCGCATTTGCTTAATCTCCACGTTATTGAAGACTTAAATACGTGAAAGCCAAAGTTACTCCCGGAATAGAACCAGCACTGATTTTAGACAGACATCTGAAGAAAATACACGATGGGACAGTAGTACACCCAGATGTCACCGGTTGAGAAACCATGGATATAGAAGGTTTTATTCTTAAGGACTTGCCACGCTATACTAAAAGCGCGGACTATTATGGGTCTGAACGTGTCAACTGCACATTAGAACGACAGGTGGAAGTCTTAGAGCCCATCCTGAATGAAAGTAAAGAAGGCATCAAGAAATATACAGGAAGCATAAAAATAGCACTATTCGATAGTTATACGGATATTGCCGTGTACCTAGCCAATTTAGAGAGCCGAGCTCTCACCAACGAAATACCCGTGCCCTTGTTAAGACGGATTTTCCCGTTACTAGTAGTCTCTCATCTAACACGGCCGATAGACGAATTGCTTCGTGAGACAAACTCTTTGGCAGAGGCAAAGATTAAACTTTTAGAAAGATTTGCCTATGAACAAACAGAGGCTGAGAAAAAGAGGACCTTGTACGAATGCCAACAAGACCCGCGGGAGGATTTCCTAAGATATCTTATGAGACTAAAAGTATTAAGCAACGTTCTAATCACCCCCTTAAGTGAAGTCGAACTACTTGAATTGGCATTAGCCAACCGCAAAAGAGATTTCTCGTCAAAAACTATTCCCGGCGAACGACATGCCTAAGCCATGGCGTATCGCTTCTTGCGTTGCAGAAGACAAGAAGAGATTAAGGGAAAATTGCGAGGGGAGAAGAAATAAACAGGAAAAAAAACTTTAACAGAAAATGCCAGTCATGACAGCAGAAAACAGAAGGTTTGGGAAAAGACCAGTAGTTGGAAAAACACCCCTTGCGGGAAACCAGTAACGGGCGAAGAAAAGGAAGAGGCGAAAGAAGATTAAGGCCAGGCGCGCACTGAAGTGGTAAGCAAGTGGAATTTTTAAACCAATGTAAACGAATGCGAGCACGCACATCAAGGTGGAGTGGAAGTCGCGTGGTGCAGTCTGGTGCCACTCGTCTCTGACATGTTTAATTTTCGAGTGGCATGCCACTTCGCTGCCACTTGGTAGTACACACTCGAGTAGGCAGATTGTGAAACAGCAGTGTTGTTATGAGAAATGTCTCTTTCTTTTGCAGCACAGGACATAGTATTTCAAGTAATTTGCAAAAAATAATAGTTATTAAATAAAAATAAAAAATTAATAAATAATAATTAACAAAATAATAAATAAATAATAAATGAAATCAAAATAAAAAGCTGATGTTTCGGATAGAGACTATCTTATTATCAAAGCAAAAAAGATAATTCTATATGCCTTTAGAGAATTATCCTTTTTGCTTTGATAAAGGATAGTCTCTATCTGAAACGTCAGCTTTTTATTTTTATTTTATTACATTACTTTACTTTTAAAACCCGCTTATCCGTTAGGGTCTTGGGGGCAGCAGCCCTATGGAAGATCTCCAGCGATCGCGATCTTCCGCCATCAGGTGCATGTCCTCCCTGGTAATAGCCAAGCGACTTGAACCCAGATTCTCCATGTGGTCTAGCCACCTGGTACCAGGCCGACCCCTTGGTCACTTACCCACCGGCTTGGAAAATAACAACTTGCCAAGGAAGACCAGTTTGCGGCATCCGTATCACGGGGCCATACCAGCGCAACTGAGATCTCTCAATGCGGAGAAGTAGTGGCACAACACCTAAAGACTCCCTTATTGTGCTGCTGTGCACTCTATCTAGTAGGGTAACACCTGCCACACTTCTCAGAAATCTCATTTCGGCCGCTTGTACCCGCGATCGCACTCTTTCGGTCATTACCCAAGCCTCATGACCATAGGTGAGAATGGGAACAAAGATAGATTTGAAGACGGACAGCATGGCTTTGTTACCCAGTTCGCGTTTCGTTACCACGGATCGCCACAGTTCACGTCTGACACAGCTTGCTGCACCAATCCGAGCATCCAATTCTTTCTCCTGCCGTCCATCACTCGTGAATACAATCCCGAGATACTTGAATTTCGCCACTTGTCTCAATGAATGAAAGACATGGAGAGCGCACTGAGCAGGCTGTCTTGAAAGGACCAGAACCTCAGTTTTAGCCACACTGATCTTCATCCCAGCTTCTTCACGTTTGGCTGCAAACCGGTCTAGTGCATGCTGAAGGTTCATGCGAGAAGACCCTAGGAGGACAAGGTCGTCCGTAAAGAGCAACCTCTCCACCAGGCAGTCACCCACACAAACACGCTCATCGCCTCGGTTGCCCCTGTCTATCCAGTCCATAAAGATAATGAACAAGAGGGGCGACAGTACGTACCCTTGGCGGAGTCCAACACCCATGGTAAACGGTCTTGACTTAATATCATTTATCTGGATACACATCTCAGAGCTTTGGTACAGAGACAGGATAGCAATCAGTAATTGCCCATCCACTCCATACTCTTGCATCACTTGCCAGAGCTTCTCCCGAGGAACTCTGTCATATTCTTTTTCGAGGTCTACAAAGCAAGTGTAGACCTCTTTTGCATACTCCCAGGATTTCTCAAAGATTTGCCTTAGAGCAAAGATGTGATCCGTCATGCTTCGGCCAGGTCGGAAACCACACTACTCTGCCAGGACAGTTCGGAGTCGACTATTTCCCGACTCCTCTTCTCCAGACACTGAGCTTACACTTTCCCAGGAATGCTGAGCAAAGAGATGCCTCGATAGTTGTTGCAATCTCTCTGATCCCCCTTTTTGAAGGTAAGGATCACATTTCCTGTCTGCCATTGCTTAGGGGCCTGTCCAGATATCCAACCAAAATGACACACTCGAGTAAGCCACAAGATACCATACTGATTTAAAGCCTTTAACATCTCGGACCGGATTTCATCCTCACTTTGCCAGTCTTCGGAGACTTAATTGCCATCTGACTGCTGCTTCAGTGATACTACCATGACTATTCTTCGCTTTAAGGTGCACCTCATGTGCCTCAGTTGTTGCCATCACCGGATTAAGAAGAGATGCAAAGTATTCCTTCCACCTATGCAACACGCTCTCCTCCGTTTTCAGAAGCCTCCCATCTGAACTCTTAATAGTTTGTGATGAAAGAGACTTCTTTCCACGGAGGCGGCGCACGATCTGCAAGAATACCTTGTTTGCCGAACCATAGTCTGCCTCCAATTTCTCCCCGAACTTCTCCCAGGCCTTGGCTTTAGCTGCTGATACTGTCTTTACTGCTGCTTTTCGCGCCTCAGTGTACCGCGCTCGACTGGAAGTTGGCTTATTTGCAAGCCATAGCAAATAGGCTTCCTTCTTTGCCTTCATAATTTCTTGACTTCACCGTTCCACCATGCAGTCCTTTTCTCATCGCCCTGCGCCACACTCAGCCACTTACGACCACAGCACAGTACAGCCGAAGTAATCACATCACTTTTAAACAACTACCACTCCTCTTCAACAGTACCATGATCACTGGGTAGTTCTGCGAAACTTGAAGGTATGTTATCTGCAAAGGTCTTCCTCACAGCTCTATTCCTCTGGTGCCTCCCACTTGATGCGCCAAGTTTGTCTGAACCTAGTATTTCGCTTGGTTGGCATGGATTCAGAGAGCCGCAAAGTGCAGACAACACAGTGTTGATCAGTTGATAGTTCTGCCCCTCTTCTCACACGAGTATCCAACACTGATCGGAATAAGTCGGCTGAAACGATTACAAAATCAATCAGTGACTTCTGTTCCATTGCATCCCTGTACCAAGTATACTTAAGGACATCCCTGTGCTGGCAGAAGGTGTTTGTGTTGGAAAGTCCATTGTTGCAACAAAAATCTAACAAGCACCGCCCATTCGCATTTAAATCGGGTTCAGCATTCTTCCCAATCACGCTTTTCCACGTTTGGTCATTAGCCCCTACGTGTGCTTTGAAGTCGCAGACCAGGATGACAGAATCTGCACTCCCTCTCCTGCTAAGAGCAGCAACAACTTCATCTAGAAAAAGTGGGTACTCTGTGACTGCATTCGGAGCATATGCAACGAATAGAAAGAGAGACCGTTTTCCTATCTGAAGCCTCAGGTGACACAGTCTTCCACCTAAGGGGATCCAGTCAGCAACATAATCTGCCAGCCGGGGACTTGTGAGTATCGCCACTCCCGCCTAGGCAGTCATGTTAGGGTCGACACCAGAGTAGAAAAGCTTCTACCCTCCTAAGTCCACAGTTCCAGAACCCGGACGTTTCGTAGAGGTAATACCTATGATATCCAGTCGATGCCGTTTGGCTTCCCCCACTAAGTCTGATTCCTTTCCTGTCATGGAGAATACGTTCCAAGTGCCGATTGACATCACCCAATCCCGTTGTCGCTTTACTCGTTTCTCCTACTGGGTAAAGGCATGCGCTGCCCCCGACCGTTTCCCCAAGCGCATAGCGAGTGCACTGGTGGCGCTTCTCGAAGGCGTTGCTTCGAGATAACAGCCGGGAGACTGTCGACTATTTTTCGAACGAAAGCCTCTGCCTAACTCCCGAACGCGGTTGACTTTAACCTGCGCCACACCTGATGCAGTATGAATTCTCTTATTCGTCGACATCATGAGATATATGTTTTTTGGATACTCTTTGTCTCACTTCTCAACCATGACCTTTCTGGTAAGGGTGACCCTAAAGTAGCAGTGCTATAACCAGTATAGCTCATAGAATCCCTAAAGCACCCAAACCCCTGACCCACGGTAAGGGGGTATCCACTCAGGGGTTTTGATTTTATTTATTATTTATTTATTATTTTGTTAATTATTTATTTATTTTTTATTTTTAATTAATAACTATTGTTTATTGTAATCCAGCGTTTTTGTGTCTCGTCCTTCTGTCATATATGTCCGTTCAAGTAATTTGCAAAATGTTACTTCCTTCATTCGGAAAAAAGTTTTAACTTATCGTCGTTTAAATTTATATCATGTGGCAAGTCGGTGGCACTTTCCACTTCAGTGCGTGTTAAACCACTTCGACACCACTTTGCCACCAGTCCACTCCCACGCCACGCACCACTTCTTAACCATGCCACTGCCACGCCATTCCCACGCCACTCCCACACCACCTCAGTGCGTGCCTTGCCTAAGAAAGGAGGAGGGGTGGTGTGAACGGTGGAAAATAAAAATCATTTGTGTAACAAGATTGAAGAAGACAGACCAGAATTAGATGTGGATATACCAGATGTAGGATTTTGCTTCATAAAGTTGGTTTCAACGGATTGGAAGTAGTTTTCATGGTGGATACGGGATCAAGTTTATCCATCTTAAACGAGAGGTAGCTCAATCTTTACCTGCTTGGGAAGAGAGGATTAAAGCGCTTAAACTAATTAAAGTCGCAAATGGAGAAAACCAATTGTTACAAGAGTATCTTCAAGGTGAAGTTCGGAGTATTGAGGGACATAGTTGTACACCGAAAACAGTGAAACTAGGGTTATCGGATAAAATTCCATGCAAAGGTGTGCTAGGACTGGATATTTTGCGGGTACTTAAAGTTCACATTAAGATCACATTTGAACGGAGACGGTGGACACAGAGAATGGGAAGAAAAACCGAAGATGAGGAAGATCGTATCCGAGAGCTAATTGAAGCCACCCGAAGCCAGATGGATCAGATCACAGAAAGATATCCAAATTGCGCACATCATATCGACACAAGGAAAGCTGTACCAGTGAAAGTGAGACTGTACCCACAGTCCCCAGCGAAAATGCAGGTACTGCAGCAAAAAGTTTTGAATTGGAGCGTCAGGGTATAGTTAGCCAGGTAGAGAGTGTCTGGTCGCTGCCATATTTCCTGATCGCCAAAAAAGACACTAAAAAATACAGTTTTGTTCTAGACGCGCGACGCCTCAACGCCGTAACAAAACCTATGGCCTATTTTCCCCTGCCAATGGAGCAAATCTTCCGCAAGCTCTGCCACGCTCGCGTTTTTTCCATTTTAGAACTGAAAGTGGCGTATTGGCAGGTGGAACTGGATGAAGAATCGCGCCTTCGTCATGCCTTTTGACATTCGAAATGGAGCCCAGGTGTTCCAGTCCCTTATCGATCAAGTCCTTGACCCGACCATAGAACCCTGGAGTTTCCCCTATATGGACGACATTATAGTGGGAACTCCAGATGCGGCATCCCATCGAAGAATTCTGGCAAAGGTCTTTGGACAGTTGTTGAAATACAGTTTGAAAGTCAATTTTGAAAAATTTAGCTTTTTACGAAAAAACGTGGACTTTTTAGGATTTTCCGTAGACGAACAGGGATTGCGACCTTCAAAGAAAAATGTAGAACCGATGATCAATTACCCTGTCCCGAAGAACGTGAAGGAAGTCAGGCGTTTCATCGGAATGCTGCAATTCTATAGAACTTTCATACCGGCACTCAGTCATCTAAATTTTCCGTTGAGGCGCCTGACGCATAAAGAAACCCCGTGGGAATGGACTCCCACTTGCCAACAAGCATTTGAAGGTATTAAAAAGATACTCACGAACCTCCTGTGCTCATGCAACCCGATTTTGAATACCCCTTTGCATCCATACTGACGCAAGTAAACATGCCACAGGCGGAATGCTCACCCAGGATATCGGAGCACAAAGACATATAATTGCCTATTGTAGTCGAGCTTTGACTAAAGTAGAAACAAAATATTCGGTCTTTGAGTGCGAGTGCCTAGCGGTGATGCACGCCATTCATACCTTTAGACCGTATGTAGATGGTACACAATTCATGGTGTTTTGCGATGCTCAAGCACTAACCTGGCTAAATAATTTCCGAGACCAACACAGGCGCATCACTCGCTGGGCACTCAAACTCCAAGGATATGATTTCATTATAAGACACAAACCAGGCAAAACGAACTGCATCCCCGATGCGTTGTCAAGAACTTCGACAATAACGGAAAATCGGGAACCATTCGAGTGGGAAACGATTCAAGCCAAAGATGAGGATTACGTGAGGAAAATTAAGAAAGCTAAAAAAGCACACGAGGCCCTTGGAAAGTGGTAGGAGAAATAATTTACCGGGTAGTTCAAAGCCGACATAAGATCTGGGTACCGCGTCACGCGATGACTGGATTATTGCATTTTTGGCATAAAGACGGCCTCCTTTGGTTCATCCAGGTGCCAAGAAGCTGCTGCATATATTGCGACAAAGATATTATTGGTCTAAGATGACCAGAGATGTGTACAACTACACCAGTTCGTGTTTAGCATGTCAGTGCTGTAAACCGAAAACCAATTTGGTCTCTGGATGCCGTTGGACTGTTAACTACGTCGACAGCGGGAAATAAATACCTGTTAGTGTTGACGTTTTTTCCGGATGGGTAGAAATCTCTCCCGTCAGCGTGCTCACTCACCAATTAGTGATCCAGTTCTTGAAAAGCGTAATGAAGGAGTTAGGTACACCAGACCGACTTGTCACTGATAATGCCGCCTATTTTCGTAACCCACAGATTAGGGGTTATCTATCATCGCAGGGTGTATTACAACTGTGCAGTGTCCCTTACTGCCCACGTACCAATCCGGTCGAGAGATATATGCGTACCCTCCGAGAAAAATTGAGATTCTGTGTAGATGCCAGGACGCCAGAAAAATGGGAAGAACAGCTTGATCATATACTTTTCACCATGCGTGCCACGATGCAAGAAGAGACTGGATACACACCCGCTGAACTCATGCACCGCACAGATTACCTGCTATTTCCAAACTCTAAAACGGAAGAACAAGAGAACAGAGAAATAAAAATCCAAAAAAACCTATTGCATCACAGTTTGTTGAGGAAAGCACATCCAACGAACGTAAAATTACAGCCCCTGTATCTTGGACCCTATATAATAGACGAAAAGTTGGATGAAAACACTTGCCGTTTGACAAGAATTGATGAGCAAAAAGATCGACGCTGCATAATCACGGATTATAGTCATTTAAAGAAACTCACAGAAAATTGGAGGATTCCGTGAGACCGAATGAGCAAACTTTAGGGACACCAACCTCTTGTAACCCATCTTTAACATAGTCTCGACCTCCTGAGAATTTTCTTCCCAGCCAACGACGTTACCATGGAACTCCTCAACTCGAAAAGTTCCACATGAAGCATACAGAAACCACGGAATGGAAGTGCTTCAAAAAATTTATAAGGAAAACATTTCGGTTTGAAGAATTTTCCGCTTGAGGACAATCTTCGTGTTTGGTGGAGGGAGACTGTAACACCCAAAAAAATTTTTAATTGCGCATACGAAATTTTTCACGTTACAAAATTTCTCTGAAAGAGTATTTTTGTTTCTATAAGATATTGCAATTGTTTATAGGAAACAGAATTTTACTTTATCAGGAGAAACCCCACGATTCAAAAGTGTTGTGTAGATTGAAGTCTTTGTTCTTTGGCCTGCTTGGAAAAAGGATTAAAATAAAAAAATGATTAAAACTCTAAAAACGGACTAAGTTTAAAGATAAACTTATGTATTGTTGAAATTGATTAAGAAAGATAAAGTGAAGAAACAGTTTCACTCAACAACAATGTGCCCATGAATAATAGACTTTAAAAATAACTGGAGTTTGAATTTTTTCTAAGAAGAAATGATGGCGTCAGGAGAGCCAAAAGACGTGTTTTTCGTGGCTTCGTCTTGAGTAATGGGAGAAAAGGACAAGGTAGCACGTCAGTCCGCATTGGGCTTGATTAGAGAATAGCCTAACCTGAAAAACCTGAAAAGAATAAAAGTTCATTAGGTTAATTGCAAATTGCGAAATCGGATTAAACAAGGCCTTTCAGGAAATCATGAGTTTCATAAATTGCAGCATGTTAGGCCTCAACCGAATGGAAGGACGACAAGATGGAAAACCATTCCATAAGAAATAGTTCTGGCTTCGATTTCACTAAACATGTTCGAAGTTTACGATACGGTAAGGTGGTGAAGATATTTTGGGCCATAATATCGAAATTGAATCCAAAAATCCATAATATCGAAATTGAATCAATTTATTTTGCACAGGATTGAGGAGTACCAGCCCAGACTTACAGCGCATAGAACTTGGAGGGCAGGAATTCCACTGGACGATGCAAGGATTGTTGAAGCGTGAAGACGAAGCTTACTAAAGGTATGCCCAGTTCGAAAATCATCAGAAGATCGACTAATGAGACCGTAGGACATGGCTAGGTAACCGTAGGTTTATGTTCGGCAGTCCCGCCAATTATTAATACACATTAACCCCCTCTGACTTACTATTATCCCCCCGTCGACATAATCCACAGCACCTAGGAATCAGGCGATAAAGCACTTTACGAACTTACGATCCAATTGTATAAAAGAACATCCTCGAACTTGGTAGCCAAAGAAATCAAAAAGGGAGAATAAATAATTAAATCCAACATTAGATTAGAACTCAAAAGATATACTAAAGAAGTTTTATATTAACTTCTTTACCTGTAAAACGACGAGATTGCAAAAACATTATAATTTCTGAAATAGGGTCAATCATATGAATGTGAGATTAGATTGTCAGATTTAAGAAAAGGAAAGCAAACAAGACACTTAACAGTAGTGAATTTTATTCCGAGAATATTGTACCTTATAACTAAGTTGTTTGACGTAGATGTGAATTAAGCATATGTGTAATGAGTAGTTGTATTTGACTTTCACTATAAGATAAGATTCTAATTGTTACATTTTTTTTAATTTCGGAAAGTACTGCAGCGAAAACAAAAACTGACAAAGACCCAATTTGTGGTGTAAGGGGACACTTTCAATCAGCCGGAAGAAAAGGTAACGTCTTGAAATAGAATACATTAAGAACAAAAAAAGTAAACTATAATGGTGAAACAGAAAACTGAACTATTTGATATAAACGACGTTTAAAATAAGCAGTAAAAGCTGTTGGAACTAATAAGGAGAGCAAATATAGTCCATAATAAATTTGCGCTTACACTAGTGGTGTTTAAAGGATTAAAGTCCAGTATTTTTTAATTCGAACGGCCGTAGTGGAGTAAGTTTATTTCTTTAAAACTGGGCTACACCTCATGTACTGTTATATTTAAGTAAGTTATCAGTAAGAAAGGTTTCTTGACTAGGCGAATAATCTTAAAACCAACACAATCTCATAACCCGTACTGTGCGCTGCCCATTGAAAATTTAAAACTGTTTTTTCAGAAAATGTTTCACTGAATCTTATTAAATTGGCCAATTAATTAATATTTTGCTATCTGAGATGGTGTATTTAATACTATGTAACTGTAGTGTGGCTCTTTATATATAAGAAAATCCGGAATGCGGCTCTCATTGACCTCAGGCGTGCCCACCCCTGATATATAGACTAGATGATATGCCCCAGCATTGCTGGAGGCTGTTTGTTTGATAAAATTTTGCAATATCTGAATTTGAATATAAATAAGAACACATGAAAAATCCTTAGTGTTAGTAAAGTAAATATTCACTTTGGAAAAAACGAAAAGATGCTCTCACTGGAATTTTGTGTCCCATTGGGTTTGTGGAGAAAAATTCGACATTGTATCCTTATCATTTTAGAATATCAAAGAAAGGCTATGAGAAATTAATTATTTCTGTCTATATTAAAAAAATACTTCATAGATGGACGCAGAGAAGCGAGGAACGCTGTCTACAGCCTGATTAATATCCCCCATCAATATTAACCGTTTCAATAGAGTTGCAGTAAGTCACAGAGCGTGGAATCATGTCCTGAATGTGGTTGTTCATATTGACAGTACCAGCTTAGCTGTAAGGATTGCTCTCTCACACAATCAATTGAGATATTTAAAATTTTCTAATATATTTAGATAAACATTATCTATAATTTCTCTACACGAAGTTACTACAAAAAGATAAATTATAGACAAAT
Organism: Rhysida immarginata; assembly: GCA_023313115.1. Classification (NCBI taxonomy): domain Eukaryota; kingdom Metazoa; phylum Arthropoda; class Chilopoda; order Scolopendromorpha; family Scolopendridae; genus Rhysida; species Rhysida immarginata. The sequence goes on along the minus strand of JAHWFO010096279.1, from coordinate 3,213 downwards.
CGCAAGATCTAGAGCCCTGGGTAGAATGATCGATTAATAAAAAAGGCGGGGTACGGGTGATAATTCCTGGACGGGCAAGTCAGGGCCGTGCACAGATTTTTTTTTCGGGGGGGCTGAAGGGGACTGGCCCAATCCTGCATATAGGATGGGGTCCCCCATGTAAGAGATTTAGCTGCAGCCCCCTCAACCCCTCTGGGGGAAGTATAATGATATAAGGTCATGTCTGAGAATTCACTTCCCTTTTTTCCTTAATCCATCTTTCTACTCAGAGCTCTAGATCTTGCGGTTTGACTATACCACAGTCAAAAGCTTGAGCAGCTGCACACCCAGAAAGTTGTATTCTCTTATTTGTTTTAAAATAATTTCTTGCGTCTCTCCAAAAAAGGAATAACAACGATTTTTATTTATTTATTTATTTATTACTTTTTATAACTATCCCCCTTAAAACGTGAATCATTAAGGCAAGCATCGTAGCTAACAAAAAAGACAGGCCCTGGGACTGAAAAGTCACCTGATCTTCTTAGTCGAGACAACAATTATCCACCCTGCTTTGACAAAGGATAGACTCTATCCGAAACGTCAGCTTTTTTTAATTTTTTTTTATTTCTTTTTTCTTTTTTATCAAATTTCTATTATCTATTCCTTCAACTATTGGAATTCTACCAATACCGCCTAGAGAGAAAGCCTGCTCACGGAAAAATCATGCACTGTTACACCACCTACGGTAGGGACAATTTCGGGCTTATTATTGGTAGAAATATGATCAACAATACCCTACCGTAGGTGAGGTAACAATATATGACGTTTTCGCGCTCAGGCTTTGAGTAGAGGTCAATGACGTATATTAAAGATAGACTCTGAATCCTATTGTTGTAACTTGAAGCAAATTGGGAAGCTCCATGCCCAGAACTGTCATGGGCGAAAGTGGGTGAAGATGATGCAAAACACATGGCTAAACAGAAGTGTAACTGATTAATAATTCTTTCACACGCCGATCACGGACTGATAAGTTTATCCTTTCGTTTACTTTGTATTTGAAGAATTTTATTATATTTTATAAACAATTTTTCGATCATTGTTTCAATTTCAATTTCGTTTCGATTGTCTTTCAGTTACGTATTTTCATTTTAGTTACGTATTTTTGATTTATTTT
>JAHWFO010096276.1:0-16835 GCA_023313115.1 Rhysida immarginata | reverse complement strand
ACTGGACAGTTTGTGGCACAAACTTGCTTCTACGTGGTGGAGATAAAGTTCTGAGGCGGGATGCTCACGTCGGCATCATCTCTTTGCTCTGGATCTCCATTAACATATTGGAATGCGGAATCGCTCCGAAGTGACCTTCACTGGCATTGTCTGCGACGTGGGGGGGTTGAAGTCCTCAACGTCGGCAGGTGTCTGGTGTCGTCTGGCTCCAGAGGTCCTTCCTGGCTCCATGGCGTTGTCACCTGTAAGCCAACTCCTTTCAAATGTCTCGGCCAAGTTAAATTTTATATTAAGAATAGAAAGAATAGCGAATAAAGGGAGTAAATGTTGTATTCCCATATGTAATGTTGGATTATATGTGAACCCTTATAAATGTTTGTTAGAAAGATTTCAAGAAAGACAAAATAATGTATAAAATATAAATATAAGATAAGCATATTAGATGTAAGAAAACTCATAACAGGTATTTGTATATCATGGACAATATTATATTTCTTCAGAAGAAAAAGCTATCGGAACTCGCTCTCTAAGATTCATAGGAGTTTCCTCAACAAGAGGACGTGGAGTTCCGTTTAAAATCTCTAATTCTGGATCTCCTTCAGGATTTGTGTCATCACTAGTAACCATAGACATTTTTAATATTTACGCAATCGCTAGCTTAATTTATAGATCGCATTATTTCTCAATGTATTTAAAATTTTATTAACTGATAAGCGGGACATTCAAACATTTCATTAAATTAAAATATCACAGGGAAGCCATGATAGAGAGGGGGGGTCCAAGAACTTTAGTCGAGAACGCTATCTCTACGCATGACCTCATATCGAGATGAAATCTAAATCACTCGGCTCGAAAATGAAATTTTCATTTCACAATTTTATTCGCAAACATCAATAGATCGCTGTTATATCCGTCATCGTTAGTGATCGGAAAACAACGTCTATAAACTTTAAAGAAAGAAAAGTGAGAACTTGCTACCATACTGGCGTAATATCTTTCGATATTATTATGTTTATAAACCTCTTATATAACCTTTATATTAAGGGAAGTAAAGAAAGACAATATTTGAATTATTTAGAATTGAACATAAAAGGGGTTATTTATTTAGAAATTATTCTGAAAATATTTATCTATTTTCCTGCTTTATTTATTTATTTAAACTTTATCTCCCCAACAAGGAAGTAAACGTGTTTTTTCTCGAAGGGGATTAAGAAAGAAGGGGGACCGGATCGGTCCTATTGTTCAGGAATAGGGGTGAGGAAATAGTTATAACGAATGATTAGAATGAATATACATCAGACTTGACTGATGAACTCCAGGAGGGGGCGGCTCGAGTTCCACTCCAACCTAGGCTCATATTTCGTCAGAACGGGGTAGCTCGCTCTTCTCTCTTTCACTATAACGAGGGTTGAGGAGGGGGCGACTTCCAAGTCATCTCTCCTACAACGACTTCAGTCCGCACTTAATTCAAAAGGCGCGCATGTCGGGTGGGACTAATTTTCTTTACATTTAATAACAGGGAGGCCTCTTCATCACACAGCATACAATATTTGATACTGGACTAGAAAGAAATTCTAATTCATAACCTGGGGCCCATGTAATCACAATTTATGTGGATTACTCTAACGGCGGTAACCTTAACAACTCACAGTATTTCTACTGCTACATGGTTACGTTTGACGGGGAATTCATTTGAATTCCATCGGAAAACAGGGAATGTCCGCTTTAACCTTAATCTTAAGAAATATTTGGCAAGAACTGGCAAGATCTGCTCTAGAATTAGGTCCGGGTGCTTTTCTTTCATATAAGCACTATTGTCTGGATAAGATTATATAGACAGGCATCCAATTGAAACCATGTCAATAATTGTATAAATTTAACCTTCTAGGGGTGTTTTACGGGAACTTTAAAATCATCAGAAATATATCATTTCACGTGGCTCCCCAAGAATTTACTCATTTGGTAGGACCATCAGTAGTGGTCTACACCGAGCAAACTTGTAAAACACTGGTTTATTAGAATCAAGGAGTACATAAATTGTTCCCCTTTGTACTTGACATAAAGAGAAAAATTTAAGCGACTATGATGAAATAAATAAGAGACATAAATGTTTAAAACAATTGTTCTTCTAGGGTTTCAATGGTAAGTAAAGATCTTTAAATGAATTATTTCAGAAAGGGAGGGACCACTTAGGGCTTTTTATTAAAACTATTAAACTGAACAAGCATGATCCGAATGAGACAGCACTATGGGTCAAAAGTATGACTGAAAATTCTTATTTATTATTCTATCATTGCGGATATCCAAAATAACAATAAGGTCCTTTTATAATACATCATTAGAAACCCTTTAATTTTAATAATTTATTAAGACCTTATAGAACTTAGAATAAGATGAATATAGGAATAAAATCGAGAATAGTCCTTTAGGTAATATTTAACCCTATGGAAATAATTAATATTAGAAATTCTCAGGAAAGTGTAAATGAAATTATGTAATATTTGTTATATGTTTATTGCCCATAGATTAAGTAAATAGTGACCCTCCAAGTTACATTTTAACTATGTATAGACCCTAGAACCTTCTCAAACATGCTCATCAGAAGCTGATAAGACACGTTGGAAGAATTAAATTGTTTATGAGTAAGAGCTGGTGAGGTGGAAAGAGTGTCAATCAGGGCGGCGACTTCTGAAGCTTCGCCGGCGTTCATCGAACGAATGTTTTCATTCACGGGACGCTCCTTTCTTTCCACGGCTTCGTCTTCTGTACTTGAGTCGAAGACAACATTGACGTCATCATTCTGGGAGTTCCTCTCCAATACTTCAGTTGTTCTCTTATCTTGTACGGACGGTAATACCCATGGTATTTCGGGTGCGCTTCCTTGTGAACGCAACATGTACGGATGGGAGGGGGGTGCATTTACTGCTCTCCCGGTCTCATTACTTCCTCCCGGAGCGGGTGGCTGCCTCTCGGGCTCCACGATCGGTTCGTCTCTGGGCATCGCGGGGGGCGGTAGGAAAATTTCTTCCTCGGGACAAGTCGACGGCACCTGCGGTTCTGGCGGCGCGGCTTCTTTAGCTCGGACTCGTCTTTCCCGGCGACGGGGCTCCTGTGGCAGGTCTCCTACCTTAGGCTTCATCCGATTTGCATGAACAACTTTAGTTTTGCTGGTTTTCACATGCTTAATCAGAAAATTGACCAGAGAGTACTGGTCAATAATCTTATAGGGTCCCTCATAAGTAGGGTGGAGCTTTTTCGTTAACCCTGGTTTAACCTGTGGGACCGCTAAATAGACGAGGTCGTCCACCTTAAAGGAATAAGGCTTGTGACGCCTGTCGTGATATGTTTTCCTTTTCACCTCCTGTTCTTCTCGAATTTTGTCCACAAGATCGAACGCATTCTTGATGCGAGCTTCAATTTCGCATCCGTAATTTTTGTCAACGCCATAATATGGTCTTCTCGGTGCGGTGATGATATCACCAGGGAGGATGGGATCTCTCCCATAAAATAATAGAAATGGGCTTTCTCCTAATGACGAGTGTGGACTGGAGTTATACGCAAACATACAGAACGACAACCATTCTGGCCAGTCTCTTTGACTTTTTTCTACATAGTGACGTATCATCTGTATCAAAACCTTGTTCAGTCTTTCGACAATTCCGTTTCCGGCGGGATGATACGCTGTGGTGAACAGTTTTTTAATACCCAAAAGCTTGCAAACTTCTCGTAGAAGTTCAGAAGTAAAATTAGATCCTCGGTCGGTCAATAGTTGGATTGGAATAGAATGACGATTAAAAACACTGGTGACTAATGCCTTAGCCACTGTTTTCGCAGTTTGATCCATCAATGGAACAGCTTCCGAATATCTCGAATAATGGTCTGTGACCACTAAAATGTATTTATAACCTTCATAAGAGGTGGTAATCGGCCCCAAAATGTCGGCGGCAATACGGTAGAATGGATGTTTCACTGGTGGAAAACTTTGTAACGGCTGTTCTTTACGTTTAGGTCGAGCTGCATGAAGCTGACAACTTTCACATTCAGCACAATATTTCTGAATATCTGCTCGCATAGTTGGCCAATAATATTGTTTGTCAATTTTGACTCGCATCTTCTTTGATCTGATGTGACCACTGGATGGAATATCGTGAAAAAGATACAAAACGTGGTTTCTTAAACTATTCGGAATGACAACTTGCTCCCATATCTCCTTTCCATCTTGGGATCTTTTTATATGATACAATACGTCTTCATCATCCATGAAAAAGTTCTCTTCTTTATCCGGCCAATCACGGGGGAGGGGCTTCACGCCCGTGCCCTTGAAATACTCTCTAATCCCTCTCCACTCTTCCTCTAGGTGTTGTTCTCGAGCTATCTCTTGTTTACATAACAGCGGCTCGTATTCTGCTATTGCAGAAATGGGAACTCTTGAGAGGCCATCGGCATTGGTGTTTTTTATGCCTGGCTTATGCACAATGTCAAAGTTATATTCGGCTAACGCAAACGCCCAGCGGGCAAGTTTCGAAGTAGGGTCTCTTAGATTAAACAGCCAGGAAAGAGGACGATGATCGGTTTGCAACGTGAAATTAATTCCATACAAGTACACTCGAAATTGCTTAATGGCATACACCACTCCCAAACATTCTTTTTCGATCACCGAGTAATTTAATTCACTCTTTTTTAGCAAACGACTGCAATACGCAATAGGATGTTCCTTTCCTTCGAAGCGCTGTGATAAAACTGCACCTAACGCATATGAGCTCGCATCTGTGGCGACTATAAATGGTTTGGAAAAATCAGGACTTTTTAGAATTGGAGCTGTAATTAAGAGTTGCTTAAGGGTGAGGAATGCTTTCTCTACATCATCAGACCAATCAAAAGGTGTGTCTAATTTAGTTAAATCAGTTAATGGCTTTGCAATGGCACTGAATGATTTCACATGCCTGCGGTAATAATTTGCCAATCCTAGAAAAGATTGAATTTCTTTAACGGTTTTCGGCCTTGGAAAATTTTTCACTGCTGTGATTTTCTCTGGATCGGGAGCAATGCCACGTTCAGATATGACATGCCCTAAAAATTTTACTTCATCATTGAGAAATTGACACTTACGGGGTTTAAGCTTGAGATTTGCTTCCTTCAACCTGATAAACAACATCCTTAAACTGTCTAAATGTTCAGCAAATGTTTCATTAAATGTAATGAAATCGTCTAAATAACAAAGAATACGGTCCTGTAAGCCTCTGACTATGAAATTAGCGGCTCTTTGCCATAGCGCTGGTGAATTGTTTAAACCCATAGGCAATCGTTTAAACTGAAATTTCGCGTCCGGGGTACTGAACGATGTTTTGGCGGAATCACTAATTTCAAGTTGAAAATAGCCTTGATTCGCATCTAATACACTGAAATATTTCGCCTTTCCTAGCTGACTCAAAGTTTCATTCACATTGGGTAAAGGGAACGAGAAAACAGTTGTAACCTTGTTCAATTTACGATAATCTACAACGAATCGATAAGACCCATCCTTTTTCTTAACTAGCAATGCTGGTGCATTCCAGGGGCTAGAGCTGGGTTCAATGACCTGATGTTTTAACAAGTTATCTATCATTTCCTTCATGATACCTCTCTGCGAATAAGGAATTCTGTAAGGGGGTTGAGCTACAGGGGGGGATGACCCAGTATCAATTTTGTGGTGTTCAATTTTACAACATCCCAGGTCCCATTCATGATGTGAGAATGCTCCCTCAAATTCATATAATAAGTTCTCTAATGGTATTCTTTTGTCAGGGGTTAAATGATCCAAATGGAATAAATTTAGAAATTTTTCCTTATCTATTTTAACTTCCTTTCCCTCTTCAATAGTTGTACTCAATTCCACCCTTTCCTCTTCTGCCTCATTTAAATTTCCAATAATTTTATTTGCCTCTAAAATTAACGTTTCCCCAGAATAATTCAATATACGAATAGGAATGGTATCATTTTGCGAAACCTTCACCAATACCTTAGCTGCTAACAACCCTGGATCAGAAAAATCTTTAGGTTCAAGTACCCCAATACGATTTTTGAACGCTGTACTCGCCAATTGACCTTCACAAATAATTTCAGAATGCGGAGGAATGGATATTTTATGCTTACATTTAACAGAAACAGTCTCCATAATTTCTCTGATATTAGAGACTTCAGTTGAGTCACTTTGATTTCTCGACTTTGGCCTTTTTCCCATAAAGAAGATGTTATTCTTTTTGGCATGTAAACTATTGCTTTGAAAATCAATAACAAAACCATATCTCCTTAAAGAATCTCTCCCCAATATAGCTTGATAAGGTATATCTTCCCTTCTTTTCCAAATGTAACATTTTAACATGTATCTTTTTGTACCAAATTTAAATTTAATTAGATATATGCCTTCAGTAGGGAAATTGTGTCCCGTAACCCCAACCAAATTTATAGCGGGTTCTGCAACCTCAGTAACTTTATACCCTAATTTAATTATTTTTTGTAACATATCTTCGCCTAATAGCGTTACTTTGGCTCCGCTATCCACTAAGAATTTAACATTAATTTCCCCTAATTTGCCTTTAACCATCAATTCTTCGGGTTCTGCTGAAATGTGTGCCAATGGGAGGGCGTCCTCATCGCTTACTGCTCTCTTTCCTCTCCGGCCTGGAGAGGGGCTGCTCGCACGTTTTTTGGCTGAGCAACTCGTTCTTTTCCTTCGCGCTCATTAGCTGGTGGTTCTCGAGTGTTGTTTCTATTGTTTCTACGCATTCTTTCACGACAATATCTAATCGTATGACCCCGTTTATGACAGTAGTAACACTCATAATTGTTTACAGGAGGTCTACGGCAATCTTTAGCTAAATGTCCGCGCAAATTACAGCGGTAACAGCTACGCTCTTCTCGCGCTCGATTCTCCCTTGTCCCTCGGTTGGTGTCTGGAGCCTTTCTCGGACTGGGTGGCTGCTTCTGTCCGGTGGGACGGCCACGTTCATTCGGTCTACCTGCATTCGTCGGACGCGCTCTAGGCTGATTTTCGTTATCTTTCTCGCGCAATCTTTCCTCGATACGCCTACTAATTCTTTCTTCAGTTTCGGAACTAACAGTAACGACTATTTCTCCTTTTGTTTCCCTTCCTACGGCATTTAATGCATAGTCCTCTGATCCCCATCTTTTAATAATTTCTTCCTCCTCTTCAGCCTGTTCTATCGCTTGTTTCAACGTTACTGGTTTCTTAAACATAACAACTCTTCTCAGTGGTGGTAATAACCCCTCAACGAAACGTTCTTTAATTCTTTCTGTTAAAATCTCTTGAGCATAGACACGTTTTATTTCTGCCTGTTCCCCTTCACCCTCTACTTCTCGCTTGGTTTTATTTCCCAGACTCTGCAAACGCGTCGCATAGTGACGTACTGATTCTTTCCCACCTTGTCTACATTCTATAAACAATCTTTCACTTTTTCCTTTCGGTTCTTTTCCAAATCTTTCCTTCAATGCTTCTCGTAATGCCTCATAAGTGTTTACCGTTCTCATCTCCCCATCTTCCCTACAATAGAAATGTGCGTCCCCAGTTAGCTTAATTTTTGCAATATTGAATTTTGCAGCTGGTGTCCAATTCATGACCGTGCTCACCTCATCAATTTTGAGGAAAAAAGTTTCGGGATCCGTAGATCCATCGTATTGTTTGATCTCACTAGCTAACGCAAATGACTGCGGCGGGGGGGCTTGCATTGGAAGTGGCGGAGGAGCGGGCACTCCTGGTATTAACTGACCCTGGGGCTGACCCTGTGTTTGTGGCATATTTAAAATTTAGAATTTACGTGAAATATTCTCTTATCTGCCTGAGCAATCTAGATTTAAGTACTTTGTTTCCCGTCCTTGGGCTTAATTGATAATTTTACTTAATTCTACTTAATTTATCTTATGAATACTTAATTTATGCAAAACATGTAAATTATGTAAGTTATGCTTATGCAAACGACTCTTTTTAATATTATAATGAGTTTATGTTCTAAACAAATTTTTCCAATCTTAAAATATCAAATGGTGCAAATATTTTAATGCTACTTTATTCTCTCGCACTGTTTTTTATAAAGAAACTAGCTGTTTACCCGGCGTTGCTCGGGCTGTTTTTAATGAAATGTTGCAATTTCTGTGTGTGAATATTCAGAAAAAGAACACATGTAAAAAGCTCAGAATTTATATAGAAAAAACATGTTTTAGATTCTACTAAAGGGCCGTATTTGGAGACGCTATGCATTGGGAGCTTTTTAAAAGAAATCTTTTTGAATTTTCAACATGAAATTTTTCTATATAAAATGAAAGCTTATGCCGTAGCTCGAGCTCAAATTCGAAGAAATTTTGATTCATCTGAAAGTTAATACACAGCTAAAATGAGCACATGAAAAATGTTTAGGATTAATAAACCATTAAGAAATGACATAACCAAGTACCGAAAGACTAAACTAAACCATTCTTGAAACCATACTTTTCAACTGCCCTATGTTGACATTGAAAGTTTCTAATGGACCATAATGATACCATTAAACCACGTACTTTTGAACAAATTTGAACTATCATTAACTTTATTTTGTATTCATTATTACACATCATTCCAAGTTGTTTGATATATTGCATGCCATATCTTAGCATTGAAAGTTCCAATGAACCATAATGGTTCCACTAAATCAGGTGCCTTTAATCCTATTTTCACTCACCATAACTTAAAGTTTTATTCATTTATGACACATCATACGAAGTTATTTGATATATTACATGCGATATTTTAGCATTGAAAGTTCCAATGAGCCATAATTGTTCAACTAACCAGGTGCCTTTGATCCTATTTCGACTATCAATAATTTGACGTTACATTCATTCATAACACGTCATTCCAAATTGTTTGATATATTACATTCCATATCTTAGAATTGAGAGTTCTATTACACCATAATGTTTCCACTAAACCAGGCATCTTTCATCCTATTTCGACTGTTCATAATTTGACGTTATATTCAATCATGACACATCATTCCAAGTTGTTTGATAATATTGCATGCCATATTGTAGCTTTGAAAGTTCCAATGAACCATCATGGTTCCACTAAACCAGGTGCTTTGGAACCAATTTCTACTATCATTAATTTAAGGTTGTAGTCATTCATTCCGCATCATTCCAAGTTGTTTCATATATTAAATGCCGTATCTTAGTATTAAAAGTTTCCAATGGACCACAATGATACCATTAAACCACGTACCTTTGAATTAATTTGAATTATCATTAATTTTACGTTGTATTCATCTTTACACATCATTTCAAGTTGGAAATGACCATAGCAGTTGAAAAGGACGTTAATACCAAACAAACCAAACCAACTAACCAATCAAGTTGTTTGATATAGTACATGCAATATTTTAGAATTGAAAGTTCCAATGAACCATAATGGTTCCACTAAACCAGGTGCCTTTGATCCAAATTCGACTATCATTAACTTTACACATTATTCATGCCACATCATTCCAAGGTGGAATGATGGTATACAGGGTGGGGAACATAACTTCCTGATTTCAAAACGCAATAAAACCCATTTTGTTTTGTATATTTTATTTATAATTTAGGTACATATTTAAAGTTTTGTTTTAGACAGTCTTGAAAATCATATGAGGTAGATGACGCCCTCCCTGGTCCATACACTGAATAAGCCGATTTCCGGCGTTGCTCATTGCATGGGGTATTCGGCAATTTCTGTCCGGTTGTTGGCTTTCAGGTTTTGCAGGGTCCTTGGACGGTTAACATAACCGCGGCATTTCAAAAAAAAAACATAAAAAGCGCAAGGGGTCAAATAGGGGGAGCGGGTTGGCCATTCCAAATCGCCCCTTAATGAGATGAGGTACTCCGGGAAGTGTTCCATCAAAATAGCCATTGATGCCTTTGAAGTGTGAGCCGTTGCGACTTCCTGTTGGAACCAAGTGACCCCTAAGTTCAATTCATAAAGTCGTGTAAAAAATTTCCTCAAACATGTTCACATACTGGTCAGAATTCACTGTCACTGTTACCTCATTTTCTTCGACAAACCAGGACCATTAACCCCAGCTGAGGAAATTGCACACACCACTGTGGCTTTAGATAAATGCAAAGGCGTTTGATGCAATTCTCGGGGGTTGTTGTCGGTCCAGTAGCGCATGTTCTGTTTGTTGACTCATCTAGTTAAGTTAAAATGGGCTTCATCACTGCAAAAAACAATTGTGTCCTCAGGAATGTTTTTGAAAAGTACCTCACATGATTTCCCCCGGAAATTGAAGTCGCATTCGAAGAGTTTCTGCACAATCGCCAGCTTGTAACGATGGTAATGGAGGTCATCGTGAAGAATTCGCCTCATTGAACGTTCGGAAAGTCCAAGGGCAAACGCATGTTTGCGCGCAGAATGCCGTGGGGATCGCAAGATTGAAGCTCTCACTGCCTCAATGTTCACACGTGATCTGATTGGCCAAGGGAATCCAGATCTTCGGCTTGTCGTACTCGATGTTTGTCTGAACGTAGTGACCCATGTAACAACTTATTTTCCGTCCGGAACACGGCCAAACGGGGTGTACTGAACCACCTTCGAAAAACGCGCTGGGTTGCCATCACAGATCAACCGTTCGAAAAACAGGCCTCTGCAGCAAACGCTCGCACTTCTCTGTTCCGACGCATCAAGGTGACTGAACTGGAAGAGAACAAAATTTTAGAACTACGCCTGTGGAATAAGACCACTCCTGTCCCGCTGCAGCCGCTACAGCCTGAATTGTGCACATTTCAAAAACGGAGGTTACATTGCCCCACCCTGTATTACATGCACCAGGTGCCTTTTAACCAATTTTAACTATCAAGAATTTTGCGTTATATTAATTTATAACATATCATTCCAAGGTGTTTGATATATTACATGTCATATTTTAGCATTGAAAGTTCTAATGAACACAATGGTTCCACTAAACCAGGTTACTTAAAACCAATTTGGACTCTCATTAATTTTACGTTATATTCATTCATGGCACCTCATTCCAAGTTGTTTGATATATTACTTGCCATTTCTTAGCATTGAAAATTCCAATGAACCATTATGGTTCCACTAAAGCAGGCGCCTTTGATCCTATATCGACTATCAATAATCTGACTTCATATTCATTCTTGACAGATCATTCCAAGTTGTTTGATATAAAACATGCCATATCTTAGCATTTAAAGTTCCAGTGAACCATAATGGTACCATTAAAGCAGGTGCCTTCGAACCAATTCGATTAACATTAATGTTATGTTGTAGTCATTCATTACACACCATTCCAAGTTGTTTCACATATAACTTGTCATATCTCAAGATTGAATGTCCCAATGAACCAAAATGGTTCCACTGAACCAGGTGCCTTTAAAACAATTTCAACTATCATTAATTTTACGTTGTATTCATTTATGACACGTCATTCCAAGTTGTTTGATATATAACATGTCTTATCTTAGTATTGAAACTTCCAATGAACCATAATGATACCATTAAACCACGTAGCATTGAACCAATTTGGATTATTACGATATATAAACTCATGACGCATCATTCGAAGTGTTTTGATATATTACATGCCACATATTAGCATAGAAAGTTTCAGTGAACCACAATGGTTCCACTAAATCCCAGGTGCTTTTCAACCAATTTAGACTATCAATAATTTTAATTTATATTCATTCATGACACGTCATTCCAAATTGTTTGATATACAGGGTGCCGAAAAGTCTGGTAACATGGCAGATATCTTGAAAATTAAGCATTGTACGAAAAAATGTCGTCAACAATAGTGAGTTATTTCGTGGGGGAAATTCATTAGTTGGGGGGGGGGGGGGGAACTTTGAAATCTTAAATAGTTTCCCCTAGTTTTAATCTTATATTCAGATTGTACACAATTTTCAAGAAATGTTTTATTCTTGGTGTTTTTTCAGTTGATCCAACCGTTTAGGAGACAGAGGCCCTGAAAGTGTAGAATTTACAAAGTTTTGAACCCAATTTTATCGATGAAGTAAAAGAGATAGGGAGCGTGTCTTACAAACATTCCTATTCTAATTTTTCATGTGTTTGAGAAACCGAAGTCAGAATTTCAAAAATACAATATTTATCAATAAATACTTACAGAGTCTGCCTCCATAGGACTGCCGCTCCCAAGACTTTGCTTGTGCACTAAATATTTTGAATTTCTGAAATTTGATTTCGGATTCTTAAAGACCTTCAAAAAGACCTTCAAAACCCACTCTCTATCTCTTTGTCTTCATTCATAAAATTGGGTTCAAAACTTTAAAAGTTCCAATACGCAGAATGATTATACGCAGTAGGAAAGTTCGGACCAAAAATCGATAACTTTTTTTGTTACTAAAGAAAGAGTGTTAAAATCTTGCACAAACATAAAATAGTATATGACGCTTCTAATGAATTGCTTTTTATTAGAATTTTTCGTAATCCAAAATTTTTATAAAATAAATAAAAATCTACGAACTGGGTACTGCTCTAACCAGCCCTAAGGACATGTAAATAGCGTTAATGCTTCCATGCCCACAGTGGCGAAATTGGTTGGCGCGTCTGCACGGTGAGCAGGTTCCTGGTTCGAACCCAGGCTGTGGAATTTTCTTTCGTATTTTCATCAATAATAAGTGTTCTAATTCACTCCATCTGGCATAAATGCAGGCTTCACAACGTCGCCGCATGGACTGACGTAAAAAGTTCAAACGTTCCTGCTTCTTCGCGAATCAAAATCCGCAGCTATGGCGATTCCGGCTACCAGCTCTTCATCGGATCCCACTGTGTCTCGTATATTAATGTCTTTAAGTGTCTCCGCAGATTCCAAACAACTGTTTCCTGCAGGTAGGATTTCAACTTTTTTATCTCAAAAACAATGCCCCAGAGAAAAAATGAAAGAGGTAAATGTTGCTTAGACTTTATCCCTCTATCACCCTCACCTATAAGCCGAGAGAAATAAACCTGCTAAATTTCAAGTTTGTAGGCTTCATAGTTCTGGAGATTTCGTAATGAACGAATGAATGAGTGAGTGTATACATTTTTCGCTCTTTCTTTTATATAATAGTGTTTTCCCCCTGCAAAAATCCTCGTCGTCCTCGGCCGGGATCGAAGCCACATCTACGGACATCAGAGCAACACCACCTAGACAGAAGGCCTGATAACGGAAACGTCATACACTGTTACATCATCATTAGTCGACCATTGTTTATTCTATTTCTACCAAAAATAAGCCCTAAATTTGGTCGACTAATGATAATGTAACAATGTATGTCGTTTCCATTATCAGGCGATCTTCAGAGGACTTTATGAATGCCACTGAGCCATCGAGGCCAATAAGGAAAAGTAAAGTTGTCTGCTAGACAAAGAGTAATGCCCACGCAAATAGCCAGAGAGCGCCAGTGAAAATAAAAAGCCCTATTGTTGCAGAAACTTTACTCTGCATTTTAGGAGATGACATACATTGGGCGAGGTCAAAAATGCAAATAATCATTGCTTCGCCATCTCTTGGTGAAGCAATGATTATTGCTCGATTGTTAACGTATTGTTGACTGTCGTAGCAACAATGGCTTTCTTCACTAACTCAACTCGGTGTTAGCATTTTGGACCTCTCCCATTGTTGGTCCGCGCATATCGCAGGCTCCTATCAGACAGATCAAGCAAAAGATTATTTTTACCCTTTCCCCTCTGGGCCAACCTGATACTCGGCACATGTAAACCTTACCCTGAACGTAACGAACATCTGGTGCAAGTATGAGCTCAAAAGTAGTTCAAAAGTTTTGAGAACATTTACAAACGCACCCTGAATTTTTATGCAGACCTATCCATTGAAACCGAAACTGGAGTAACTGCGCAGAAGCAGGACAGCAAAAAACTTGCGTTTTCTACCTTGAAATGTGCAAACAATGGGCGCGTTCGACATGTGCACACTAAACGCACCTAGTGACATCACTCAGTGCGAGCGGTGAAAAAAGTGTAGTGCATTTTGTGTGTGTCATGAAAAACAGGAAAGAGCACGAAAGTAAGATGTTCACCTCACCCGTGCTACCATGAATCGTATGCCTACTGCTGAAAATAAAACCCATCATAACATCTGCATTCATATAACACTCCGAAATCGATCATTACACAGGTAGATTTCAATGTCAGTTTAAACGATATACAAAATTCAATTATTTTTATACCTATGGCTGTTTAACGATAACTAAAACCTATTATTGTTCTCTGCTAAAACTCCGAACTATCTATCGCTACATTTCAAGCTCTAGGGCAGCGCCATCTTGTAACGCACTAAACGACTCTGCTCCTAATCTAGGGTCATTTGGTGCGCGCACGAAACACCCGGTAGTGCGCGCACTGGCGATGACGAACACGACCAGGTTCCATGACGAACCCGTTAGTGCGTTTAGTGGACACACAAAGGCGTTTAGTGCGCGAAGTCGAACGCGCCCAATACTACACATCCGGAGGAAAACGGACGTTTTTTTCGTTAGTCCATTTTCGGTTTCAAGGAAAAGATAAACAATCTCTGACGCCATCTCTTGAGTAAACAAACAAACATAAACCAAGATATATGATTTTTACCCCTTCCCCCCCCTACTTTAGGGACATGTAAACCTTACTCTGGACTTAAGGAATATATGTTGCAAATATTAGCTCAATCGGATAAGTGGTTCAAAAGTTTTTAGAACATTTACAGACGCATCTTGAGCCTGAATTTTTATATATAAAGATGACGCTACAATATCCTGTCCGACTGCGACATTTTTTATGTGAGGTTCCTGGGGATAATTATTGAAATAAGTGGTCGAATGAATAATTAATTATTTATAAAAGGACTGCGCCAGTGGATTATACTTTCCACAAAGTGTTTATGATAATTTAAAGTTTATCCCATTCACACAAACTAGTTTCTTCCCGCTTAAACAGGCCCGGCCAAGTGAGGAGAAAATCAAAGTACTCGAGGCAGTGTTTAACATATAAAATAGAATATTTATTAGGAACATTCAACAATTGTATAAAACAGAAATTGAGATAATAAGAAATAAAATTTAATCAATGATGGGTAAACCAATGTATCAATTAATTATCTCTAGAATGATTCAATTTGTAAAAAGGAAAAACTTTGTATTTAATTGTAATGAACCAATAATTTGTATCTCAGAAATAAATGATAGAATATCAGAATTGACTTCTGATAATGGTAATAAATGTAATTATAATTCTTTAGACAAGAATAGAATTTGGAAATTCTAACAATCAATTTTCTAAGACTAAAAATATTCTCAATCGACTTGTAAGTCTTAACTGTTTAATAATGCTAATTAAAATATAGAAATATAGAATCACTGTTCTGTGGAATTTTGTATCAAATGATTTAACAATAAAGAAATAGGTTCTTCTGACAGAGCTTAACTTAGATAATCAAATTTCTGGCAATAATATAACTAATGGCAAGACTTTATGTAAAAGATAACAAAATGATCAGACTGATGCGATTGACGCTAAAGGGGGTGATAGAATTAAACTGAATTGTAACTTGACTCCAACATGTAATTGTCTTTCCCACTAGAATTTTATGAATAAGAATGTTCCGTTCCCATTTTAAATGAATAGAAATTGAAATAAAGAAAACATGAATAATATGAATAGAATGAATAGAATGGCCATTGAGACATTAAATTGGAAATGGGCTTTACCGTGGTCTTCTCAATCTGTCCGCTCTTGGATGGCACTCGCTCTCTGGTTCCGTCGAAACGTCTGGAGGGGGGGTGGACTCCTCTTCAGAAATGGCTGGTAGGTTTCTCTGCTAGGCTCCTTCTTCCATGATGAAACTTTTATACCGTTCTGGGCTGGCTTTTCCTTCTCAAACTAACATTAACTTTTCTAACTATTGAATTGATTGAGCTGGTGCGCAGCTAGGTGGAATATACTTAAAGAATCCTCGGCATCGAGCTAACTCAAGAATTACGTGGTGTGAAACGTAATGGAAAACTGAACTTAAACAGGAGTTAAAAATACTAATTTAAATTTCCCATCTGAATTCATTTGAATTTCAGATAGAGGCCGAATTGGAAAATAAAATTGCGAGTAGGTGAACCGCACACCCGGTTCTCTTAAAATCAAAACTTCTACTACTAAAGATTCTTTCTCTGGAACTACTGACAAAACAGATCCAGTTTCCTTAACCAATCAAACGTTCGAATACACGCTAGACAATCACCAAAAGGTGATTCTTCAACCAATCAAGAACTTGGTAACATTTCTCAACTTATTTGAAATTTATCACTCACGTGACAATTAGTCACATCTGGCCATCTTCATCGTTCAAGGTTCACTCTTTGTTTGTTCTTAAAAACATGTTACGCTCCCACATCCCGTCTCGAATTCGATCCTAACCACTTTTCCAACTCTGCCAATACTCTTGGGTCCTTGAGCAAAAGTCAAAACAATCCTATTCTATAAGGTGTAAACTGAATCCTTGACAATCCCCTTGCTGTTGACAGCAATTCTGGCACCGTTTAAGGGCTTCTTAAAATCGAGCAGAGAAAAAACATTTAAAATATTATTTATTATTTAATTCTTTACAATCTCTAAATCCGTTCTAAATCTTTCAAAAATGCTAAACTTACGATTCCATAAACAATCCTAACGTGAATAAATTATTAAATTTGCATAATTAACGTTAATAAATTCTAAATTCTAAAACTGGCTAAATACTCATTCTCGAAATCCTACAGATCCTTATAAACAAAATAGCTCCTAGAATCCATAGTGTTAGAGGTAATTTTTTTAAAAGAATCAT
>JAHWFO010096269.1:0-10751 GCA_023313115.1 Rhysida immarginata | reverse complement strand
GTGGAGTTGCCATTTGAGAATGTAATTTGAATACGCATATTGCTCTCTTAAAGAGTCTTCGTCTTTGATTGCGACGACGGATAACTTGAAGATCGTAGGGAGACGCCATCTTGAATAGCTACAACGTCGGAATCGTGTTCAGTAGCCTCGTTTGAGAATGAACCAATCAGGAGATAGTTAATGCGGCCGCGAATTTAATTGTGAAATGGAAACGGAAAATTGTTAAATCGCCCGCTTTGCTAGCGGAAGCGCTAGTATTCGCATCCTGTGAGAATTCACTGGGGCAAATGCGGGCGATTTAATTGTGAAACAGCCTTCACTGTTCGCATTACCTGAAGGAAGTCACCATTAACTTCCTAAGGAATCGAACGGTGAGTAGCAACGGGGTAACCCATAGAATGGCCAGGGGCTGTCCTCAAGGATCTTCTCTAGGCCCAGTTCTTTGGAACATATTAATGGAGGGATGGTTCCACGAGATGCGCGGCGTTGACTTGGGGCAGGGCAGATGTCAGGCTTTTGCAGACGATCAGCTTGTTATACTGTCAGCTCCGACAGTGTATCAGCTGCACTATCTTCTTAGCAACATCTGGTCACTCTGCGATACCTGGGGGACTAGCTGTGGGCTGGAATATAATCACGAGAAGATCGGATGCCTGTTCATCCCGTCTCATAGAGCCCTGTGGGACAGACCAGCAATGGTCGCAGTGGGAAATACAATCGTCCAATGCACGGATACATTAAAATACTTGGGATTCATGCTGGATGCCTGGGGAAGCTGGCAGGGGCACATATCCTACCAGTGCCAACCGTTGGCAACAATCGGCACCAGACAAATCATTTTTGCTGGCAAATACTGGGGTCTGTCTTACAAAACACGAAGGGCTCTGTTGACCACAGTCATCAACCCCATGTTATTATATGAAGCAGAGATATGGGGTCACAGGGCAGTCAACACTCACCAGGCGGCACAGCGACCATTTCTCCTTTCCCTGGCCAGAGCCTATTGCACGCTCTCCACGGAGGCCTTGCAGATAATTAATGGCTGCCCACCTCTTTATCTCCTGGCCCTCTACCGGCACAGATTTCGGGAACGCTCCGACGGCGGCCTTCCTGACTATGAATTCCCGGCCACATGCACATCCCAACCACCACCATGGGAGGCTAGAAGCATCGACGTACGGTGCTGGAGTAGTAGCGACTCTAGCAGTGATATTGAGATTTACACTTACGGGTCGCACATCGGCGGCAAAACCGGGGGAGGCTTTGTTGTTCTGGAGGGCTTTACTGTTACCCATCGTCAGTCCTTCAGCCTGGCGAATAATTGCTCAGTGTTTCAGGCAGAAGTTCAGGCCATCAGGGAAGCACTGGCGTGGCTAAACTTATCGGGGGTGCCACTGGGAAAGACCGTGATGGTCATTTCGGACTCCATGTCGGCACTCAAAGCCATTACGAGCAACAGGGGCTCCTCCGAGCAAGTCTTAGCGGCACGAAAAGTCCTCTTACAAGCGGGAAACTCGAGAACAGTCACCCTGTACTGGGTAAAATCCCACGCAGGGGTGCCCGGCAATGAGTTGGCAGATACAGTGGCCAGGAGGGCAGCGTCGTTGTCCCCGGCAGGTCTGATCCACGAGATAAACTCTCGATTAGCCTTGGATGTTCTAACGCTCTAGCTTTTGGATGTTCTAACGGAGAGCGATAAAAGAAGGTGCAGGTGCCGACCTTACTGGCGGGCATTTGATAGAGAAGATAGACAAAATACGAAGCCCTCGGAAAGGGCAGAGGGTCTCTTAAGAAATGTATCTTGTTAACTTTCCCCAATGCAGCTTCGAGAGCTCTCTGATCGGCCACGCATCGGCACAGTCGGTAACTTTCTCTGTTTCCGTTTACTGGCGGCGATGGCAACATGGAGGCATCGGGTGGAGGGCTTAAGAGTCGATTTTGCTAGCAGACGTCTGTGAGAGCCCAAAATCGGTCTGCATGCGTTTCACGCCATTTAGAAGGGGTAAGATTTTCGGCGTAGACGGCAGATAGTTTTTGCACTATTTCTACTGGTCCACGACCATACCACGTTACTCTGCTTCCGGTACCCATCGAGGTTAGACGCATTCTTCCTAGCTCCTGCTTCTTCGCAGGGCTAGTATATCACGTGTGTGTTCAAATCAACTTTTATCGTTGATTTTTATTTTCTTAAAGGTATTTCTCATTTCTTTTATTCTTCTTTAAATCTTTTATTTTATTCGATTGATTATCGATATTTTCGTTTGATTTTCGTTTTTCGTTTGATTATAGACGAAATCATTTTTCCCTATCTTTTTATGCTTTCTGTTCAACTCTAATTGTTTGATTTAGTTTTCTTTTCTTCCTTCCAAGAAACTTTTATTTATTTATTTAGTTTTACATTCTTCTTTAAATTTTGATCTGTATCATGGGCTTAAACACGTGATCTAATCCCTCTGTCCTGGGTTACTTTCCGCCTCTCTCCATTCTTTATATTTAAAACAAAAGGAAAAAAAATATTATTTATATTGAAGCAGTTACTGGTTATAATAATAGTGTGTTTTTACAAAAGGTTTATTCCTTTTATGACTGTCCCATGGGTTCTTGGGTGTAGCAATACATAACTGGATATATTTTATTGGTATCTTCTCTAATCTCACCATGAGCGCTGTCGATGGTGTTGATTGGGACTGGGTGCTGCCTGGCAGCAAGTTGTTGCAGAGCCAGACCAAAAATAAGTTTATGAAGCGCTGACAGGAAATTTTAAAAACAATCAAATCTGTGTTACAGACTGAGCTTGGGAACTGGGGCAAAACCAAGAAAATTGGCGCTGCCTCAGACGAGGAGACCCTGGATAAAGTACATTCGATACTACAGAAGGCCCAAATCGCCTGTCTGAAGGAAGTCCTTCGAGACGAGGTAGTTGGGGAAACAACAGGAGTGCATCATTGCCAAAGTCACCCGGCATTTTGAGAATGGGCGGGCAACGGGCCCCACTGACGAAAGAGTGACGGAGACGACCTGCCCAGATCCACTGGTCAACTCACAGTCAGGCACAGGGGAGCAGGTGGATCAGGTGGAGGAGGTTACAGCTGCTGACGAGAATAATGGGTTTCTGGTTAATGCGGCACCAGAAACGATAATGTACAACGTATTCATGGCAATGGACGCCATTAAAAAGGCAGTCTCCAAACACTCGAATAATAAGCTATCATTTTCGAGGACAGAGCAATCAATAGTAACAGACAACACTGAGACGCTATGGAGGCTGTTCTGAGTGCTCAATAGTAGACTCTCCGCGCTGACTGTGGAAAACTTGCAACTTAACACAGACAATAAAAAACAAAAAGCCAGGGTAAACAAGCTGGAAACAGCATGTACAGACCTCCAACTGCGTCTAGGTCAAACCCAGCCTGGCTCGACACAACATGCACCGACACCACACACACAACACAATAGAACACAACCATCAACTAAAACTGCTTCCTATCTTGCAGTGACCCCAACTACCCCCCCCCTCCTACAGCGGCCCCAATTGCCGCTCCTACTGCTGCTAAGCGCATCTCCTTTGCATCAGTGGTGGCGCAAGGACGGGATAAATGCTGTCAGAAAACAATAAGTCATCCCCGATGATGTCGAACCATCATCCAGACTGAAACATGTAAATCCATTCCGGATGGGAAAGCTGTGCTGCGTGAGGCTCTGCCCAAGCAGCTGCAGCAGGCCGGATTACAGGCAATCAATGTTACACGATCTGGAATCATGGTGGAAACTGATAGTCAAGATGAGCTGGAGGCAGTGAACAATCAACTGCGGGCGAAATTCCCGATAAAACCAATACAGAAGCGGGCTCCAATGGTGATGTTTGCTAGGGTTGATGTGGGACTAACTGTGGCGGAGTTCGAGAAGGAGATTATGGAAGACAGGCGGAGAACAAAAACATTACCGTCGTAGCAAAACGGAAATGTCAAAATCCGCGTAAAGAGCGTTTTGTGGCGGAGGTAGACCCTGCGACCTTCAACGCATTAATTAACAAGTGGAAATTTGTACACAACTTGCTCCGAATTAGTGTGTCGGAGTATGTGCCCATAACCAGATGCTTTAATTGCTCTGTTTATGGGCACACCGCGGCCAGGTGTAGGAATAAGAAGGCTTGCCCTATTTGCGAGGGAGAGCACGACCTTAAGGAGTGAAGGGCAACAGTGCACGTATGTGTCAATTGCCGGCGAGCAGGACTGAAACACAAGGGGCACAGGGCATCCAGCCTTGAATGCCTGGTCTTTATCAGGTGACTCTCGCTAGCACAAACACAGACTTATTATGGATAGAGAGCCATCTTGTACATATCATTCAGGCCCTACAAACCCCATGGGCCAGCTGAGTGCCAGACGGCGACGGAGGGCAACGCAATGTGCTATCGAGGAGGCAGAGCAGGAGGGGCTAGTTTTTTTAGTACTTCAAGAGCCGTATGCAAAACGAAGTATTCCGCTGGCTCAACCTAGCCAAGGTCTTGTGGAGGGCTCAAAGACGGCCACTATCAACATCTCCGATTGTGCAGTTCTCTACACCGACCTACCAGGCACTTCCATCGTAGTGGTCAACATATACGTGCCACCAACATCACCACTTCAACCATCCCTTCAGCGTATCGAACAAATAATCTCGCAAGAGAAGTTTATCATATTGGCCGGTGATTTTAATGCCAAAGACACTGTTTGGGGTGGTGACACTGAGGATATGAGGGGCCAGGAGCTGAAGTCCGTCCTCATACAGCATCAGCTCGATGCTGCCAACGATCCGGACTCGCCCCCTACTTTTCTATCGCCTAATGGTTGCAGCTGGATAAACGTCAGTGCTCAGCAGGGACTGGCCATCTGCAACTAGCGGGTTGCTGAAACAGAAACTGAGTGACCACCAACTCATTGTATTCCAGTGTTCTTTGCCAGCCAATATCCCAATCGAAGCTAAGGGATGGAACTTCAAAAAGGCAAACTGGCCCCTTTTCCACAGACATCTTTCCTCCACCGTCAGTCAGCTGCCTAGCCCAAGCAGCTGCCTCGATAGCACTTCCTTCAAGGAGCTCGTATCCACCTTTCAGTCGAATTGTGTAGAGGCGTACAGGGCATCAATGCCCCGCAGAGGTCAGCGATGTAAGTTTCTGCGCTCGCTGAGGCAGAGGGTGAATGCTGCCAGGAGATCATTCCAGGCCACCAACGACCCGTTTCTCAAAGCCACCAGAACAGACAACTGCAGGGCTCTGCGCCGGGAATAAAAGCAGCCATCCGACGAGCCAAGCTCGAATACTGGCGAGGCTTCTGCAGGGATGCCTCGGAGGCATATCCATATTCCCTGCCCATGAAGCTGCTGACCTTTTAACAGATTATCGACTGCGATTAGGTCGACACATTTGGCCTGGCCGACACCACACAAGAGCTCCGCTGAAGATTATGCTGCCATCACATCTGCCCGTGCTTTAACCACTCCTTTCCATCCATTATCCTATTCCGAGATAATGGAGGTGATGAAATCTTTCAGCCCGCATAAGGCTCCTGGACCAGACCTTATACCTGTCGCGGCCATCTCTCATATTTTTCAAGCTTGTGGATACTTCCTCCAGCAATGTTTAATCCAAGCACTCGCTTTATCTTGTTTTCCATCCTGCTGGAAAGCAGGAGTGGTGTGCTGGAATCCCAAGCAGAACGGCGCCGCACGACCCATCTGCCTTATGCCAGCACTGGGCAGATTGCTGGACAGGATCATTGCACGGCAAATGGTCTACGAACTGGAGACCATTAATGATCTCAGCGACCTCCAATACCCTGGCCGGAGCACAATCCAGGCGATGAAGAGCTTTCTGGATGCCCTGGGAGAGATCAGAAGAGCAAAGCATCATGCCCTGATTCTCTCCCTGGAAATACGGAACACCTTCAACTCACCAACACACGCCAGTATGTGAAGGAGGATTCGCGCATCTCACTGTTCGCATTAACTCACCGAAATCGCCATTGATTTCCTGAGGAATCGAACATCGCCCGATTTTGTGGAACATCTTGATGGAGGGATGGTTCCATGCCAGGCCTTTGCAGATGACCAGCTGATGATACGGTCTGCCCCCACAGTGCATCGGCTGCAAGTCCTTCTCAGCGGAGCCTGGATCCGCTGTGAACAATGGGCAACTAGCTGCGGTCTGGAATACAACACAGAAAAATTTGGCTGCCTCTATGTACCATCATATAGAGCCTTGCGAGAGAGACCTACGTCAGTAATGATTGGGGACCAAACTGTACAATGTACAGATTCCCTCAAATATCTGGGCTTCATCATGGATGCTTGGGGTAGCTGTATGGGCCACAACACCTATCTCTGCAAGAGGGTGGCGTTCATCGACACCAGGCTACTAATATTTGCGGGGAAGTACTGGGGTCTCTCTGTCAGGGCACGCAAGGCCCTGGTTAACAGCATCATTAACCCCATGCTTCTATACGGAGCTGAAATATCGGGCCATAGGGCGAACAAAACACACCCTAGGCGGAGTGTTCAGACCGCACATCGACCTTTCCTCTTGTCATTAGCGAGAGCTTATCGCACGTCATCCACTGAGGCCCTGCAGGTCATCAATGGCTGCATACCCCTGCATCTCTTGGCACACCTCCGCCACCGATTTCAGGAACACCGTACCGGCGGTTTTCTGGAATTCGAAGCACCAGCCGGATTCTCTTCCCAACCACCGCCTTGGGAGGCCCGAAGCATCGAGGTGCTGTGTGATGCCAACAGCAACCCTGGCAGCGACATCGAAATATACACAGATGGCTCAAAGATTGGCGGTAAAACAGGCGGAGCCTTTGTTGTTTTGGAAGGCTTCACCGTGACCCACCAACAGACTTCAGTTTGGTACCTGACTGTTTGGTGTTTCAGGCTGAGACCCAAGCCATCAGGGAAGCTCTGGCGTGGCTTAACCAATCGAGAGTCACGCCAGAGAAGTCGGTCACGGTGTTGTCAGACTCGTTGTCAGCTCTCAAGGCAATTTCGAGCAACAGGAGTTCCTCCGAGCAGACCATCGCTGCCAGAGCTGCACTACTGCAGGCAGTCGACTCACGTAGGATCACCCTACGTTGGGTCAAGTCTCATGCAGGCGTCCCTGGCAACGAACTAGCGGACGCGACTGCAAGGAAGGCGGCATCGATTTACCCGGCGGGCCTGATTCGTGGAATTAAGCTGCCGGTCAGCCATCTGAAGAGCTCCCTGTACAGGGAGGCTTTCATCACATGGCAGAGGGAATGGGACAACTCCACGAAGGGACGACCAGTCCACAACTTTCTACCCAATGTTGCGACCAATATAATCCGCTTACACCCCCGGATCACTCAGATGATAACAGGCCACGGCCCGTTTTTCGAATATTTAGAGCGATTTAAGCTCATTGCAAGCTCTTCTCCTTGTCCATGTGGAACTGGAACCCATTTCCGAGCCACCTTCTCGACGCCTGCGGGCTGCCTGCAGTTCTTGATACTCGTAGAAAGCTACACGCAGCGCTTCAACGACCCGGCTACATGAACCCAGCAATAGTCAAAAACTTTATGAAAAGTTTTCCATAACGGCAATCGCAGCCACAACCTTTGACTTGCCATGGTAAGAGCTGGAATTTTTATTTAGCAGTTTTAACCGGCCCTAAGTCGTGAATTTCTGGACTGGG
Source organism: Rhysida immarginata (assembly GCA_023313115.1). Lineage (NCBI taxonomy): Eukaryota > Metazoa > Arthropoda > Chilopoda > Scolopendromorpha > Scolopendridae > Rhysida > Rhysida immarginata. Next base: position 3,061 of record JAHWFO010096269.1, on the reverse strand, counting down.
GAGACTATGTTTTCGTCGTGGCTTCTTTCTGCTTCTTTCTAGCAGGGTCCCCAACTCAACAAGACCATATCATGTTGAAAACACCAGTTCTCGTCCGATCACCGATGTTTGGCAGAGAGTGACTAGCACTTCTCGCTGTGGGCAAAGATGGTAGTTGCCCGAAACAACAGCGAACGAGAAAACATGTTGAATAAACAAATTAGCAAGGACGAGAATACAAAAAGAGGTATGGCCGTGGATATACGGAGAAGATCTGACGGTACTACAACTAACTCTCAAATCCCGAAAAGAAAAAGTGGATAAACCAATGCCGAGAGTCGCAGTAAACTAATTATGACAATTCAAAGTCACCAAACACTATGTGCGCAAACTCACAAAACCTAATCAAACCGCATAATTAAAGAGAACAGAAACAAAAATTATTCGCTGTACGGCTGAGACGCTATAGCAAACTCTATAGCAATCAATTGGTACAACATGAGAAATTACGACTAAAGACCAAAGTCTGTAGCCGACAATTATTTAATGACGCCCCAATCAATTTATAAATTTATGCAATGAAATAGCAAGTCAAATTAAGTCAAGTCAGGTAGTTATGTTTAATCAAATACATAAGTCGAGTCAGATAGAAAAAACAAGTCAGACAGATGAGTCTATTTAGGTGGGTAAGACATTAGGGAAACAGACTAGGAAATCCTTCCCTTCGTGGCACAGTTTGACTAACGTGTTATCAGGTATATATCTCTTCCAGAAGGCCTTTGGAGTCGCATGAGAAGACTCCTCTCAACGCCTCTCCATATCGCTTACGCAAGGAGGCAAGAAAAGTAAAGATGTTCGAAGGACTGCATGTCCCCACACTCTGTGCAGGCAGGAGATGGACGGAAATGCCAGCCATGGAGTAATTGATTTGCATAGACCACTCCGTGTGCCAATTTCCATGTAATATCTGCGATCGCAGCAACTAGTGAACCCTTGGTGAACCCTAGTCCAAATTTCCGCCCACCGAAGGTCAGGCTGGCGTTCACAAACCTTCGGCACAGCGGCCTCAACCTCAACACTGCAAAATTCGTGAAAGGACGGCAAGGCAATAAATGCCTGACCAGCCTTTACTACCTGAACTTCCTCTACCAAAGTATCCGGCAACTGTGTTGTGGACGTATTTGTTGCACGCCCAATCTGGAAAACGTCCTCGGAAGAAATACCCCAGATAATAGATAATGTATGGAAGCCAAAGCGGCGGGACAGATCTTAAGGGAAATTGGCTTTTGTAACGGCTACAGGGGAGGGCACAGACAGTCCACCCCTATCATCGGGGTTTAAACATAACACCTCGGGCAACTGGTTCGTTGCGATGGACGAACCCCCACAGAAAATCGAAAAACAACCTGGGCAATATCTTTCCACAAGTAGGCGGAGGAAGGTAGACAGCGGATGTAAACGTGATCAGTGGAACGAAATACGTGGATGGAATACACACTTTAACCTTCAACGAAAAATTAGACGCTGACAACAAACGCAAGGCTTTCTCAATCTTAGTGACAATAGGAGACCAAGCTGTTTCGTTCATGGATTGCGTGAAGGAGAACGGAATCCCAGTAACAATGATGTAATCTACAGTCCAGGTGATCGGAAAGTGTAGCAAGTCGGTAGGAGACCAAGCGCCAGCAGATGTTCCCTCTGATTTATCATAATTCAAAGTGCTGCCTGTAAGGTCAGGAAACTTTTGAAAGATCTTCAAAGACATAACATCGCGCAACAACAAGAGAATATCATCGGCATAAGCCAAGATTTTAACTTCTATGAGATTATTCGGTATTCTGTACCTAAGAACCAGTGGCGATGTGACAATTGCCCGAATAACCATTTCAATGTACAGTATGTACAAAACCGGAGAAGCCGGGCAAGCCTGCCGAACCCCCCGTTTAAACTGGACATTAGAAGAAAGATGGCCATTTAGACAGATTCGCGTCGTGGCATACCGATACAAGCCCTGGAGCCATGCCACGAAAACTGGGGGAAAGCCTATTTTATTCAATACTGCCGACAAGAGAGATCTGTACACCGTATCGAAAGCCTTTCGTTGGTCTAATCCTAACATAGCGACCTCGATGTTGTTATGAGCTGATGCCAAGATAATGTGTTTTAGAAGAATGGTGTTATCTTGCACTCGCCTGTCTGGGATGTCACACGTCTGCTCTCTGCCCACGCATTGAGGAAGGCAGACCTGAATTCGTTTGGCGAAGACCGACATTAGAAGTTTATAATCGCAATTGATAAGCCTGTCGGATGAAACATGTCAATCCTACTGCTGGCCCTGGCTGAATGGAAGGTAAAGCCTGTCGGATGTAACGATCGCCAAACATCCACTAAACCATATTTAACTAAAAAATTCCGAAGTAATGTAGCGCCGCGAAAATCCTGTCCAACCTCAACGTCCAAACATGCGTTGAAGTCACCAGCCAAAATTGTCTGACGCGCTGTGGCCATGTAGATATCCAGAACAGCAAAAAAGGTCTTTTTCTCGCTATAGTGACAAGGTGCGTAGAGATCATCCTTAGAGGGGATCCATTCAATACAGCATCAACGGTGATAATAAGTTCTTCCGTATCGGAAGTCGTTTGTTCGACCACAATATGCCCGTTCAGAATTAGGATCGCCACTCCACGACTATTGTTCGTGTGGAGACTATAATAGATCCTATGTTGAGGAAAAAACCGGAGGAATGTGTGTAGTGTTCCGACGTCAAAAACATGAAGTTCTTGCAAGAATATCACATCACACCTATGCTGACGGAGAAATGATGCTACAACCCTTTGCCTCACGGGTGACAGCAACGAGTTCACGTTCAAATTTAGTAGCAGCATAAGTGGATGTGAAAAGCAGAATCTAAGGATCATTTGAAAGCAACACCCCTGCTCTCGTACCTTCATTTGCACATCGTTGGACAAGAGAGATAAGTCCCACGACTGGCATGATGCCTCAGTTACGTCTTGCTACCTGAGAAAATGTTCGTAGATGCCGGTTTTCAATTTAACCTAGTTAGGACCAATTGCTATGACCT
>JAHWFO010096260.1:0-11443 GCA_023313115.1 Rhysida immarginata | reverse complement strand
TGTGAGGGTCAATAGGCTTTATCCTTATTTTTTCCCCCCATATATAGACATTTTCTATTTATGGAAAACCAAACAGAAAACAATAATATTAATTAAGAGAAGGAAATAGACAAAAGGGTCTTGGCCACAAAAAAAAGTTAATGGAAGTAAGGGTCTTGTCGGTCACTTAATAGCACTTCTCCTTCTAATCATTGACTCAGAAATTTTTGATCCTAATATTTTTGAACAGATAATGCATAATATACAGGAGATGCATTATTTTAGAACACCAATGAGCTTTCTAAGAAATGCTCATCACTCCCAATAATATCAATTAACATTGGATCAATCTTGTTTTCCAATAATAATTGATGTTTGTACAGTCAAATTACCAAGTAAGAAAAGATCACCAACATTTTTTTTTTCTGGGTGTTGGATATATACTTTATGTCAGTCAGACAGTGGTTCCCAAACTTGTTCGACTCGCAAATCCCTTTCACAAAGATCCGAATAGCACGAACCACTAACTTAAAAATCTACAAACACATGATAGTATATGTGAAGTTCCATCTCTCCCCATGCATGTAAAGCCATTGGTCCTGGCTGCGGTTGTCAGATCCTCCAGAAATGGGGGCTGTGCATAGGGCCGACATCCCTACCACGTAAAAAAAAATAATGATAACTAACATCTCGTAACAAGCACTCGCCTTGCGGTAGTTGATCTCCGCAAAAGGAGATCAAGAAATTTACTACGTCAAAACAATCTTAAGGGTTCACATTTCCCCATAAAGCAATTAAAATGCTGAAGATAACTTCATGACAAGTCACAGCATTCATAATTATAAAATAGAATTGATATATTTCCCAAGTTATCTAATAATCCGCCATTACAGAAAAATTTTGGTGAACCCCAGTTTGGGAAACACTGCTCTATACGATCAAAAGTACCCAGATATCATTTCACTTTCCACTTCTGTATAAAAGTAAGAAATTAATATACAAGTTCATGGTTTGCTGCTATATTAGTTGCCATTCTGTCAGAAAGGCTGTGCATCAGTTTTTGAAATGTTGCACTTGGAAGTCAAACCATTCTTCTAAAAGAACAGTTCTATCATCTATGTGGGGTAGCAAGGCCACAGCTGGCATTCCAGTTCATCTTATACATGTTCTATGGAACTGATATCTGAACTCTGACCATTCCTCAACATTCATTTCAGCAAATCAGTTCTGCACAGCTTATACTTATGGATAGATGCATGATGATCCCGAAACAAAGTGGGTAACGTTGAAGGTTCCAGATTCATAAGAACTAAGAGGCAAGCCAAAAACATGAAAAACAGTATAAATATTGAATAGTAAAAAAGAGAAACCGCCACATTCATGAAATGTTCAAGAGCAGCTGTTATTAAAGTGTTTAAAGACTGGAACGTCTGCCAAAAAATTGGGTCTCAACATGCAACTTTGGTCATCATTGAATAGTAAATGCTCAGGTGGAATGAAGGGCTTAGTGGATCTTCTGAGGTATTCATTAAAATAAAGTTCTTTTTATGATATCATTATGAAAAATGATTGCTGAACCAATATCTTCACTTTAAAACTGTAAATAAACTCATATAAATTCTGTAGTTTAAATAATTGGGTTAAAAATGCAACCCAAGACAAAAGTTTTAGTCATAAATTATAATAATCACATACATACAACAGTGATAAATTGAGATCAAAAGATGAATTTTGGACTATATTTTTATCCGAAAGATCAACCAACATTTCGATTCCAGATGCATAGAAATCTCCTCCAGCGTTTTGTAACCACATGCTGACAGCCGCTTTCACCTCCTCATCGTTTCGAAATCCTTGTCCACCGAGTTCTGTTTTGAGCTTACCGAAAAGATAAAAGTTGCATGGTGCTATGTCGGGACTGTATGGAGGATGTTGCCAAACCTCCCACTTGAATCGCTGCAGCAGTTCGCACGTTTGGCAGGCCTTGTGAGGTGTTGCGTTATCGTGCAACAAAATCACATCAGTTTCATGCGCCGATTCTCTCTAATGATCACATCCACACGGTCAACATTTGCAATGGTACGGGACGTTGCGGGCCTGCCTACGCGATCTTCATCTGTGATATCCGTGTGTCCTGCTTCAAATTGTTGACACCACTTTACAATTCCTTGCCGGGAAATTGCACGCTCTCCATATGCAGAAGTGATTTCATGATGAATGTCCATGCAAGTCACCCGTTTGGCCCATAGAAATCGGATTGCTGCTCGCACCTCAAGTTTGGAGTGGACATCCAGTTGACGCGCCATTGCTTTTAGCCCACTAGTCACACAAAACACGACGGGAAACCACAGCAACCGTCCTATCCGACGTCTGCGCAGTTAATGTCCCTTTCTCCGCTTTGCCCAAGATTGCGACAAGATTTCTCCTGCGGCGAGTTAGTGCAACCTACTTTTTGATCTCCCCTCATACATATAGTTTCTAGTCACTTAAAAAGTGCTTTTTTTCAATGGTGCTATTGAAAATCGTATTGGAGGTGTCAATTTGAGATATAAGCTCCTGAAAATCTGTCAATTTTCAGATATAAGCTCCTGAAAATCTGTCATTTTTGATAAATTAAATGTTTTGGACAACTTTAATAAGCATGTAGGCAAGAAGAAAAACATTTGAACTGTGGTAGTACTTAATGCCCCTGGACCATGTATATGCCAAATTTCAGCTTCTCAAAGCTACTTGTTCAGTAGTTACAGTTTCTTAAAAACTGGAGAAAATTTGTCACGACAAAATTGTTGGACAGGTTTGGAACCGACTGTAGCTAACAATATTGCTTTCTGACTTCATTTGCATAACTAGCCCTTTCTCCACAAACCGTTGAGCTAGGACCCAAAGTTTCAATATTGCCAAAGAAGAGCAATACTATGGCAAACCTGACAAATTATTCGAAGTTGTCACAAACATGACAAATGCGACTTCCAAAAAAGTAGCCCTGGCAGCCCAACCAAACGACTTATGGAAGTGAAAATTTGCAGATGTTTATGAAGGTATGCACATCATATAAAAATTTCATCAAAATTGGAGAGGATTGTACAGGAACCTCTAGGCCACTTGACTGGAATGACCCTACAGTGAAATTATATCTTGAATGAAAGGAGTGTCTTTTGGTTATTTTTTAACCAAAAAATAAGCAAAAAAAAAAAAAGAAGGCCTCGGGATCGCATTCAAAACTAGGCATAACAACCAACTACTCCTCAATCCGAAGAAGAATAACACCGACAATGATATTTACAAACAAGCGAGCGTATATCAGCTGTCATGCCTTGATTGCAACGCTATCTACATAGGATGCACAGCCAGATCTTTTTGTCGTGTCGGCGATTAACATGCTATTGTTAATCGCGCACGATCCTCATTATTGTAGTGGTGTTTGTTTCTGTATTGTCTATCCATTGTTGTGCCCACCATTGTCGTTGTTGTTTATGTTTTGTAAACGAACGTTCGCCAGCTTTTCCACTCTTCCAGCCGTGATCGTTCTGATGACACGCCAGTCATCCATTCCACCGCAACCGCAATTAACGTCGGAGCCGGAGACTTTACCACCAGGTAATCCATATTCCATAGTCTAGTCCTGTACCATCCCATCGAATCCCCCACAGAAACGCAACAAATTTTGGTGTCAGAAGTGGGATTGCTTATTAAAATGCCATCGACGAACGCTCCGACGCCGCTGGAAGTGAACGCAGCTCCCATCGCCATCTTGAGTTGAAAAAAGAAAAAAAGAACGCGTTCACAATTAAAGTGCCACAAACAAACATAAAAGAGACATTACTAACAAGGACTTACTTACCCTATCAGTGACAAATCCATGATGGCCGTACCACCTGAATTAATGCAGGAACTTTCGAAGATGATCGCCACAGCCCTGCACGTCGCCACCGACACGGCCGTAGCCCAGATAGCAACGGCGTCCCCCGCCCCTGGCGCAGAGCGTGCTGCGGAACTAGCCTCGCCGCGGCCTCCTCCATTTACCATGCCGCCGTTCCGAATGGACGAGGAGACGTCCGTTGGAGAATATTTCAAGAGATTCGAGTGGGCGCTGCAGCTCTCGAATATTCCCACTACCCAGTATGCCGCTTATGCACGAGTACACATGGGCGCGGAATTAAATGGTGTACTGAAGATCTTGGCAAGCCCAAAAGAACCAGAGGCCATTCCCTACGAGGAACTTAAAGCAATATTAACTGGCCACTACGATCGTCCACGAAACAAGTATGTTGAAAGCATCAAATTCCGGTCTGTTATTCAACATCCAGAAGAATCAGTGGCCCAGTTTGCACTCCGCCTACGTAAAAGTGCAGCACACTGCCAATATGGTGACTTTCTAGACCGGATGCTAATAGAGCAATTCCTTCACGGTCTTCGCTCCCCCGAGACACGTGACGAAATCATCGCCAAACAGCCAGATGATTTTGATAAGGCATATGCTATCGCCCAAAGTCTAGAAGCCACATGGGCCATCGGGAAGGCTCTAAGCCAATCAGCACCCGAGGCTACGAATAAACTTGGATATGAAGCCCCAAGTACCAAGTCAAACCATCGTGGGAGGAGTCGACAGAAGAAGCCTCTTCGAGCGAGTGCGAGCAACGAGCGCAATCGCTCCACAACAAGTCGCCATTCCAGCAGCAACAGAGCCAAAACAGTGCCAAAACAACCATGTGGCAGGTGTGGTGGTCTGCATTGGGCAGACACCTGTCGTTTCAGAACTGCAACCTGCTACTCCTGCCAGATGACCGGACATATCGCCAGAGCCTGTCGTGCAAAGCCTAAGGGTACCTGTCGTACTCCACCCAATGAAACGCCAGTTCCAATAGACCGGGTCCAGTCACTGAACCAGATCTCCTCTCCAAGGCAGGCACCTTCCCACACAAATGTGATAGATGTTAAGATTGACGGCAATCATCTGCAGATGGAGGTCGACACGGGGGCACCTTGTGGTATCGTTGGTGTCACCCGTCTACGCAAAATCAAACCACGTATACGCCTGCAGAAGACTGACCGTCAATTCCGAAGCTATACTGGTCATCAGGTGCGTTGCCTCGGAAAAGTCAGAGTGCAAGTGACCATTGGCAGCACTACCCGTAATATGGATCTCTATGTGGTGGAAGGAAATTCTACGGGATTAATGGGTCGCGAATGGATAGCCAGTTTTGTCCACGAGATCCAATTCGACAAATTGTTCGCACCCATTCAAGCCATCCAAGAAAATCCAGACAAGGGACTTTTAACCAAGGAACAGCAATACCAACTGGACTGTGTAGTGAGAGAATTTGACCACATCTTTCAAACCACAGCAGGGAAACTAAGGGGGCCACCAGCGTCAGTCCATCTTGTGCCAGATGCCACCCCTGTCTTTGCTAGAGCAAGAGATGTCCCACTTGCTCTAAGAGATCAATATGCTGCCGCCATCGAGGAAAAAATCAAAGCTGGCTTTTACGAACGTGTCGATTTTTCCGAGTGGGCTTCGCCAACCCACGTAGTGGTTAAAAAAAACGGTGCGCTGCGAATCACTGGAAACTACAAGCCTACGGTCAACAAGCAGATGATCGTGGATGAGTACCCGATCCCTAAAATAGAGGATATATTTAACAAAATGAGAGGGGCTGGGTGGTTTGTGCATCTAGACATCACGGATGCATACACCCACTTACCAATCGACGCCAAATTCCGGGAGGTTCTGACTCTGAACACGCCGACCCATGGACTGGTGAGACCAACTAGAGCCGTCTATGGTGCCGCAAATATTCCAGCGTTGTGGCAACGTCGGATGGGGGAGGTGTTCCGAGAAGCAGAAAATGTGGTCAATTTTTTTGACGACATCATTGTGTTTGCCCCGGCATTTGACAAGCTAGTGGAAGCGTTACGCCAAACGCTACGTCGGTTGGACCACCACGGATTCCATCTTAACCGTAAAAAGTGTATCCTCGCAGCCACGTCACTGAACTGTTTGGGACATATTATTAATAAAAATAGCCTCCATAAATCAAATGAGCATATCCTTGCCATACAAAGAGCGCCCATACCATCGTCTTCTGAGGAGTTGCAGCTCTTCCTGGGGAAAGCGACCTACTACAGCGCCTTTATTCCAAATCTTTCCCACAAAGCAAAACCACTCCGAGAAATGCTGGGCCATGATAAATTCGTGTGGACCGACAAAGCACGAAAGGCCTATGAGGAGCTCAAGACCATCCTCATCTCGCCGCAGGTCCTCACCCAATATGACCCCTCTCTCCCAGTCATTCTCGCCACAGATGCAAGTAGCTTTGGATTAGGGGCTGTATTAAGCCACAGACTAGCCAACGGTAAGGAAAGACTCATAGCATATGCCAGCCGATCTCTTTCGGAAACGGAACGACGCTATCCCCAGATAGACAAGGAAGCCCTTGCCATCGTATGGGCTGTTAAAAAATTTTTCAACTACCTGTACGCGAGAAAATTTGAGTTAGTCACAGACCACAAGCCACTAACTCAAATATTTCATCCACATAAATCTCTCCCAACCCTGTGCATTAGTCGCATGGCCAATTACGCAGAATATCTGAGTAATTTTAACTATTCCATTTCTTACAAGCCAACAAAGGACCATTCAAACGCCGACTATTGCTCTCGCATTACGTCTATTAACAGGGTAGAAGAAGAAGAGGAAGATGGATTTGAGGGATTTGTGATCCACCAAATGAGCCAGTTACCCATTCGGCCAGAGGACATCGCCAAAGCCACAAGAAGCGATCCAAGACTGGGTCGAATTGTCCAGGAGCTAGCTCGAGGACGGGATCTAAGTCGCTCTGGTTTCAAAGCACCCGAAGACAGGTATACAACGAGCGCTGGTTGTCTACTCTACGAACATCGAGTAGTGATTCCACCACCACTACGGCAACCAGTCCTAGATGACCTCCACACCGGCCATCTAGGGATGGGCAAGATGAAAGGCCTTGCCCGCTCGTTCGTATACTGGCCCGGTATTGACGCTGACATCGAACGCACCGTCAGAACGTGCGCTCAATGTGCAACGACTTCCAGCGCACCTCCCCAGTTTCGAACCCACCATTGGGAGTATCCCAAGGGGCCATGGGAAAGAATCCATGTGGACTATGCCGGACCAGTGTCGGGGAAAATGCTTCTGATAGTAGTAGACGCGTACAGTAAGTGGGTGGAAGCGAAGGTAACTTCGTCGACGACCGCGACAGCCACCATCGACATCCCGGATGAGCTGTTCGCGAGACACGGAATACCAACCACCGTGGTCTCTGACAATGGCCCCCAGTTTGTCGCCGACGAATTTACGACGTACCTGAAAGTGCGAGGAGTGCGATTCCACAAACGCACAGCGCCATACCACCCATCCACCAACGGGCAAGCTGAGCGCTATGTACAGACAATAAAATGTGCATTGAAAGCCATGGGTACGACGCCAGCCAGCTTGCAACGAAACCTTAATACGTTCCTGGAACGATATAGAAGAGCGCCACATGCCACCACGGAGGAGTCTCCCGCAAAATTGTTTTTGGGAAGAGAACTGTACACTCGTCTGGATATGTTACGGCCACAAGACGTAAACCAGCGAGTGCAACAGCGTCGCCAAGCTTCGTTCTCAGCCAAGTTCAGATCACTTCGGGTTGGGCAACCAGTCTATGTGTCGTCAGGGAATGTCTCCCAAAGAAAATGGCTTCCAGGTGTTGTCAGTCGTCGCTTAGGAGATCTCCACTACGAAGTGGCGGTTGACAACAATTATTCGAAACGCCACATCGATCAGCTTAAGCCACGAGACACAGAACGCCCAGGTGCGCCACCCCGAGAAGGAACGGGGAAACCAGCAACGCCTCGACGGGTGCGCTTTAGCGAGTGCGCTTCCCCAGCAACAGTTTGTCCAACCACCCCAACCGAGGTGATCCCGGTTGCCGCCGATTTTGAACTAAGTACCACGGCAGCAACTCCATTGCCAGCGGTCGAGGATTCGCCGCCAGACTTGTGCGACTCCCCCGAGCCAATTGAGCCGCACCAACTGGGTGCGGAAGAGAATGAAGGAGCATAGACGGTCTTGGACTAACGGCGATAACACATCCGCATACGCCACACATCTCCTCAAAAACAAACATAGATTTATTATAATATAAGGACTACTGAAATTAGCAAAGGGTAGAATCTTTAATTGCCCTTTATAAAAACAAACATAGATTGTTGGGAATAGAGGAATGCATGTCTGTCATTTGGACAAGCAACAACAAAGCCAAGATCCTACTACGTGAAGAGGTAGAAATCACGAAAAGACGACAAATGCAACCATCAACACTACTCAACAAAACCAGACGTTCTTTGAAAGAGAGGACCTAATCCTAGTACTCATCAAGGTTGAGGCACGAACAAAGAACAAAAACCGGATGCTACCCACATAGCCCTCTATTAGGTCCACGCATTCCTTCGATCTTCCTATCAAATTCAATACCTGTTTATGTCCATCCAATAGCTATTCAAATATTATATCAATATTTCCTATTTGTTTCTGTATCCCACACATCCTGTATAAATACCTGGCCAGTTTAACTTCTTGTAGATGTATAGCCTCCGATGATGGCGTAATGCCGAAACGCTTAAGGCGCAATAAACTTACACTACCGTATCATTTTTGACCCTATTTTCTTTTAGTTATTTTTTAGCTTCTGAATTAAAAAATGATAATGAAATTTCATGGCTATCTACAATTTTATGTTCATTGAGGGTGCATAATGATTCCACATTGTTGTGTGCAGTGCCATGCTGAAAGTGCATAATGCAATGCAGTAATTGCATCAGAAGTTAATGTGCACAACACAACAGCCATTGTAGAACATTCTTGTGGACAGGATATCTTGTTATCTCATTGCAACCACACCATAATAAAATATTAATATGAGGTGATGAAACTGCTCAGAAACTAAAACCCATTTAAAAGATAAAGAAATGGGTGTGTTTTTCAACTGTATAATTAACTTGCTCATCTTATCAGGCATGCAGTAGATAAAAACTTATATAAAAAATAATTTTAGATCTTAATTTGTAAACAAATAAAAAAATTTCTTGAATGTGTTCTATCAACCATTTATAAAACGAATTGCTTATTGTACCCAGGGGGCTATGGCCCTTTCCAAAAAACAAGAAATGCACAATATAGTAATACATATATCAAGAGAGTGCTTATAAATTTAATTATAATTTATGCACATTTTTTGTTACTCACTTACTTTTCAAACCCGCTTTTCCGTTAGGGTCGCAGGGGTAGCAGCCCTATGGAGGATCTCCAGTGAAAGCGAACTTCTGCCATCAGGCGCATGTCCTCCATGGAAATACCCAAGCAACTCGAACCCAGATTCTCCACGTAGTCTAGCCACCTGGTTCTAGGCCGACCCCTTGGTCTCTTACCCACCGGCTTGGAAAATAACTGCCTAGAAAGACCAGTTTGCAGCATCCGTATCACGTGGCCATACCAGTGCAACTGAGATCTCTCAATGCAGAGAAGTAGCGGCTCAACACTTAAAGACTCCCTTTAAGATTCACAAAGCCAAGCTCTCCGTTTTCAAATCTTTGTCCCCATTCTCACCTATGGTCATGAGTCTAGGATAATGACCGAAAGAGTGCGATCGCGGGTACAAGCGGCACATTTTTTGTTTCTCATAATACAGTATTTATAATTACTGGTATGTACTTTTTTCTATTGAATTTACACAGTAAATACTTTTTTTTATACCCTCTTTCCCTGAGTTTTGGCCCCCCTCTCAAAAAATGTCCAAGCTGGATAGCAACAAAATAGTCACATAGAAAACAACAAAATGGTGTATCACACCTGCAATATGAGTAACAGTACAATTACAGTCTAACCCCATTATTATGAAATTCAAGGGACCTGTTTTTATTATTTTCATATGAATCAAGTCTAAAAATTTTCATCAGTAGTTTACTTCAGAAAATTATATGTAACTGGTTATTGACATTTGTTTACATGAATGAATGTAATTTTTTGTAATAGCACTATTCACAGAACAGTACAAATTGAATAGATTTGGTGGAACATCATTCCCATACAGGATGTATAACTCAATCTCCAATATGTCATCCATGGTTAAGAGATTTTCGGTGAGAAGATCTTCATCGATTCTGACATACAATGTTCCTGGAATGTCAAACTACTCAGCTGCTCTCTTGGCTTCAAAGGGTTTCCCATTCGTCCAACCCTTTCAATTTTGGCTCCGCTTGTGCTCTGGTTTGATAGTGGAAGGCTGAGCAGTTGACCTTGAGAATTAGACTAGCTTCCCTTCAGAGGTTAGCAAGTCTGGGAATTACGGATGCTCTGTCAACCATAATGATCGAGCCATGGAAATTATACTTTCTCTGGTTCCACTGGTCATTTACTATGAAAGCTCAATTTGCAGCCTGGGCTTCTGTTTATAAAAATGGTCTTGACCATTAAACGAGACAGGCTTCTATTCAAGATAGTTATGAAAAGTCCTTGTATTGAGTTGATTAATGAAAAAGATAGAAGCTTTACAATATGTTTTTTAATTGGAGAAATGGCTAATAACCGGTTTCGTCTTTTATACCCGGCTTCTTCAGGATGTGATGATGATGATGATAATAGCTGCTTTTTTAAAATTTGGAATAAGGTATTGTTTACTATAAAGATTTTATTTACAATGATGTTATTAATCATCATCATCACAACCTGAAGAAGCCAGACATAAAGGCGGAACCTAGTTGTTAACCATTTCTCCAATAAAAAAACGTATTTGTCTATTCAAGACTCTGCATTAAGAGCGATTTACTAAATTTTGACATGCAAGTTACTTGGAAAGGAATTTATTGAAAACGAAATTTTAAGGCTTTCCATCATATACTATAGAAACTTGCTAGTAGATCTATAGTTCTGTTTCGGAATCGCTGGAGATGACTGCTGCATTAAATTGTAAAGTTCTGCATCATCTTCTATCCCTTGTAATGTGGTTTCTGTATCCCAATAAGATTGGGCCTTTGTTCGAGACTGGCTTTTAGCTGAAATATTTAGATAAATATCCGGCTTTAATCTACCTCCCTGGCCTCAAATGGAGTTTTTCCAGTATTTCCGTGGAGTTGCCAGAAAAAGTTCGTATTGACTGGGAAATCAAGGATTATGGGTGGATTTCCCAGGTGTGAAATCACACAACTTCATTAGCCAGATTTTGACTAGCCATGTTTAACAAATGCTCCCCGATGTTTTGGATGTTCAGTCTCTCTTGCAAGATCATCACCGACCCTGTAGCAGACTGAGGAGGAAGGATTAGGAGTATTCCCAGAGGGGCCTTTGTATGGTATATGGATGGTTCCAAACATAATGGCAAAGTCAAACGTTTAATGTACGTAAGGGGATTTACATACACAGTGACAGTCAAGCGGCCCTTAAGGCCAT
>JAHWFO010096257.1:0-14827 GCA_023313115.1 Rhysida immarginata | reverse complement strand
CACCATCCACTCCAATGACTCTCTTAAATTAGTTGAGCGAACTCATTAAAATTAATTATAGTAAATCTACCGTCCAAGATGAAGATCTCGGTAATTAATACATGGTCTGTCGCGTAAAGAGTACTGAGGTGGGTTTTCATTCCTGTCAAGATCTTGAGATTGTGGTGCATGACGTATTGGAAAATGGCCACAATGTGATTCATCATCTGAGTCGTCGGAATCACTAATATATTGAAGAGTGTCCAGTTTATCCGAGATTGTTTTCTTTTTTCGTGTGCGATTCGAGGAATTTGTGCAAAGCTTTAACCTGTCCACATGCACAGTTTGTACTTGTTTTCCCACAATCGGACAGATTTCATAATTTACAGAATTCAGTCGTCGGAGAATTCTGAACGGGCCTAGATAACGGTACATGAGTTTCTGTTTCCGAGCACCTTTGCAGAGTAGCCAGGCCAGTTGCCTGGGGCTAAAGTCAGTGGGAGCCTGTCGACCCTGGTTACGTTTGGTTCGCCTTCGTCCTGTTTGGTCTCTACTGACTTGTTGTGCTTCTTGTCGTACAACCTGGAGACGGTTCAACCAATTCCGAACGATATTCAGTTGTGTCACGGCAACCAGTGTGGTAGTTTCTGTCTTATTGTTAATGTTATGCAACAATGACAGCTGGTATCGACCGTTAGCTATTATACAAAGTGAAGTTCCACTTTACCCAGAAGTCGTCGGGTCACGAGCACCCGTGTGGTGGTTCCTACCTTCTTTGATGTGTGATGTGTTATTTTTATTAAAACATCACTCTTAGTATTAATTCAATTCTCAAACTGTTATCAAAATCCCCAGTAGATGACCATCATTAATCCCATCAATCATTAAATTGATTAATCACTTACCCCTTTTGTATAGTGTCCAGTTCAATCTTAATGAGAAGGCCTTCAGTATAGTTCCATAACTCATTTACTAGTAAGTAAGATTTCCCCAGGATATGACTCCCACCTCTCTAGGCTAATATTCCATATGTACGGATCTAACTATTCAAATCTGCAGACAATGAAGAGGCATCTTATTTACTAAATTCAATTTGATTTCTTTATTAAGAAAAACTTTAATTAGCGTGTTAGTGAAATTGAGCAACAATCAATGGAATTTTAAAGTATGATAATGGATATAAATATTTCTAATAAACTCTTTCAATCATAACATTACGCTTTGCTTAGGGTTCTCCCTGTTCATTAAATCTAACGTGCAAATGCATTGACTGTGGCCTATAATCTCTCTCGTAAATTTGTTTGTAACAAGTTCCATGTTAATGATAATCGTAGAAAATTGCATCAGTTTTACTTATGTGTGGTTCTCTGTCACTGAGAGTTTGCTTGTAAGTTGGAAATACACACTGACACAATTTGATAGTGAAGAACTTCTGTGATGCTCCTTCGATGAAGTGATGCCTTCACAACCATTGTTACACTGGCCGATTGCTGTGTCCTGAAATTCACAATTTTAGTTGCCTCAGAATTCCATTTGACATTGGTGTCACACTCGTGTACCTTTTTCTGTGAAAACGTTCATGTCGATTAATGAGATGCAATTTGGACGTTGAACATTAATCTCGTTATGATCTGAGATCCTAAAGGAAAAGGATTCTCATCATCAATGTGCTTCGCCATTGAGGGGAACCTTCTGCTCTCGCTGAGAGCATGTGCGAGAGAGATAGAGATATCTGTATATCCCCGAGAGAGAGACTGAGAGAGACAAGTGTGTGAGAGAGTGAGAGAGAGAGAGTTTTTTTTCGAATCACCCTTTTATAAACTACGAGGGTTGGGGCAAAAGTCATGGCAACTATTTTTTTTCTTGAAGATACCAGTCCGGTTGGAAAATGTGACATATACAAATGAAAGAACAAGGTGTTAACTACATGTGAGGACAGTGAATAGCACTGAAATATCGTAACACACTAATTTATTACGGTAGTATACAGGGCAATATGGCCTTCACGGTGCAAAAGAATGACAACATCACTGGTTGCTGAAATTTTCCTACCCACCGTGCTACTGTACGTTATGGTAGGGCATTATTGCCAAGGGCTTCCACTAATTAACTGTGACATTCCATCGCATTTCACCCTCGGAGAACGGCTATTTTGATGTAAGCGCGCTGCTCAACACGGGTTACTTCCATCTCGCACGACACTCACCAACTGACTGATTTTACAGCCCTCACTGCGCTACTACCAGCTATCATAGAACCATCTGTTGTTCTGCATACACACTATGCCTGAGAACTTCCACACGGCACATATACGTTTGTGATCCGTTCACATACATACAAGAAAAAAAATAGTTGCCATGACTTATGCCCCAACCAATCGCTGCCCTCCACCACACCAGTCACTATTAAATTTACTTCGAGAGAAATATTCGTTTCTTTCGACTGTGGCAAACAACGTTTCAGCCATTTTCTCTGTTGCTTAGCAACAGGTTTTATCTTAATTTTTGTTGTTTACATTTGCACACGATCTAACCGACACTTAGTGATTTGGCGGGCAAGAGCAAAGAGAAGGCCTAAGCCTTACAACTAAATGAATGTTTTAAAACTAAATTTGTCTTATAATGAATAAATAAAAGGAATATAAATAAAGTTCATAATGAATAATTAAATAATTAAGGTCGAATCACTGTTAAAGAACCCTTAGATAAACACATTCCCCTCCCATGAAATAATTAGATAACGAATTCAAACTTGTAAACTAGATTTGAATTCGTGCGGCATATCATATATCCAATATATGCCACAATATATCCAATTGAAAGAGAATTCAAACGTTTTATCTTGACATATTTATAAAGATCAGTTGGTAGCAAACATCAGTAAAAATGCGGAACAGATTCCCCTAATATGATTCATCGCACAGCAAAATCTAGTGGGGCCACTGACTCGAAACTCGGTGGGGTCATAGGACGGAAAGCGTAGGGGCGTGCTAAGACGGTGTTTTCCCAAATTCGGGCTCCCTGCCCCACCACCGGGTGCAGAAAGGAGTTGCACGTTCGGTCGCCTGGCTCCGCACCCAATGAACGCCGATCTCCGAAATTTTGCAGAAAGGTTTCTAGCTACCATGCCAAAAAGTAGTTTCCCCGATTTTGCGATATTTGAATTTTAAAGGTGCAAAAACTGGAAAATATTGATTTTTGGGGGCGTTTCACAAAAGTTTGATATTTTGATGGAACTTCGTGGGGAGTAAAGATAAAGCAACGTAACTTGGAGGGAACTTCTCGAGGATATTTCCAAAAAACCAATTTCTGGGTTTTTCGATTTTCGATTTGTGAGGGGGACCAGGGAGGCACAAAGATTGGCCTCCCGTTTTTTGTTTTTGCCCCCTAACTCCAATGTGGAAATGCAGAGAGCTTCAAAATTGAGCATGAGGATGTAAAAGACTTATATAAAAATGGAGCATTTGTTGGTTTTTAAAAGTCGAGTTTAAAGGGGGCAGAAATAAAAAAAAAATCCCAAAAAAGGCCTAATTTTGATGTTCGCGTCTGATCAACCCCACTCTGTGGCAAATTCACGCACGAATTAGATATTTGGACCAAGAATAGTTCACATAATTTGCAAAAGAATAATTTCTGCTGTTTTTTTTTTTTTTTTTTCATATTTTACCCATTTGCCCCCCTAAGGCCCTCCGTAAAAATATGCGATTTCTCGCAGTTTTTTCAGTATTTCGCAAGTAAAAATAGGTCTGGATTAATGAAATTTGGTACCGTGATGGCAATTCACGAGATTAACTCTCTGGTTAGTTTATTTTTTGATTATCTGGCTCCAATTTTCCGGTATTTTTATGTCTTCCGTATTTTTTGTTTCGGTTTTCATAAATTAACATACAAACTCGCATGTTGAAAGCTTAGTTTTTACATTGGTCATAAAATATGGATTTTGTTCTTTAATTTAAAATTTATTTCAAGTATCTAGGACTATTTTTCAATTTATTATGAACTAGCTGATATACCCGGCATTGCTCGTGCTCTATAAAATTTTGATGAAATTTTGCAATTTCTGAATGTGAATATATAGTAAAAATGAACATTATTGTGAAGTACCACCCCTACAACTTAAGTTTGATATGTTACTAAACCCGGCGACCAAAGGGGTAGACAGGTCAGGGGTTCAGGACCTGGACTAATCGGAAATCAAGACTTGACATTGGTATTATGGGTACATTCAAACACATTTATTTTCCCTTTATAATTACAAAATTAACATACGGGCTAGTGCTGTATCAGGCGTGCAGGATCGGTAACCTGAGGGCTCCCCAAAGTGGCAAGCTAAGGCTACCTTAACCTACTTTCTTAATGACAACATAAACGTTACCATTCCCATACAGGGCATCAGTTTGCTTTCGGGGTACTAGGTACTAAACCAACACTTGAAACTGGATTTGGAGAAATGATTGGTGCTACCGAGGTGTACCAATCCACTGACCAACCTGCACCAAGGGCTCCCGCGCAAATATTCCAAGAGACACACATAAATGCGTAATGTGCTCCCTTTATCAACAGGTGAGAGGAAGAGCACAGAAACCTCCCCCGGCGAGCCCCTCAATGCAGTAAACGTGCTTCAGCAGGAATGCCAACAGCAGCCACAATAATCAGCATTTTCGCCTATACAGTACGCGCTGTATTGCATTTCAGCATCATTCTCCTACCAAACGAGCTTTTTAGTTGTCTGTACACGTAGCACACGAACTGATACTTCCTGCTAGTGTATGAACTTATGGAAATAAGCTACTTAAACTATGATACATATGTTTCTGGCCGATACAATAGCCATTGACGCAACCCTGTTAAAATGCAGCATAACCTAGCTACTACGCACATGGAACACGGAGCATAAATCAAGACAGTCAAAAACTGTTTTTTATACGTTAAGCTGGGCATTAACTCGTCAACTACAGGTTTCTCGGGACGATATGTTAATGTCAAAGAAAAGAAGATATACGGGAGCTTTTGCACTATGTCAACACAAATTGTTCGCAGCTTTTTAGGTCCGTCCGCGCGGGAAAGAATATTCAAAAGCTTTAACTCAACAAATACGTCCTTTTCAATACGGGTTTACCACACACTTAAACACGCTCTGCCATGACGTTTTCAAGGATGATTTGCTCTTCATACTGGCTTATTTAAAAGTCAAACAGTACATTCAAAAGAACGCCGCCATTGCTCTCTAGAGAAGGTAGGCTTGCCAGTCGTTCACCGGACTATGCGCACGTTTTGTTCTTTAGTTAAAAGAATTTAAAACTTAAATTATGATTGATATTATAATGAACAACAATAAATAAGAAATATAATGCACAAAATGCAAAACAGCTGACTTTAGGGCCACATGTGTTGCATTTGTGACTGAACAGTGTGTGTGTGTGTGTTTTTTTTTTTTTGGTTGTTGTACGTGTTGCTTTGTCGTTATTTACTGGTTTCTTGCTCTCGTTATAAAGAAGTGTAGTTGCGGGCTGATCTAATTTTGTGTTGTGTGAGCGTCAATTAGGTTGTGTGGTTGTTTTTGTGCGAAAAAGAGGTGTGTCCGTCGAAGTTCGTCAGTGTTTTATATGTGAATATGTTGTTCAAGTATTTAAGTAATTAATTTAAATAATTAGTAAGTATTGTTTGCCTAGTCTTGGGGAAGCTGTGACAATGACTTAAGAGGTAGAGTGTAATCTTTTGTGGTTGTCGCAGTTTTTTCAGGAATTTTGTGGTAACAATGATTATAACAATAGTTTTTTTTTTGTTGTGAGCGCACGTTTTCGTGTGTAATGCAGAAAAGCCGCCGACAGAATGAAAGTTGCGTCGATTTGACAAGTGCTCAGCCAAGCTTAATAAAATATGAAGAAATGTTAACTTTGCTGATGTTGTTGCTGTCTAATTTTGTTATGGCCCGTAAGGACGTATGTGTTCATTAGTAGCGGAATTTTTGAAAGTTTCATACGTTTGCGATAAGTGACTGTTCTGCGAAGATAATGGAACACTGCACAATCGTCATGTTTCTGGAAAGAATGTCGGCCGTCATCTGAGATAAGAAAATCGTTCAGGATCATCTTGTGATCGGTGAGACCATTCTTTGTTTTGTCTTCAATGAAAACAGTCTAATGTACTGTTCAAGGAAGATAATTGCAGTGTAGTGGGAAATTCTTGATCGCAGCTACCTCTCCCTTGCGGAACTCGTAGAGAGGGATCTATTGTAACATTGCGCCATCACGTGACGCAGCGAACGCTTCGCGTTCGAATTAAAGAAACACACTTTTATGTGATTTGTTTTTTTTAATAAAAACTTTTGTGGGTTTTGGATAGTAATCACAACTGTGGTATTTAATCACAGGATCTAGTAAAAATTTCTGCGAAAATTTATCACCTAATGTTTAAGTGGGTGTTTCACCCGAATAGTTTGGCACATGAGATATGTAAATAAAGCTTTTATGCTTCCGTTAGGGGAATGATAGAAAAATGCATTGTAACAGTGCTTGAAGTAGTTAACAACTATATTAAGTGAGGGTAAAGCAATAGTGCGGTAGAGTGATAGTTTTTTCACTCTTGTTAGGTTACAGCTCTCCTCCCCTGTCTTGTTCCGGGTTTTGAAGACATTATCATTACTTTAGGGCAGGATTGTTTCAAAAGGAGGGTGTGACACTTTCGAGTGTTGCTTTCGCTCACGAGGGATGTTTTATATTGGGCAGGATCGCTCATCACTGATAGCACTGCGCATAGTGAAGTTTTAGAAAATAAAGCTCATAGTCTCATGTGCTAAGCATTGTTGTATTTGAAACATATGTTAAATGCTGCTGCTATTAATAAATGGTATTTTGGAGCCATTTTAGTCTTTTAGAAGAAGTAGTTGCTGTATTTGCCTATTAGATGGATAAGCTTTGTTAGGAGCCCCCCTTTTTATGTCATACTGTAATTTTATTATTGGTAAAAATATTGAATAAAATGAATTGTTATCATTACACACCTCACCTACCTCTTTGCTAAGCGTCACCTCCCTCCACCAGTCATTATTCTACAACCCATCCCTAACGCCCGTGGGTTACTTATTCGAGGTCGGGGTACCTGTTGGCCCCCCTCCCACGTATGCGGGGGCACACATTCTTTCAGCTGCAAACGCAGGTCGCTGCCTGCTCTGTCCGAAAAACCGCCACAAAGACAATATAAAAAACGTCAACACAGGATAGTTAAATTTTACGAATAAAACAGAAAATCTCCAAATATAGTGCAACAATTGCCTGCTGGAAGCAGGGAGAATTTTCATTGATGGCTGGAAACAATACCAGCTTCCAACAACCAAAAGAGCAATTAACCGTCGCTGCAACACTATCGGCAACTAACAATTAATGCCGCAGCTACACTGGTGGTGAATGACTGTTTCGTAAAATTCCCGGGGCTGCGTTGTGAACCAGTTCCGCACGTACTGCTTGACGTTGTCGTCCAAGGTGAATCGTTTGCCCCTCAGAGCCTGTTTTAGGGGATCAAAATAGCCAAATCACAGGGAGAAGTTTGGACTGTATGGAGGGTGCCGAGAACCTCCCACTTGAATGTCTGCAAGAGTGCCGTGATTCTGTTGGCCATATGAGGTCTATTATTGTCGTGGAGCAGAATGACCTAACGGGTGAGCTTGCCTGGTCGTTTCAATTTGATTGTGGACCTCTTTGCTCTTCTTTTGAAGCCTCCATTTCATTTATTCACTGCATATACAATGCAAATGACCATTGGACGATTGACGCTTGCTTCTGCTTTCTTTGTATAGTCACGTGACTTCCGCAGTCACCCTCTAGCAGCGGGCTGTGAACTTCCGCGCTCTTGTCGGAACCATTGCTTGTTACACACGCAACAATATCACCATTCTGTCACTGGTTTGCACATTCCAGACTACGGCTCGTTCCTTTTTGAACGCTCCTTATATATTAGTCACCTTATACTACCAATCAGATGTGTCCACTCATGAACAACATGCTTCTGTATTTATAACCAATCATGTATTAGAAGACATGGTCTTCATGTTATGTAATCATTGTTATTGATAAAGGGGGTAGCAAGCCTTTCATATCTACCCTTGATAAAGCCTGGAATAAACGGCGAAACCGTTGGATAATGATCTCAAGAATACGTATAAACAGAAACATTTTTTGTGGACAAGAGGTTCTCCATGTTTATTATGTCTTTATCCAGTAATCTCCTGCTTCTCACAGGAACTCTTGTGTTTTCTTCTGTTATGATGTAAAGCCTCCATAAACTTCATTAAGGATGGTACAGTGAACCATATTTTTTATAGTCTTCCTTTCTTCCTCTAATTCAGGTACACCTTTAATTTTCAATCGTCCATCCTCAACCCTACTCATCGAACTCTGTCGATTAACACCCTTCTCTGCACTATTGGATTCGGCATTCACCTTGCCTTCCAAGTGCTCAGATTCCATATCACAGCTTCGGAATACGTTTTGGGTCTCATGAACATTATTGCTTTGTGATGTTCTGGCAGGAGACCATAATCGTTCCAGTAATGTTTTCTTTCTTTAACCTCTCCATTCTTGAGCAACTTTGGCTAATTTGCTAAAGGAGAGTTCCAAACAAATAATATAATCCTTTACCTTTTCTCTTTTCCTCTGAGATACATCGAAGAACTCCTTTATCAGGTCACTATATAGTGAAACCTTGCAGAACAGCTGCTTCAGACTGTCTCCGAATACTTGAAAATTTGCAATATCATACAGGTCAAGTTCTGTAGCTTTATAAGCGGCAGTCCCTTTGAGTTTAGATTTCAACACAATTAGCTTGATTTCATCCGAACATTTAGCGATTGCTGTGACTTGATCAAGCATCATGAGAAAATGTAGGAATACCAATGTATCCAGATAAATTGGGTGAATTGAGAATTTCTCTCTTCTCTCATGCAGCAGCAGCGTTCGGAGGAGCCATATTCTAATTCTGCGTTCTTTCTTTCAGGCAGAACCTTGCTAGGAAGCCAACTATCCTGTGGCGGATACCAATGTGAAGTCCTACGCTGGATTATATCAGATTAAGAACTATAGAAAAATAAAAAAAACTTTCATTACCTTATGCTGCCTTTCTTCTCCGACTTCCCACCTCTTTGAAAGTCTGACAATTCTCTCGGAACTCTTGATAGACTTATTCGAACTCAGTATAATATTTTGTCACTTCTTTATAATAAATTCTACAAATATATTTTCTCCATATTCCAACTTTAATTATTACCACAAGTGCTTAAAAAATCCCCTCAATTAGTTAATTCGAAAATTAAAC
Source organism: Rhysida immarginata (assembly GCA_023313115.1). Classification (NCBI taxonomy): domain Eukaryota; kingdom Metazoa; phylum Arthropoda; class Chilopoda; order Scolopendromorpha; family Scolopendridae; genus Rhysida; species Rhysida immarginata. The sequence continues at coordinate 5,540 of JAHWFO010096257.1, read as the reverse complement.
CAACGGAATCAACATCTATGAGAATTAATTCTCTCACAAATCTGACCTTCGAAAGTCTCTCTCTCTTCATTAGATTCATCATCATGTACTCAACAACAAAACAATAATAACAATAGAAAACATTCTCTGTAGAAGAAAAGATAGTCTGCTCAAAATCTCGCGAGAAATGAGATCTTATAGTTTCGTTTTCAGTTTCCAATAAACGAAAGAAAGCACAAATACGAATGATTTGTGAAACAAAAAAAAACGAAAAAAGAAAAAAAAATACAACACGCATTTATGTCACCCATAACTGTGGACGGTATTTCACAAAACCCATCACATTTAACATCATGATGGGTGCTATGTCTGTAAAACCCTGCTGAATTCGTTGTTTCAAATCATTTACTGATGTTGGTACAGTGCCATACAACTTGAATATAGAAATTTTATTTTGTTGTAGTGGGTTTATTTTTATGCTTATTTTTAATGTCTTTTTTCGTTAAAATCAGTGTTTTGAGCTCTACAACTGTAAAATTGGATATTTTTTTTTACCTGTAACGGTTGCAGAGTTGCAAGGTGCAAAATTCGAGGTCAAAGGTTAAATTCTACACCAGCATTGTTTAGCCCCTACCTATCTTCTTATATGTTGCCTGCAACTGATTTATCTCCACTCTTTTTGAAATTGTATGGGTGGTAACAGACTTTTGGCCTTCCCTTTACATTTGGAGCCAAGGCAAAACCACGTTGGAGCCGATTTCACTTTCTAGCAGACTGCATTCGACCAGGTCCATACTGCATCTCAACTCTCTCCTTTGCCAAAATTGATACTATAACTGTTATATAAGTTAATTATAATTTTAATCCTTTGGTTTTAATTCTCTTACAAAAATTAAAACTGATCTTTTGTAGCCTTATGCAGCAGATTGTGCCGATTCAAATTCACAAGATGACATATATATCACTGCAGTAACAGTGCTAAGTGGCCTTTATCCAATGGTAGGTGTGATACAGGGTTTGTCCAAAAAGGAATGTTAGTGAGTCGATTAGAAAACATTTATTGATCTGATCGTTACAATACATAAAAAGGTTTCAGAATAGGCTCCTCCTATGTCAATACATCGCTTCCACTGAGATTTCCAGGCATCGAAGGCATCACAGTCGGCCTTTTCGGAAATGTTCTTTAGAGCTTTGGTACAAGCTTCTTTGACTCTGGCAACTGTCCCGAAATGATGTCCTTTCACGAGAGCTTTCAAGCACAGGAACAAGAAGAAGTCAGGGGGATCCACATAAGACAGTAGGGCAGCTGGGGAATTATTAGCACCTTTGAATCGGCAGATCACGAGGAAAGCGCCAGCTTCGCGCACACTTTTTTTCATCTGCAGATTGTTCGTCACAATCTTGTGAACGGTACTGTTTGGAATGTTTAATGTCTGTGCCATTAAACGAACACTCAAACAATGGTCCGAGTTCAAGAGTTCAGTCACAGAAACTTGCCGAATTTCACAATAAACTTGATAGCAATCCTTTGCTCAATCGAGTGCTGCATCTCAGCTTGCACGCTTCATGAAAATGCCTGTTTTTACTCTCCGGATGGTCAGAGACAACTGAGCAATCAGGCATACGTAAACTGACTCCTCTCTCCACCGATCCCCACCACACCGAGCGCACTGCGGCATGCATTCTCTTCACAGTAAAATCACTGACATTACTTTTCAGACAAACCCTGTATGAACTAAGTTCAGGATCAAACACCCATCTCTAAAAGCAATGGACGTACATGTGCATAAACTGGAATGAATTTCTATAAGCCAGCCATCCAATTTTTATGTATATAGGTGGCATAGATATAGAGCCATTAGACCATGTGTTGTGAACAAGATTTGATATCATCATATTTCAAAGTCATGTTTCTCGAAATGTATGCGTCTATTAAAAAAACTTTCAAAAACTTCTTTGTCTTATTTTGTCCTTAGGAAACAATCTTCCAAGTAGCCCCCAATATGTAATTTATACCCTGTCAGGAATAATACATCCATATATGGCATGAAACAAATTGCCAAAACCTTGGCACAAAAAAACTGAATAATTCGAGGCACATTTTAGTGCACAGTTTGCTTTTTTTTCTTTCCTGATAAAATAAGTTGAGGCAACACATACACTGGTGGCCAAAAGTTTGGACCAACCAGCAAAATCAAGAAAAAATGACTTTATACTAAGATTTTTTACACCTACAACTCTAAGTAAATATGAAACAATATTCAGGGAAGAAACAAATTTATTTCTGCGTCGTTGCCTTTTTATTACCTTAAATCAAAATAAGACTGGCCAAAAGTTTGGACCAACATCACAAACATGCAAATAATTTGCATATTACAAGTCATCATGTTGTGTGGTGAGCACTAAAACCATATTATGTATTGTACAATGTTAACTGAAGGCCAACGAGAGCGAATTAGAAATTTTAACAAGCAATTTACAAACTTCAAAAAAGTTGCTGATATCTTTCGTGTGAGCTACAAATCTTTATTAGAATTGTTAAAAATGTTAATTGGAAAATAGGACGGAAATAGAACAACCTTGTGCACTGACGCGAAGAGACAAATCAAGAATTAAGAGACATGTTAGACATGATATTATAACTGGGCATGTAGTCAACACCACACAAGTCTAACTTAATCTGCAACTTGCTGCCTCAAGAAGAACAATTCGCAGCGAACCACGTGCTCAGAACTTTGCCTATGAAATTATACTCAAAAAGTTGCCACTAACACAGAAAAACACGCAGGAGAGATTGGAATTTGCTAAGACACATCTGCGTGAAAACACAGACTTCCAATTGGTTGTGTTTTCTGATGAAAAACAAATCAGTTTGGTTGGTCCTGATAAAATAGCTTCTCATGAAGAGCATCGTGATAAAGAAACACTTGTTCCACTGCGAATTAAGCGGCAAATGGGTGGTAGTGGAGTGATGATTCTGGGTGCCATTGGAAGCAACGGAAAGTTGAAGATTCACATTATAGATGGACATTGCACAACAGCTCAATATAAAGATGATCTTCACAATGTGTTCATCCCTTTGTGCAAAGTCTAGTTTAAGCAACAACCATGGATTTAGCAGCATGACAGTCCTGCAATCTATACTGCACGAGTTGTGAAAGCCTATTTTGAGAGCAACATTTCCACTTTTGCTTGGACTGCTCGAAATCGCAATCTCAATATTATTGAGAAAGTGTGGCATCTCACGGAACAAAAAATTTACCAAAACACTCAGTACAAATCTCGAGAACAACTAATAGCAGCCATTCAGAAAGCTGTTAAACCAAATGTTATTAAAAGCTTATTTAATTCTATTTTAGGTCGTTTGTCATATATTGTAGAGTCAAAATGATCTCATATCAAAATAATTCATTAGTTAATGATGTAATATTTTTTCCTTTTACGTTATACAAATGTGGTCCAAACTTTTGGCCAGTCTTGTTTTGATTTTAGGTAATAAGAAACCAAGAACGCAGAAATAAATTTGTTTCTTCCCTGAATATTGTTTCATATTTACCGTAATTTCACGTGGATAGTCCGCCTCGCAGATAATCCGCAGGATAAAAAAAAAACACCTTTCCTGTAAAAATTTTCCCAGAAAGTCCGCGGAATATCTGATAGTTCAAGCCCATGTAAAAAGTGGCTCGTTTCAAACCTTTCTCAAAGTAGTAATTTAAAATAGTAATTTAGCTAGTAATTTTATTATTTACATAGCCATCTTCATTTACTTTTATATATTTAATGAAACTTTTATAAATTTATTATTTAAATGTGTAAATAAGTACAGTGATCTCATTTTAATGAACGAGCACAACTTATTTCTTCAGCAGCGGCCATGGTTCTATCAACCACACACTGGTAGATGCTAACCAATAGTGATAGAGAGCATTCTATGACGTCATAACATCTTCAACAAATCGTGAATTGCCAAGTACAGTGAATTCTAGCCGAGCGAATAGCCGACATTAACCATTTAATACGTTTTTTTCTTAATAATTTATGAATGAAAAGTTATGTCACTGGTTAATTATTGTTCCGTGGGGTTAGAGTATTAATTTCAATGTTAGAAGAAGGTTGAGCAAAGACTCGTTAATTTAAACCATCAATTCAAAGGCCATCGCGTTTTTATCTACAGCAGAGAACAAAATTTTCTTGCTTTCATTAGGGTGTGCCCAACTGTGAGTGAGAGAGGGGGGGGGTGCCGTAAGGAACCCCTAACGAAAATTCACTCCCAAGCACAGCAGGTGCGGGTTTTTGGACTTGTGCGGGGTGAATGTTATAATTGCAAGGAGTAGAGGCTGATAAACGATACAACAAACATTTTAATTAATTAAAGGTACCAATTACATTTACTTATCATTAAAGTTAAAATTGGGGCCCCACATCCAAATACGACATAAATTCATACAAGGTAAATATTAATAATTCTCAACATTGAAAAGAACTCTAAATAAATCAAGGTAAATTGTTTCCAACTTCTGCTTAACTATAAGCACGCACTAGCACATGGACTGCCTTCAAACGAACATATTATGTACCATCAGAGGTATGCCTCCTACAATTGGGCCTTACTATAACAAGTTGCAAGCTTTTAAACAAGCAATGAATAGACATAGGGGCTCACCAAGGAACGCATTGCACTCTCCTTTGATATGGTGCCAATCCCGTGTTTTCTATACACCAACGCGATTGGACCGCAAGGGGGGGGGGGGGAGAGCAGTAACCCCCTAATTACCGACGCTCAAACCACACAATAACTGAGAAAGACACTACGATATCCCCCTCTATTCACTCCCAAATATTAGCTTGATGTGCAACGATACCCTCCTTTAAACCATATGCTACTATTCAGCATGAAATAGTATGATTTAGTATGCTCTTCTCTAAGTAGTTTTGGCCAACCACATGTGTCAAGCTTTGCTTCACAATGTATGCAAAAACAGTACGTAAATCGCACTGAAACGTTTAATAAAAGAACTTAATATTGAAAACTAAATAATTAGTAGCCATAAGAACGGACTTGAACATTGATTATTAAGCCGTTCTGAAGCATTGAAGGCACTAAACTTAAGTCGATATTTGCCGACTAACGCCAGTTTAATTTTGCGTCCGTATCACACAAACTAACAGCTGCCTTGCTCATTGCGTCATAGAGAGATGCCACAAAGGCCACAATTGAACTTTATGGGCGCTAATTTAATCCAATGCGTTCCGTCTCAAAAGTTAATAGTTGCTATTTAAAACAATCTGTCATCTATCGGGGAATAATATAAAAGAAAATTGGAACAATCTCACCAACTTCCAAGTAGCAATATTCTTATCTTGGTCGATAATTATCGCTTCGGACCTCTCTAAATATGCGACGTTCCATTTTGCAATACTGATGACCACCGCTCATCATATTTTGCAGACACCTCCGGGATTCCTGGACAGGTCCCCTTGCTTTCGCTTTATAAATATCGTGAAGGCCTGCTTTTGCTGTTCAATATTATAACTTTACGATCAACATGGGCAAAAAAACT
>JAHWFO010096252.1:0-11424 GCA_023313115.1 Rhysida immarginata | reverse complement strand
ATTGCCAAAAAACGTTCTGACGAACTATTGAACTCAGATCGAGGTCCCATGAATCTCTCTGATTGGTGCAGCTTTATCGATGTTATTAAATAATTAACTTTGCTATGTAATTTCCTCTGTAATTTCTCCTATTGGCTTGTAGTCTATATAAATAGACCTCGTTATTGTATTATCAATTCAGTCATGCTGAAAGAAGGCCGCGTAGCGACCGAAATGTACATTCATGTTCATTAAATTTCTTTGTGGAAAAGCGGTTGGTTTATGTCTCCCATTGATAGTCTTCACATCCACAGTCAAAAGGTATTTACTCTTTTTAATATTAATTTGGTTAATTCAATTGTATTAAGAAATTTATATTTCACACCTCATCTATTAGTGTTTCATCAGAGTTCGTTCTCAGCCTCTTCACTTTTGTGACCTGAGCGTCCGACATTTTTATTTTGTGTAAGAGAAAGAGAGAGAGGGGACAAAACCGTGACGTCACTGCAGAGATCGTTTTGTATTGGGTGAGCAACCGTTTCTGCCTCCCTGCTTTTGCCACAAAAGTTGAAGTCAACCCAGCTCCAAGTTGAAGAAATTTTCAGTCAGCAGGAAAAGACGTCAAATATTTTTTCTGCTTTGTGGTTTCTGCGTTGTTTTTACGCATGTGGGAACCAGCCTTTACTGTAACGCGCCGATTTGCCAAAACCAAACCAACCACCTGAACGGTGGTCGTCTTCAACGGAAATACGTCCGTTTCCTCTTCTTACTCATGCAATCCGCGCCATGCACTTGCACCATTTTGTCGTGTATTCTTGCGTCGTTTTGATTTCTAGCACACAAACAGCAAATAATACTGCGTTGCTCTGTCAAACTGGACACTGTCAGCTGAGTAGCCATTGTTAATGATTCGCATAGCACGTTCGTACAGTATTAATCTCGGACCCCGATACATAGCGCTACTCCTTAGAAATGTGCCTACAACAGAGCAATCTTTTGAGAAATCCTGGGAGTAAGCAAAAGATGTCTACGCTTGTTTTGTGGACCTCGAAAAACCATATGACAGAGTTCCTCGGGAGAAGCTCAGTCAAGTGTTGCAAGAGTATAGAGTGGATGGGCAATTACTGGTTGCTATCATGTCTCTGTACGAAAGGTCTGAGATGTGTTTCCGGAAAAATGGCATTAAGTCAAGACCATTCACCGTGGGTTTGGACTCCGCTAAGGGTACGTACTGCGCCCTCTTGTTCATTATCTTTATGGACTGAATAGACAGGGCAGCCGAGCGATGAATGTGTTTGTCTGGACGACTGCTTGGTGGAGAGGTTGCTCTTTGCTGACGACCTTGTCCTCCTTGGGTCTTCTCGCAGTAACCTTCAGTTCCTAGACTGGTTTGCAGCCAAATGTGAAGAAGCTGGGATGAAGATCAGTGCGCTCTCCATATTAGGGAAGACCCATTGAGAGAGATGGAGAAGTTCAAGCATCTCGGGATTGCATTCACGAGTGATGGGCGGCAGGAAAAAGAATTGGATGCTCAGATCGGTGCAGCAAGCTGTGTCAGACATGAACTGTGGCGATCCGTGGTAACGAAATGTGAGCTGGGAAACAAAGCCAAGCTCTATGTCTTGAAATCTATCTTTGTCCCCATTCTCACCTATGGTCATGAGCCTTGGATAATGATCGAAAGAGTGCGATCGCGGGTACAAACGTCGAAATGAGATTTGTGGCAGGTGTTACCCTACTAGATAGAGTGCACAGCAGCGCAATAAGGGAATCTTTAGGTGTTGAGCCGCTACTTCTCCGCATTGAGAGATCTCAGTTGCGCTGGTATGGCCACGTGATACGGATGCCGCAAACTGGTCTTCCTAGGCAGTTGCTATTTTTCAAGCCGGTGGGTAAGAGACCAAGGGGTTCGCCTAGAACCAGGTAGCTAGACTACATGGAGAATCTGGTTTTGAGTCGCTTGGATATTACCAGAGAGGACGTGCGCCTGATGGCGGAAGTAAGCGATCGCTGCAGAACCTCCATAGGGCTGTAGCCCCCGCGACCCTAACGGATAAACGGGTTTAAAAAGTAAGTAAGTGCATGAAAATTTTTTATTTCTTAAAAAACAGGCAAGTCTTAAATCTACACTGAATACTAGTTATTGTGAGTCATAATACCATGTGCAGCACTTGTTTTGTATGCAAAGCTCTAAACCAATGGACACACATTTGTTTACAAAAACCTGCGTTCGCATAATATACTGTTGCGTATTATACACGGGAATTTTTTCAAAAAAAATTAGAAGCACATTATATACCGAAAATTACGATAATAATAAAAAGTAAAAAAAAAAATATAGATAAATGAGTTATTTTTATTTTTAGTTATTATTATTATTATTATTATTATTATTATTATTATTATTATTATTAATAGTATCCAGAATATCCACCTTTGGCGGCAAACACTGCAGCTAGTCGACGTGGCAGAGAGTCAATAAGTCCCCGGAAGGTGGTTTCAGGTATCTGGGACCATTCGTTGATCAGTGCATCCCGTAATTCCATCACCGTGCGTGGTGGAGAGTCCAGCTTACGCACATGGCGATCGAGATGGTCCCACAAATGTTCAATGGGGTTGAGGTCCGGGGAGTTTGGTGGCCATGGAAGTAGCTTGAATTCATCCTCATGCTCCTGGAACCAGTTGTAGACAATTTTCGCAGTATGATAGAGAGCATTGTCCTGTTGAAAGGTGCCATCACCCTGAGGAAACACTGTCGACATGAAGGGGTGTACCTGGTCTGCGACGATCGTCAGGTAACGAACAGCATTCAGTGTACCATCCAGTGGTATCAGTGGACTCAGTCCATACCAAGAAAACATCCTCCCCCACCAACCTGTCGTCTGCCAACGATGGTGTCGGGATGCCTGTTCTCAGATGCTTCCCGGCGAATTTTCCATCGTCCGTCCACTCTGTTCACTAGAAACCGCGACTCGGCAGAGAAAGCAACCGTTTGCCACTCGGCCGTGGTCCAATGGCGATAGTCCATTGCGAATTGGAGGCGTTTTCGGCGATGCACAGGCGTCAACATGGTTGCTGTTACCATACGCCTGCTCCGGAGCCCCAACCTGAAGAGGGATTGTTGCACTGTCTTGGTGCTGATACGCCTAGTGGCCCCACTGTTCATTTGCTGTGTAAGTTGCTCAACAGTGGCACGCCGATTGGGTGGATGGCCCGTGGGACCCCACAGTTACCTCTTCGGTTGCTCGAAACTGTCTGGTTAGTCCAGTCGCGGTATACCTTCACAACGGCAGCCCTAGAGCAGTTCCGTTTCTGAAATGCTGCCACCCTTGGCCCGATAGCCAATGATCTTCCCATTTTGGAGGTCCGACAGGTCACTTGCTCTGCCCATGACGGCGACAATTGCTGTGTTAACGGATGCTACTACACGTCTGCTGTTATCAGCTTTTAATGATATGCAATGATTTTTCATCTGCATACCATGGGACGTTCCAACATGTTCGAGGAGAGGTGGTTATATTAATGTATCCCGACCCTGTAATTTTGATTATTTTTTATTAAATTTAACAAACGATACCTCTTAACGGCATTACAATTATTTGTTTCCTATTTATTTCGTGATATTTATTTGGTCATAGTCACCTTCAATTCTGAAATGTTTCAGCTATTTTATGAAAAAATTTAGTTGAATATTTTATAGCGTTTCATCACGAAACATTTGTTGTGCATGATTTAAAGTAGTTTTTAGTGAGTTTACTGAGTAACGAATTTATGATTTGCTAATGATTGTGATTTATAATTCTGTAGCCTAAGTTATTACATCAGAATGAGAACCACTATCATCATCGTAAATAAAACGTTCGACGACTTTATCCCCACTCTAATTCTCCTGAAAGATAGAATAACGATCCAGCAATCTGAATTATTCACAAGGCACGTCATATAAAAAAACATTTCTACTTTAGGGATTATATTGGGGCCTGGACAGCAATAACGTTGGCGGGGGAAAACGAACTGGGTTTCACAGAGGTGGAAATCCTTTACAAGCGTTTGAAGAGATCAATAGCCGCAGACGACGTCTAGACAATCAATAGCAATCTCATTGTTTTCACTGACAAACTGTCTCGAGCAGAGTACCCACCTGGAGGCGAAGAGTGCAATCTACAGAGCCCATCGACTCACTCGCTAAAGGAGATTGTCATCGAACCGATTCCCTCGCCTCCTCCCTAGGCATCGTCATCTTTCATTTCTTGCTCTTTTCACAGCTACTAATTGCAAGTAATGAATGACTGTGAAGATACATTTGCATTCTGCTATCATTTTGTCTCATCAAGGGATTTGTAATTGTTATTGCTAAGTGTCTGCGCAAGCCGGGAGCTATATTTTCGTACACCCATGTTAACTTGTGAATGAAATACGAAATCATTAGCCCATCGAAAGTTTCATTTGCACTGCGGATGTCTAGAAATGAAACCTTATTTTATGCATTTAAATAAATTCATTAATATAGTTGATCTAAGGAGTTTAAATGATTAATTTTAAATTTAAATATGAGTAGTCTCCTTTTAATGGGGAAAATCGTAAAATTACAATTTAATAAAAACAAAAATAAAGTCACCAATCTTGAAAAATGATGGAAGAAACTCGTGAGATGGAAGAAAACCTAAACGATGTAGTCTATTAAGATGTTGTTGATAGTAGAAATAAACTTAGTCTATTGAGGATGTAGATGAAGTCTTGTGAAGATAATGTTGATAGTGGAAAATGATAATCTTGAAGGAAGTGTTGGTTTTAAAATACAGATGAAATTTTGAAGAGGGTGATCCAAATATCTATATATATAAAGAAGGATGTTTGTGGGTGGGTCTGTCTGTACGTTTTTTATACAAATCTACAGTTTAATTCCGATCTTGATAAAATTTCGCATACATGACCTTCAAAGCATGAGGAAGGTCACTGTCTACCTCAGATTTTTTATCGATAATTATTATTTTTCCGAAATCTGAAGTAGACAGTGACCTTCCTCATGCTTTGAAAGTCATGTATGCGAAATTTTATCAAGTTCGGAATTAAACTGTAGATTTGTATAAAAAACGTACAGACAGACCCACCCACAAACATCCTTCTTTATATATATAGAAAAATCGATATTCATGGTTATGGCAAGGCATATTAATGAGAAATATCTCATGACCAACAATGCAAGGCAAAGTTTGTACAACAATAGGTATCAACAATGGTATCAGCACGCAATTCACAAACACACTGCATGAAGCAACAATATATATCTCATGACCAACAATGCAAGGCAATGTTTGTGCAACAATAGGCCCATTGTGTTCGCATCAACAATGGTATCAACGCGCAATTCACCAATAACAATGAGCACAGAATGATGACGTAATGTTAAAGCAATCTTTCCAAGAATTATAACAATGAACATAAAATGATGATGTAATATGGATAAGTTTCAATTTGTAACAATGCATAGAATGGAGAGGAGAGGTCCAGCCATTGTGAGCCTTTAAAAAGATTTTTTTCGAATTTTCATTAAGAATTTTTACGGTATTAATTCTAAGCATTTTCATGTGTTTATTTTTAAGATATTGCAAAATTTAATTTTTTGAGATTGTTCTGTTTACATCCAAGTGGAATTATCCCGGGCAACGCCGGGTACCTTTGCTAGTTTGGGATAAAATTTATATAAAACGTTTTCGAGAATATTTCTCATCATCAGTAGGATAAAACATTTTTGAATGGTGAAAATAGTTGAAATAAGAATTTAACAATTGATGAAGCTAAGTTGGTTGTAATTGTTGGTTATGATTGTTGTTTAAAAGTAGTGTCCATTTATTGTTTATCTCTATTGATGGCTTGGCTAAATTTTTGCTATTTGTAATGATCCAATAAATTTAATAGACAAAATTTTAATAGATGCGTTTACAAACAATACAACAAAAACTATACCAATTCTACAAGAACGACAAAAAAGATATTCAATACAATACAATAATAAAAGTTTCCACAAACAGAAAAACTATTAGAACAAATACCAAACATAAAAATCATACCAAAAATAACAAATAACATTACTAAAACATTAATAACCACCACCTACCTAAAAACAACAATCAATCAAAATAATAACACAAATATCAATTTCAAAGAAATAAAGAAAAATGGAACACCAGAAATATAATTTATCAAATACCATGTAAAAATTGTGAACATATCTACGCAGGTCAAACTAAACGACAATTAGAAATAAGATTAAAAGAACATGAAAGAGCACTTCGCCACAAAGACAAAAACAACCATTTAGTTAATCATTGTATCAAAGAAAACCACACACCAGATTGAAATAACACAAAAATCATTGGAAAAGAAGAAAATTATAAAAAAAGATTAATTAAAGAAACAATAAATATCATTACAAAAAGCCATCAATAGAGATAAACAATAAATGGACACTACTTTTAAACAGGGCTGTAGAACGAATTGATTTACGTTATGTTATAACGTTACGTTATATTAGGTTTGTTATTAGGTTTCGTTACGTTATGTTTTTTGTTACTTGATTTCGTTATGGTAGGTGTTACGTTACTGAATATCGTTATCTTAGAAAATAGCGTTATTATAAAGTTTTAAAGAGGGCTATGGAACGAATTGATTTATGTAATGCTATAACGTTACGTTACGCATTTTCTTATTAGGTTTCGTTACGTTATTCTTTATGTTACTTGATATCGTGATCTTAGAAAATAACGTTATCATAATGTTTTAATAATAATATTTTGAGGAGGAGTTCATGCTTGAATGACAGTCACCTACCTGTAATCAATGGACTCCTCCAGAATCCCAACACTCCTGATTATATATATATTTCCTACGCTTGTTTCCCGCAGCCTAGATTTTGTTATGTTTCCATTATTATCCCGCTTTAAGAAATTTCGATACGTTATACATGATATCGCTATTAATATTGTTATTTCGTTACGTTTCAGTTACGTACCACAGCCCTGCTTTTAAACAACAATTACCCTAGTATACAATAGCCAACAATCATAACCAACAGTTACAACCAACTTAGCTTCATCATCTTTATATCAATTGTTAAATTCTTATTTAAACTATTTTCATCATTCAAAAATGTTTTATCCTACTGATGATGAGAAATATTCTCGAAAACGTTTTATAAAAATTTTATCCCAAATGTTTGGATCACCCTCTTCAATATTTCAAAACCAACACTTCCTTCAAGATTATCGTTTTCTACTATTTTCACAAGACTTCATCTACATCCTCAATAGACTTAAGTTTATTTCTACTATCAACAACATCTTCAACATCATCGTTTAAGTTTTCTTCCATCTCACAAGTTTCTTCATTGTTTTTCAAGATTGGTGACTTTATTTTATTTATTTTTTTGTTTTTATTAAATTTTAATTTTACGATTTTCCCCATTAAAAGGAGACTACCCACATTTAAATTTAAAAATTATCATTAATATAGTAGTCCCGGCAAGTATATCCTCTATAAAAGAAAACTTAAATTTTAAAGACCTTCCATTTTGATAATCCGCGACCGGGCATGTATTACTGGGCTCTCTTTAAAAGATATTTGAGCAGAAAACAAAACTTATAGGCTGTGGTCAAAAACCCTCACCGGTGAGAGAATGATGACGTAATTTCTCACTGGCCTAACCGTCTTTTTCTCGGTGAGGACGGTTAGACTAACGGTTAGGCATAACAGCGCTAACTGGCGTTTTTGATCGCGTTAAAATGACGTCACAGTTTTCTCACCGGGATTTCTGACCGACCAAGCGCTAACTCTTCTCACCGGTGAGAGTTTTTGACCTTAGCCATAAGCTGCAGCAGACATAGCGCCGCTCGGTGGCAATATCGATCAGCGGCACATACTTCATAATCAAATTTTAATATGAATAAAACTGTCAATTATTTCTTTCTCGTCTCGAGAATAAAAGTATTGGTTACTTTAATTCTCTAACTTCTACATTTTGAGCTCATAATGTTGAATTATTGTAATTCGTTCAGAAATTTTATTTAGCATCATACTAAATGATATCAATTTCTACTAGCTTCATTTCCTTCATCGCAGTGCGAGGTCTTATACGAAATTTCACAGCATATAAGGTAATTTCATTGATTCATATTTAACCATAAGAAACCACAGAAACATGATGTTAATATTTATTGAATAAGAAATTTCGAAAAAATTTATGTTTGTTTTCAGTTATTCAATACAAAGTTCACAAGTTTAACTTTAAAACGTTATTGTACGCAGCGGCTGTGTATAATTCGAATGCATGGCGCAGTGTGAAGGAAATTATATGGTTAAAATATTATGAAGGCTTGAAGCAAAATTCAGGTTCTTTCCTATGTGTGTTACCCAATAAAAGCAACATTAAAATGCAAAGTTCTCGCTTCCATTTCGTTTTATGGTCTACGTAACTTAGCAGCAACATTACATTTGCTATCCAATTTATGTATCAAAAGTTTCTCAAAATGTTTGTAAGATAAGATTCACGGTTTATCATTTTTTTTTATCCATAGAGTTTGCTTCATAGTTTCATTCTAACAAAGCAATAAAATAACACTTTTAAGTTTTTAGTTCTTCGGAATTATTTGAGCATAAAAATTTTTAAGGAGACATGTGCTTCTACTAAATCACCTTATAGTATACAATAAAATCAATTCCACTTAGTAATGTTATGATTCAAAGGCAGATGGATAATATTGCCAAAACGGAAAAAAAAAATTGCTGCATTTTATGGCTAATCTGTCTGGCAATGAAGATTTGCTGCTTTCATATCTACTTCTGAAAGATGAACAACGGCTTATTAGTGAATTTCAGTAGAATTGTCGCTTTCATGCAAACTGTTTTAGAAGCGATTTGTACACTTCTTTCCTGTAACCAAGTTTGATGTAAATAAAAAGAAGGAACTATGATGTATATGACGTATCCATAATGTCTAATAAGATACACAGAGAATATCCACCGATCAGTATGACCAATAAATCTATATCTATAAAATCCAAATACCACTCACTCACTCACCCAGTCACTCATTCACTCATTCATCACGAAATCTCCAGAACTATGAAGCCTTCAAACTTGAAATTTGACGAGTATATTTCTCTTGGCTTCTAGGTGCTCGCTAAGAAAGGATTTTATTTATTCTTTCTTCCTTTCCATTGTAGATGTTTTTTAAAACTCAATTTACCTGGAGCTCAATGGGATTTTTGCATTCCTTAAAAAATTGTGACGTTAGCTTAGAAATTGTGACGTCGTTGTTTGCTTTTGCGCTTATTCCGTGAAACAGCATCAATAGTAAGGCGTGGTTTCCACATCACCGGAATCACGCCAGAACGGAACCCTAACGGAAAATTTTTATATTGTAACTTCCTTTCCATTTCGTGTTTGATCACCAAAATGTCGATGGAAAGTTTGTCTCTGGTGTTGAAGAAAAATTTCCATTCCGTTTCGCCACAGAAGGCACCATCGCCATGACGTCATCGCTGCTGACGGACTGGCGCTTCGCCGCCATTATTGTGTCTATCGAATCGAGTCTGCATTCTCTCCATCTCCCTTGGCGAACTTCGAAGAATATGGCAAAAAATAAAAAAAATATTGAAAAGAAGCTGCTCTGCATTCACGTGGATGAGTTTTGAGAGGAAAAAAAACTTCATAAATTCCAAACATTTGATGTCATAGTAGAGCTTATTGTTGTAGCACAGCGGTATGTTGCTGGCGTTTTATTTTGCAGGTACGGGTTCGAATCCCGCCCTCGGAAGTGGTTTTTTTTTTTTTCCTCCTAAATTCATCTTAATATGTACGGAAGTTCAGTAATCCATTTTTTATTCATAATCTCAATTTTCCAATTTGCTACTATTATCTATATATATAAACTCCAAACTTTTGCGATTATTCCGTGAAACAGCATCAACAGGAATTGCGATTATATTTCGCGCAGGAATATAATGTATCTTATTTTCTAATAGGGCTTTTCGTGGCGACCAATCTCCGGATGATGGGGGGGGGGGGGGTTAATTCCAGTATTTTGGTTATAAAGGCATGTAATGAATAACGTAAAATCTGCATTTGCGATATCGATACTTTGTCTCGATTATCTGATTTCTTAAGTCAGGTGGAGAAGGGGGGGAGGTTGAAGTAAAAATAATATATAATGATTGACGTTTTCATAAGTAATCATAAAATCCATAAATGAAAAAAAAAATTGGCCATGTGGTTGGGCTTTTTTTTTCTTTTTGACTCACGTGATTTGTTTGTTTAGGTTATAAACTGTACATACCCAAAAGGCTCCTAACAGATGGGCGCACGTCTTCGAGGCGCCGGAATCAAAGTCCACATGTTAGGTCGGTTTGATCCGGTTGACCAAGTATTGAAGCATCTTGGGAGGACCCGCGTGACGTCACATGGATCGTGATTGGTCGGATTTTGGCCACGTGGTTGTTGGTCATAAAATATCGATTTTGTTATTTGATTTAAAATTTATTTAAAGTATCCATGACTATTTTTCGATTTATTATGAAGTAGCTGATATACTCGGCGTTGCGCAGACTCTTTGTTGATGAAATTTTGCAATTTCTGAATGTGAATATACAAAAAAAGTGAACATTATTCTTCACCTTTCATCTCCGGCCCTGCGTCATATTTACTCAGCTAAAGGGCCGGTGATTATAGAGAAGTGAAACATGTTACAATAATAACATTTTTAAGAGCCAAAAAATTGATTTTTAGAAGACGCTCATACATAACAATAGCGAAGCATTGCCGGGCCTGCTAGTACAATATAATTGTCTTTGATACATTTAGGTTAAAACTTAATCATCAAAGCGCTTAAGTAGGCGTGAGAATTTTAATAAATATTTCCGTAATCATTGAATTGCAATAAATATTAATTTACATATAAGGTATGTTAAAAAATTATGAGACCACTAAGCTGACTTCGGGAGTTTGTGTGAAAAAGTGTTTATTTGATCAAAATGCCTTATACATATAAAGAAAATATTTTATCCATGATATGAAAGAAATCATTGTTGATTATTTCTGATTTTATTCAAAAATAAAAAAAAAATTTAGTTGTAATGGTTTTTACATTGTTAAGTATTTATAAGACCGCCTCTCTATTATTTTCGAATAGATTCTTCTATCATCGTTCGCTTTCAAACATTGCATATTCAAACAAGTCAGGCAACCGAAATGTCCAGGACCGATAGGATTTCGAGGATAAAAAAAGCATTTGCTTACTAAAGAAGCCTTTAATTGTCAGGGTTAGATAAGGAAACCAGTGCTTGTTAGGGCAAGGCGTACTTCTAAACGAAATGTGAGTACCTGAAAAGTTAAATGGAAAGAGTAGTTATTCTATATATATATTGAATTGAGTACAGATTTTTTGGGAGA
>JAHWFO010096248.1:0-30273 GCA_023313115.1 Rhysida immarginata | reverse complement strand
TGTCATCATTTAATATGATTTCTTATTGACAAATATTATTCCCATTTGGCATGTGTCATATCTATTAGATGAACTAGCCAATTTACTTAGTTTGTTTAATGTCAATATTTTTTATACACTGCTATGCAATGAAAGTGCCCCATCCACAAGGAGTTATCCGAATGAGACAAAAGTAGGTACACCTTTATTAAGTTATGGAGCCAAGACGTGTATTCGTTTGTACAGGGAAAGCGGTATCAGTAAGTTGTGGCAGCTCTAGCGGCGATGGATTGTTCCAGCCGCAGATGTGGGTGATCACACAGGTGGCGAATGCAATCTCCGGATACGTCTGTCCAGGCCTGGTGAACCTGATGTGTCAGGTCATGGAGATTGCAGGGTGATCGTAAACGACGTTCCACCATGTCCGACACGTGCTCAATTGGCAATATATCTGGGGACCTCGCGGACCATGGCAGGCAGTTGACATCATGCAGATATGCCACGCCCATGGTTGCCGTATGCGGTCTGGCGTTATCTTGCTGAAAGACTGCGCCTGGTATGGTGTGCAGAAAGGGCAGTAATACGGGCTACAGAATCTCTGTGACGTATCGTGCTGCTGTCAGGGTGCCTTGGATGGTGACTAAAGGCGCTCTGGTATCGTAGCCGATGGCACCCAAAAGCATGACCCCGGGTGTTGGTCCACGATGTCGATACCAAATGCATTGTTCACTGGCACGTTCTGATGTTCTGCGCCACACCCGTCCGCGTCTGTCTTTTTGTCCAAACCAACGCGGGATTCGTTGCTGAAGACCACCGGCGCCATTCCATTCGCCAGCCCAGTCGTTCACGACACCATTGCAGTCGTATCGGGCGGTGCTCAGGTGTCAAAGAAAGATACAATGGACGTGTGGCAGACATTGTCGCGGCGTGTAACCGGCGTGCTATTGCAACACCTCCTAGGGGTGCGTTCACTTATTCGTTCGGAGTCATGCTCCGAATCAATGTGATCACGTGATCAGAGTACTAGCATCATGGCTCAGAGTCAACTCAACGACGTAACAATCGAAGATTTTGATCGTTATAATCATTTGTGTGCAGCACGGTCTATAGATATTCATGGTCATCGAGCTCCATTGTTAAAATGAAGCTAAAGTTTCTAGCTCCCAATAGGGCGGGAACTCTATTGAAAAGTGGCGCTGCATGTACAACCAACACCTCCTAAAGAGAAAGCCTGTGCACGGAAACGTCATACATTGTTACGTCATCTAAGTAGTGCTTTGTTATTCGTATATCTACCAATATTAAGCCCTGAATTTGCACTACTATGATGATGTAACAATGTATGATGGTTTCCGTGCAGACTATGCGGCCAGGTGTTGGTACAACTGGCTCAAAAACGCCTGCAGCGCCGCCCTCTCGACAGACAGAACTTTACTTTCATTTTCAGTTTCAATGAAAAACCTCTATCGCAGGTCACGGTCGGCCCTGGTGCGAACTATGCGGCACCTGACGCGATCTGTTATTCTTAGCTTCTCGAAACAATGGAAAGTGGCCGAAGGTGGATGACCATGAATATCTATAGACCGTGGTGTGTAGTATTGCCAATTTAGCCTTTTTTCATGCGCTATTGTTGGACATTTTTAATAAAAATCAAACAATGCACAGCAACCATCTACCATTCATTTACAAGTCTTCAATTCTCTTCAAAAGGTCTCATCATTATTCATTAGTGAACTTATTATTTATTCTTATCATTTGTTACTTTATCTTCTCCATTTATAAATGAGTATAGAATCATTCATTAATGAATAAACATATTATGCTACTCCGTAAATTAATGTATAATGCACAAAATAATGAAATTGAGCTTTTAAAATGGACACGTCTCTGCTAAATTGGCAACACTGCTTGTGAACGATTCAAGATATTTTTCCCCCTCTTCGCAACCTCCGGAGGCATCAGAAAATCATGAGCAGTGCCCATGGCACTTTTGGTTATGGGGAACCTTTAACATTAAGTTATTTTTTATTAACAGCAATAAACAATAACATATTTTTTATTATTTTTATAAAAACAAAGTTCTGGTCATAATTGTAATTTTAATTTATGAGGCTAATGTGACCTCATGCGTAAAGATGGAACTGAGATTGAGCATATAAAAATCAATAATTATGCTGAAGAAATTGTCTTGAATCAAATTTTCGATCAATTTAAGCTAAATTTTCGTTTGTATCGTGCCAAGCCTACAACAATGGAAGTAGGCTAACCAATTATGGTAAAGTATGGTCGTGCACTTTCGAAAGATAGAGGCAGCCATGTTGATAGTTAAACAACGTATGCGCCAGCTTGAAGAAATAAAGTAAAGTCTTCTCTTGTTTGTGTGGTTGCCACGGCTCCTAACAAGCGCGATCGCAAACGATATCTCATTGTAACAAAATTAATCATCGTTGAAGTCGCAACTTTGTTGGCACTCTTCATTGTTGCGTCGTCTTTCTCATTAAATTTTTTGACACCGATGACTCCAACTTGAAAGCAGGAGTTAAGGGAGTTAACCCGAGTCGCACTCCAAGCGAATAAAGAAACAAACTCCGAAAGACTCTAACCGTACCCTGATGTTGGACGTCAAGGGAGTTAACTCCGAGCGAATAAAGAAACGGAGACGAAATGATTCGGAGCGAATAAAGAAAAGGAATGATTCCAAGTGAATAAGTGAACGCACCCTAGAAAAAAAGCCTGTGCACTGAAAATTCATACAAAGTTACATGATCATAAGAAGTCATAATTTAGAGCTTATTATTGGTAGAAATACGATTAACAATACCTTTTTATGATGATGTAACAATGTATGAATTTTCAGTGCACAGGCTTTGTTTTTAGGAGGTGTTGGCTATTGTCGCTATTGACACAGGAGCAGTACCGGGAATAGTGATGTTGTCGCGCAGTTGCCGCAGGATAATGGTTCTGTCCGCTAGCGCTGTTCGCAGTAAACGCCTATCAGTACGAGCTAACGTGCTTCTCCGGGCCCCAGAGCCTGGTCTTCTGACATGTGTGCCTTCCTCTTACCATTGCCTCCAACATCGGTCTACGTCCGTGCGTCCCGCGACACATGGACAGCAATTCGTCTGGTTGACCATCCAGCCTCAGAGAGGCCAATAAACCGACCTCATTAAAAGTCCGTTAATTGCGTGAACGGTTGTCGTTGTCGCCGTCGCGGTATTGAGACCGTTGTATGGATTACAGTACTGTAAGTTCACGAGGCATTTACTTCCTCCCTACTACATGGAACGTCTCGGACAGTGTCAACTGATGAGCCTAGACAGGCACCCGGATCCTCGGTTCAACCCAAAGGTCATGTTAGATGAGCATGCATCTAATCGTTTACTAGATATGGATAAGATCGAATAACTCCCTGCTGGTGGGGCAATTTCATTGCAAAGCAGTTTAGTTCATATATTCAAATTTATTAGTAGTAGTTATATTTATTTGTTTATTCACTTTTAAGTTTTATTACCAAAATATTGTCTTTTAAGTTTTTCTCATACTATTTGCAAAACAATATCTATATGATACATATTATATTATATAACATATTATACAGTATGTTTCAAATTTATTCGGACATATTAAAAATAGCACATTGTCAATGGTTTTGGTCTTTATTTAATTTCTACAATAATGATTATCCTTCAAGTGAACTATAAACCCTCTAAATATAACAAAAAACATAAACAACTCGTTATTAAAAAACACTTGAAAACTTGGAAAAAAATTGAAATTGAGTGTTTCACATTTCTTCGGGCAGTTACGATTTAGCACTAGTTTAAACAATAATAGAAATATTTAACGTCCACTGTGAACTCCCCCTTTGTTGATGACATCAAAAATTCTGTTTAGCATTGATTGAATGAGTTTTTGAAGAGTTCCAGGATCCAGGGAGTACCAGACATTTTCAATTGCAGACTTCATTTCAGAAACTGATGAAAATTGCCGTGTATTTTTGTACACATGCATGGCCTTAATGTCTCAAAAGTTCTCGATTGGAGTGATATCTAGGCTTCTGGATGGCCAAGGCAAAACTCGAACGTTATGTGTTCGTTGATTGGTGTCACTTTTTGGTGTCCTTTGAATTGTGTATTGGTGCATTATCTTGTTGAAAACGCCAGTTTTCTCCACAGACAATTGCTCCAGCAGGCAAAAGATGTAAGCAATCTTTGTGAAGTAAAGCCCGTGTTGACCTTTCAATCTTTGTGAAGTAAAGCCCGTGTTGACCTTCCATTGAAGCATAATGCTCCCCACACCATTACTGATCTGCCACCTATTTGATGTTTTGAAAACGTTTTTGGTTCTTTTCTCAAATCATGCCTATAGCATGCCCACCCGTCCGGTCCATCCAAATTGAATTTTTTTTTCGTCTGAGAAAAACATTTCCAACCATTCGTCGGTCCAGGACATGTGTTCTAGCCCATTTCAATCTGTCACGTTTGTGGTGGTTTGTTAATGGTGGAATGAAATGCAAGCCTCAATGTCTCCACACTGATGAATATTTTATGACTCTAGACATTGTTGTACTACTGCATGGAAAGTCCAATTCAGCTCGAATTTGCCTTACAGATGTGCATTCATTGGATGCTGCTTGACAATGGGCCGCACATCACGAGGTTTTAAGATTGCTTTTGCCCCTGTTTTATTTTTGGTGGTTTCTGAACTTCTTTTGATTTCAAGTAATCAGCAAGTGTCGATTTTGGTCTGTTGACAAAAGCAGCAATCTCACGTACGGACTTTCATTGGCTAGCAAAGACATCAATTTGACCTTTTTCATAATCAGTGACATTTTTACCTCGTCCTATTGGAGCTCAGTGTTTCAATTCGAAGCCCAGTGAAAAAATGACCCATGCAATATTTAAAAGTTCACTAATTTGCATAAATACCAACAACGACCAGTAGTAAATGTCTGAATAAATGTGAAACGCTCAATTTTAATTTTTAACAAGTTTTCAAGTGTTTTTTTTTTTTAATAACGAGTTGTTTATGTTTTTTTTGTTATATTTAGAGGGCCTATAATTCATTTGAAGCATTATCATTGTCGCAGAAATTAAATAAAGGCCAAAACCATTGACAATGTGCTATTTTTAAAGTGTCCGAATAAATTTGAAACATACTGTAGGCTCATTATTACATATACACCGGTGGCCAAAAGTTTGGACCAACCAGCAATGTCAAGAAAAACTGAATTTATACGAAAACTGTTTTACACCTACAACTTTAAGTAAATATGAAACAATATTCAGGGAAGAAACAAATTTATTTCTGCGTTATTGGTTTCTTATTACCTAAAATCAAAATAAGACTGGCCAAAAGTTTGGACCACATTTGTATCACATAAAGGGAAAAAAGTATTACATCATTAACTAATGAATTATTTTGATATTTGAGATCATTTCGACTCTACAATATTTGACCAGCGACCTGAAATAGAATTAAATAAGCTTTTAATAATTTGGCTTAACAGCTTTCTGAATGGCTGCTATTAGTTGTTCTCAAGATTTGTACTGAGTGTTTTGGTAAATGTTTTGTTCCGTGAGATGCCACAAATTCTCTAAAATACTGAGATCTCGATTTCGAGCAGTCCAAGCAAATGTGGAAATGTTGTTGCTCTCAAAATAGGCTTTCACAACTCGTGCAGTAAAGATTGCAGGACTGTTCTGCTGCTAAATCCATGGTTTTTGCGTAAACTAGGCTTTGCACAAAGGGATGAACACATTGTGAAGAACATCTTTATAATGAGCTGTTGTGCAATGTCCATCTATAATGTGAATCTTCAACTTTCCGTTGCTTCCAATGGCACCCAGAATCATCACTCCACTACCACCCATTAGGCGCTTAATTCGCAGTGGAACAAGGTTTCTATATCACGATGCTCTTCATAAGCAGCTATATTATCAAGACCATCCAAACTGATTCGTTTTTTCATCAGAAAAAACAACCAATTGGAAGTCTGTGTTTTCACGCAGATGTGTCTTAGCAAACTCCAGTCTATCTTGCGTTTGTTTCTGTGTTAGTGGTAACTTTTTGGGTATAATTTCATAGGCAAAGATCTGAGCACGTAATTCGCTGCGAAATGTTCTTCTTGAGGCAGAAAGTTGCAGATTAAGTTTGACTTGTGTGGTGTTGACTACATGCCCAGATGTAATATCATGTTTAACATGTCTCTTTATTCTTGATTTGTCTCTTCGCGTCAGTGCTCAAGGTCGTCCTATTTCCGTCCTATTTCCAATTAATATTTTTAACAATTCCTGATAAAGATTTGTAGCTCACATAGGAGATTTCAGCAACTTTTTTGAAGTTTGTAAATTGCTAGTTAAATTTTCTAATTCGTTCTCGTTGGCCTTCAGTTAACATTATACAATACATAATATGGTTTTAGTGCTCACCACGCAACACGATGACTTGTAATATGCAAATTATTTGCATGTTTGTGATGTTGGTCCAAACTTTTGGCCAGTCTTATTTTGATTTAAGGTAATAAAAAAGCAACGACGCAGAAATAAATTTCTTTCTTCCCTGAATTTCTGAATGTTTCATATTTACTTAGAGATGTAGGTGTAAAATATTTTTAGTATAAATTCATGTATTATTGATTTGCTGGTTGGTCCAAACTTTTGGCCATCAGTGTAAGAAGCTTAGATGTATTGAGCTTCTCGTCTTGCCCTAGCCATGCTTTATAACCCGGAGAAGTAAGTTTTTTTTCCTGGTAATGACTAATTTTTCCTTTCCTATATCTAATGAAGCTTTAAACACCTCTTTAAAATCTAATTCTAACATTTGCATTCCCGGAAATCTCTCTTTATTTTATCTCAATATAAGGAGTAGTAACGCAAATTTCGATCATCTTATCACGACTTTAGGAAACATTAGCTTTACCCCTAAACTAATTATGCTAACAGAAACTTGGGTCTATGACCCGAATGAGATTCTACCTATCCCTGGATACGATTGTCACTCTATTTGTTGGACCAATAAACGAGGGGGTGGTGTTTATCTTTGGAAGTCGTTCACTTCATTTATTTTACTCCAATATACTGTATTATGAGATCATATCAGTTTGTGTCAACAGAAAATATATAATAAGAGTAGTTTATCGACCCCCTTAAGGACAACTTTCATCTTTCTCCGCATTTATTATCACACTGCTTTTAGATTCACAGATTTCAGACAAATCTATAATTCTCATTGGAAATTTTAATGTAGATTTTAAACCATCCTCCCCCTCTCTAAATTTATTTTCAGATGCCATTACACAGTCCTTTTCTTTTTCCCATTATTCTCAGCAACATTGTTCATACATTCTTCAGCCGTGGCCTAGTGGGCTTTCACTGAACACAACTTCTGTGAAGTTAAACTACATCAGGCATGGATAATCACTGGATGGGCGACCATCCATGATAGAGAATCTTCACCCCCCCCCCCCGGCTGCTGCGACCATCATACAGCAGTCGTGAATCCAGGTCCATCCAGGAGCCCAACTCGTCGGCCTCTGACCATATAGGCCCTGGATGGACGTATTGGATCCCAATTCATAAATAAAAAAAATAAAAATACTCCACCCTAGACATGTGTTTTACGAATCTTAATGTACCATTAATTGGTGAGACACTCTATGTCTCAGTTAGTGACCACTTTCCTATGGTAATTATTTTTAATAAAAATCGATTTTCAGCATGCAAAGGTTAAAATCACCTTCAAATTTAAGAAGTGTTACTCGTGGCCAAATAGCTATATTCGAATCATACCTGTTGCTAGCCGACTAAACTTCTTTGTTTTCGCACGTCTTAGACGTCGACCAATTATTCTCACTTTTTTATCATACTTCCAAAACGATTACGAAAAATATAGAAAAATACGAGTACTGACACAGAACTGTAACATATAGTGGCCTAAAAAACAGGTCGACATTGCCAAATGAAATTCCTATTCAAACCTCATACAGTATCTTTAGAAGACAGTTGAAGCAATTTATCTTAGAACAACCTAGTTACCAAACAATAACTTAGCAGCATATTTACTAACTGTGCTTTACAATAAAAATTAAGAACCGATTACTATACTTGTGTTTAGAAAATGTTGTGTATAATCATTGATATAGTTATTTAATAATTTTTTCTTTTTGTAATTATTTATTACAAGCATGATCTTTAATACTCTTTTAGACTTTAATGCTTTAGAGAACACATTTGATTAAATGTGTGGTTTTTTGTGGCTTATCAAGATTAGCTTACATTTGTAAGATACTGTAAAGTTGCTAATAATTCAGTATATTGTTGTTCTTTAGAAGCTAAGTACTGCTTGCCATTTCGTCATATTAAGTAACAAGTATAGTATTATCCTTGACCAGACAAGTTTCGGCTTTTAATCCCGCCTGTTTCAAGTGGGCAAACAGGGATGATTTACATTGGTTTATTCTTTATAATATACGGCGAAAAGTGGTAATATGAAGTGCGATCAAAACGTTCCGGGACTGGTTCATTTAAAGAGAAAGTACTTTATTTAAATACATTTACACAGCGTCCTCTTCAAAATAGTCTCATTGTGAATCCATACAATGAGTCTAGTTTCCCTGCCACTTAAGGAATGTGTCTTGGATTTCTTTTTGTTGAAACGAGCCAACCACCTTCTGTGATTCGCACTGCATCTTCTTGCTCGTATCAAAACTGGATCTTCTTCTCGTATCAAAATTACTTCATTTAATAAGTTCCTATAATTACGCTGTCTTCGGTATGGGTTAACAAATTAAGCAGGTTTCTCTAACAAGGGAACATGTGTGTCACAGATTTCCACCAAATTGAAATATGTTACTCATCTGAAGCTGCTATAGATGCTTGCAAAATAAGAGTGCGAAATTGTGTTTCTTTCAAGATAAACCGCGAAACGAAAAAATTTCAGCATACATTGCCATACAAGGATTCCATTGTTAAAGCTGTTAGGCTACGTGGGGTTTTCTTGTAAGAAGTATTCCTACAAAACATGTTAACCAACTTCATCAGTCCCACCCTCAATAGCATTTTCATTACAACTTACCATCGATACGTGGACGATATCTTCATCGCTTTTGACAGTCGCACCACGAATCCCACTGGCATCCTAAACCTCTTCAACTCCTTCAGTTCAGCCACCCAATCCACTACCAAACCGAATATAACAGCCCTAAAGAACCTATCCAATAACCTCCTTATATTATCACCTAAGACCACACCCTCGACCGCTTCTCTTTCAGTATATACCGCAACCCAATCACCACTTCAAGCCTTATCCATGCCGCTTCTTCCCATCCACATTCCCACAAAATTGCTGTATTTCAGTTCATGATAAACCATGCACTGAGACCTCCCTGACTGTTAAATTTCCATGATTTACCGTTTTCATTGTTATCATCTGTATAAACCAATCTCGTGACTTCTATAGAATAAAAAAATTTTTTTGTTATATCTGTTAATCTTATCACTGTCGCCAAATGTTTTAAAGAGTAATGTAAATCTCTTATGCACAGATGAAAAAGGCAGGAATTAAAGCCAAAACTAGTCGTGTCAAATTTCAACTTGCACTACGTTGTATTATAAGGCTTCAATTAAATATTTTAACAACTACAATACGAAACCGACTTATTACTTGCCATTTTTTATAATTCTCCTTTTCTACAAATATTACTACACCAAAATTAAATTCTACAACGCCAAAAAAGAAATTCTAAGGATATAAAAACATTTATAATAACTTTTAAAACAGTTAATTCTTTGAAAATAATTTCAGGTAATATTTAAAAAAAAGCCAACAAAACAAACATATAATTTTCGCCCTTTTGTTGCAGAAAATTATACAGAGGTAACTACAACAACGTGGTCCTCTATAGTACCAGAAGGTAAAAACATAAGAACACCTACCTAAAAAGCATAAAAATAAAAAAATTTTAGATTATCAAAGTGAGTTATATGAAGTTGAATATACTGATTTAGTAAACAGCACAACTTTCTTATAACGATAAAATTTAAAATTCAAAATCCTCCTAATAACATATTTTTTAATTACATTATTCATTCACATTTAATAATTCTTATCTATTCTTTGTAGAATATTCTACGTCAACATGGAATTCTACAAAGACAAATGGTAAAACCTAAGAGCATATTTTGCATTTTAAGAATATAAAAATAATAAATTAAAAATTGAGTTTTTGAAAATAACTTCAGGTAATGATTTTTCAATCGAAAAATCATTACCTATGCTTGGAGAGCAACTCCAGTTTATAATTATTATATTTAACTTCAGGTAATTTTTATGATAAACTTCCGTTGTCATAAACCAAATATTCAATAATTCTTTAAATTTCTTTGTAGATAACTCTACATATTCAACCATACCAAAATTAAATTCTACAACGCCAAATGGTAAAATCATAAGAGCTTTTTTTTGCATCTTAAAAAACTAAATTATTTAAAAATAATTTCAGGTAATTTTTATGACAAACATAAACCAACACGAATACATAACATCTCGCCCTTTCTTTGCAGAAAATTCTACTGATATAAATACAACAACATGGGATCCTTCTACAATGACAGAAGGTACAAACCTAAGAGCAATCTATCTAAGAGTATGAAAAAAATAATTTTTAAAAATTGAATTCTTTGAAAATAATTGAAGGTATTTTTATGCAAAACAAAAAAGCAAAACTAACATACTATTGTAATAATTCTCTCCCATTCTTTATAGAAAATTCTACTGATATAAATAACACAACATGGAATTCTACAACGTCAGAAGGTAAAAGCACGGAAGCAATTATATTTCCTAAGAATATAAATTAATTTAATTTTCTAATTAAATCATTTTAAATATATCTTAAGGTTTTTAAAAATATAAATCAGAAGCAATATACACTGGCTGACAAAAAAGTGAAGCACCGAGAAGGTGTGGTTGAAAGTGAATGAAACGACATAAGATGAAAGAACATGTGAATTTATTGAACTGATTACAATATGGGATGAAACAGACAATGCCGTTGGTAGTACAGGTGAAATGTTGGCGCCAGGTAGGGAGTGGCGCACGCTCTAGCCCTAATGCATACCATTTTGCGGTTCGGAATGGTGTCAAAGAGCCTTTGGATTCTCTCCTGAAGCAAGTCAGTGCACCGTTATTGCAGCTGTCCCTCCAGATCTCGCAGATTGGTAATGGGACGGAGTCACTATCCAATACCATCCCATACGTGTTCAATGGTGGAGAGATCCGGGAATCTTGATGACCAAGGGTGGACCTCAACATGCTGTAGACAGTTCTCAGACACATATACTGTGTGTGGGCGTGCGTTATCTTGTTGGTACAATGTTGCAGGGTGCTGTGCCAGAAGAGGTAGGACCTGCGGACGCAGATTGTCTGTGACCTATCGCTGTGCCAACAAAGTCTGCCAAAGCAATATTAGAGGTGACCCGAACGCATATCCGATGGCTCCCTACACAATGATGCCAGGGGATATTCAATACGGGAGGGTTGTGCCCTCTGCCCTCGATGTCACCAAACGCAAACACGATAGTCATCGGAGATCATAGAGAAGCGGCACTCATCACTAAACATGATACGACGCCATTCGTCTTCTGTCCGTGCCTCCCGGGTAAGGCACCACTAATAACGCAGGCGTTGGTGTTGTGGTGTTAATGGCAACCGATGCGAAAGGCGGTAGGACCCCAATCCGACAGGGCGAATCGTCGAGACATTGTGCAGGAAATTACGGGGCGTTGTAGAGTCTCCAGTACATGTTCGCGGATGGCAGGTGTCGATGCATATGAAATTTCCTAATTCTTGGAGCGCCATACGACGGTCATCCCTTGGGGTGGTGTTTGTTGGTCGATCCGAACCTGCGAGACGTGCGTGGGTGCCCTCACGTACCCATTGATTCCAACAATGGGGCACTGCGACATCTGAATGGGTCACATGCCTGGCAATTGGACGATACGACCAACCAGCCTCGTGCAGTCCCACAATACGGCCCCTGTCAAATGCTGTCAATTGGTAGATTAGATGTCTAACTTTTCTGCAAGGCAGCGCGGATGCTATGCAAACACCCCCTAAAGAGAAAGCCTCTGCAACGGAAACCGTTATACGTTGTTACATCATCATATTAGTGCAAATTCAGGGCTTGTTATTGGTAGAAATACGAATATCAATGTCCTACTTAGATGATGCAACAATGTATGACGTTTCCGTGCACAGGCTTTCTCTTTAGGAGGTGTTGGCTTTGCACAGTACAGTAATCCTCTCTGAACGTCTTGCGTAACTGTTGGACACATAGCAGTTGATTGGTAACAACTCATCAACAACGTGGCGATGACATCACGAATGAACTCTGGTGAGCGTTCTAGATATTACAGATCCTTGTGAATCTAATCGCTTACTCACACATCAATAGTATGGATGTGTACCGAAATAGGAATATACTGGACCACGCCTTCTGTATGCTTCACTTTTTTGTCAGCCAGTGAATTATAATAATATTTTTCCCTCAAAGTTATTATAAAAAAACAAAAACTAATATACTTTTGTAATAATTCTCTCCCATTCTTTATAGAAAATTCTACTGATATAAATAACACAACATGGAATTATAGAACGTCAGAAGGTAAAAGCACGGAAGCAATTATATTTCCTAAGAATATAAATTAATTTAATCTTCTAATTAAATCATTTTAAATATAATTTAAGGTTTTTAAAAATATAAAGCAGAAACAATATATACTGGCTGCCAAAAAGTGAAGCACCGAGAAGGTGTGGTTGAAAGTGAATGAAACGACATATGATGAAAGAACATGTGAATTTCTTGAACTGATTGCAATATGGGATGAAACAGACAATGCCGTTGGCAGTACAGGTGAAATGTTGGCGCCAGGTAGGGAGTGGCACACGCTCTGGCCCTAATGCATACCATTTTGCGTTTCGGAATGGTGTCAAAGAGCCTTTGGATTCTCTCCTGAAGCAAGTCAGTGTACAGTTATTGCAGCTGTCCCTCTAGATCCGGCAGATTGGTACTAGGACGGAGTTACCTTCCAATACCATCCCACACGTGTTCAATGGTGGAGAGATCCGGGAATCTTGATGACCACGGGCGGACTTCAGCATGCTGTAGACAGTTCTCAGACACACATGGTGTGTGAGGGCGTGCGTTATCTTGTTGGTACTGTGCCAGAAGAGCTAGGACCTGCGGACACAGAATGTCTGTGACGTATCGCTGTGCCGTCAAAGTCTGCCAAAGCAGTATTAGAGGTGACCCGAACGCATATCCGATGGCTCCCCACACTACGATGCCAGGAGTTACGCAATATGGGAGGGTTGTGCCCTCTGCCCTCAACGCCACCATACGCGAACACGATGGTCATCGGAGATCATGGAGAAGCGGGACTCATCACTAAAGATGAGTGCATGGATCTTGGTTCGCATACAGCGGCCATTGATTCCAACATCGGGCCACTGTGACATCTGAATGGCCCACATGCTTGGCAATTGCACGATACGACCAACCAGCTTTATACAGTCCCACAATGCGGCCCCTGTCAAATGCTGTCAATTTGTGGATAGGATGTCTAACTTTTCTGCGAGGCATCGCGGATGCTTTGCACAGTAGAGTAATCCTCTCTGAACGTCTTACGGTACTGTTGGCCGCACAGCAGTTTACTGGTAACAACTCATCAACAACATGGCGGTGACATAACGAATGATCTCTGGAGACATTACAGATCCTTGTGAATCTAATCGTTTACTCACACATCAATGGTATGCTTGTCTACCAAAATAGGATAATATTGGACCACTCCTTATGGATGCTTCACTTTTTTTGTCAGTCAGTGCATTATAATAATATTTTTCCCTCAAAGTTATTATAAAAAAAACAAAATTAACACATTTTTGTAATAATTTTCTGAAGAAAATTTTTATAATATTTTTCTTTCTTTCTTTATAGAGACACCCACAACTCCCACGAATAAAAGTTTATAATCGGAAGCATATGGAAAGTTTATTTACACAACCCATATGCAAACTTGAACATACGTAGATTTAGGCATTGAATTTTATTTTTTTAAATATAAGTCACGTAATTTTATGTCAACAGTTTTGATACCTAAATTTTAGGTAAAATAACAAATAACATTGCTTCTACAATTATAAAATTGTTTGTTGAATTTATACAGTACACTTCATCAAGAAATTACAAAATCACTGCATTCCATAGTTTGGATGTATCGTCATGCTTGAATTTTATTTAATTCATTAAAGAAAGAAAAAAAAGCATAAATTTATATAAGAAATTAAAATTTTCATAAGGCAAATATTTTATTACCTTCAAAAATCAGTTTTTTTACTGTCAAGAAATTAAAAACAACCTTTTAAAAATAAATCAATTTTAACTCACATTATTTTTTCATTCATTTGTTTGTTTTTTTTTTATTCAAACACTGAATATGCTAGCTAATTAACGTAATTGCATTATTTAAAAATAAAAATGCCACGTGGACAGTGTCTCTCTGAAACAGAAAACGGTCAGAGTCTGGCTTATAGGGATCAAGGAAATGGCTATAAATTTATTGCTAAGAAGCTTCATCGAACTTCAAGTTAATTCGAAATTTTGTGAAGAAAGGAGATTCATATGGACAAAAAAAACGTTCAGGACGTCCAACAAAAATTTCTGCAAACAGCTTCAAATTGGATGCATTCATAGGGCAGCTTCAAACTCCAGTCAGAGTCTGCGCCAAATTCAGAGCTCCTGTCAATGAAATGTCTCAAGAGAAACCATCCGCCAAGTCATTAACAAATGTCCACATATTGTTGCAGCCAAAATGATTCAAATACCACTTTGAAAGATTATCACAAGCAGATTAGGCTGAATTTTGCAAACACAAATTTGGATAGAAACTGGAACTTTGTTAGTATTTTTTTAATCAGATTTGCATAGCTTTAATAATTCATTTACTAATGTTTTTGTAACATAATTTCTCTGATGAGAAAAAGTTTAATCTGGACAGACCAGATGGTTTAAATTTTTATTGGCATGATCTTCGTAAGGAAGCAACTCATTTCTCCCGACATAATTTTGGTGGTGGTTTTATCATGGTCTGGGCTGCCTTTGGAGCTGTTGGCAAAACAGGGCTTGCTTTTACCACCAAGAATATGATACAGTTCTGCATATAGTGAAGTTTTAAAAGAGCATTTGATCTCTCTTTGGAATAAAATTCCTCGAAGAAATCGTCAAAAACTTATTTAATATCTAGACAATGCACCTATTCACAAATCACATGAGACAATTAATTGGTTTGCCACAAGGAAAATTTCTCTCTTAGAATGGCCAGCATGCTCACCGGACTGTAATCCAGTAAAAAATGTATGGGGAATAATTGTACGTTGCATTTATGCAAATAATGGTCAGTACCAGTGTGTAGATGGACTTAGAAATGCAATTTCAATGGTCTGGAAAGAACTTGATGAAGCAACTTTGAAAAATCTTTTCTCAAGCATGCAAAATCACATTTTTCAGTTAATTATGAGGGACGGTGGAGCAATTACTGAAATTTTATTATTTTTTATTTTGTGTTTAGTATGTTAATGAATTAATTTTATTTTGTAAAAGGTGTTTATGAACAGATTAAAAGTACAACACTATTTTAACCACAACTAAAAAAGGCACAAAACAAGAAATAAAACAAAAGGAATGAAAAAAACAATACAACCTGTAAACATCTTTCGAAAGCTTTGCTTTCATCTTCAGCAGACAAGGAGAACCTCAAGAGACTTCTTGAGAGAACTGACTTGTTTATCGACAATCGACAATCGAACAGTGCAGGTAAAACGAAACGATTGGTCCGAAAGCAACGCTTTCACTGCCATACTCGTCCAGAAAGTAACCACCGGAAGTGCACTGAACTAGGCAAGAAGCCGGATGAAACCTAGTTAAGTCATCCAGAGGATAAGATGGAGTCCTTTCCTATCAGGACGATAGTGTTGATTGTTGATTGACGAGGGACAAGGGACACGAGGAGCTAGGAGATCCAATATTCGGGAAATATGGCCACAGCAACAATTACAGGAAGTAACAACATTATAGTAAATAACACAAAAACCGAAAAAGGCTTAAGATAGGGAAAAAGCCTAAAAATAAACACAAGAAGGCTTAAGAATAACGTGCAAGAACTAAAACAAAAAGAAAAACGATTTTTTTCTGAAAAAAAAAACTCTTAACACTAGTCACGCGTTGGCGTAATACGTGGAAAGGGATGAGGAATATGTCAAAAAGTGAATAGTGCATTACATAGAGGGCAAATGTAAGTATCAGGTATAAAAAGAATTTGAAAATCGGTTACCAAATAAAAAAGTTACAGCCACAAAGGCAAATCAAAATGCTCTCGTATTAATTAAGTTGAATAAATATAATCTTGTAAACAGTCCAAGAAGGAGCTTGAGGTGTGATGTAGAAGTAATATTAAATATATAGAATTTAAAATTTAACTAAACTTACTAATAACCTAAAGGAAATTCATTTAATTCTTTCCAAATTTGCGTCTATTTTATTGCTTAACGCAGTACAATTATTGAAGGATAACTTATTGAGCCTTGACAAAGCGATTTCTTGTGCGCGTACCCATTTCAATAATGTTTAAGAGATGAACAGAAAGTAATAAAGTATCATTCTTCACGAATCGAAGTTATATGTCATGCCATTACCTTGTTATTCTTTACAGCCACTGTTTTAGCACGAGAATTCGACTTGAAGGGGTCCACGAAAATGCCTGAAAAATTATTAGTTTCTAGCTAAGACCTTAGTGGTCATATTTTTGAAAACAAAATTTGAAAAAGTTAATCCGTTTTCATGTTATCGTGCAAACGGCGGACGGACGGATGAACTTACAGACCAAGCATGCATTCTTATAAATAGCTTTCTGCTAAAGCTGCTAATCCGAGGGGCGTTCAAATTTGACCTAGACTTTATTTTTTATAAAATCAGGAAACTCTCTACATATTTTTCACACCGTTCTGGGAGCATCTGGATACCGGTTCTGTTGAAATATTCAAGCTGATGTCGAACCCACGTCAGGGCAGCTCTTTTCACTTCCTCATTGGAGCCGAACCTCTGCTCTCCGAAATACTCGTTCAATGGTTTAAAAAGATGATAGTCGCAAGGGGAGAGATCCGGGATGATGTAGTAAGATGTCCCATTTGAGTTCCGTCAGTGTGTCCATAGTCATTTTGGCCGTGTGTGGTCTGGCGTTGTCTTGCAGAAAACAAACACAACTGGTAAGGAGTCCCGGTCGCTTTTTCTTTATTGCCGGCTTAAGGGACGTCCTCAAAAAATTAAGGCAGCAGGGAGCATTTATAGTTCGACGTTCTTCCAGAAAATCGACATGAATGATACCTTTAATATTCCAGAATACAGTTGCTATCGCTTTCGTTGACGACAGTGCCATCGTGAATTTCTTGGGTCGCGGTAGTCAGTGAGTCGCCACTCTATGTTCACACGCGTGGTTTCAGGAGTATGGTGATGAATCCACGTCGATGACAGGGCCGGCTCCACCATAGGTGCAAATGGTGCACTTGCACAGGGCGGCAAACTTTTAGGGGCGGCACGGCTAGGGCAAAATTGCATTCTGCACGGGGCGGCAAAATTGCTAGAGCCGGCCCTGGTCGATGGTCACAACACGCCTTAGGAAGTTGTCACCTTTCCGGTCATATCACTGCAGCAGTATGAAACAGATTTCCACCAGGATGGTTTTGTGATTCTCATCCACATTTAAACTGCTACGTCTCCCTTATCTCCAGTTACTGTTCACTTTTAAAGATTTTCAAGAAAATGTTAAATTCTAAGAACTACCAATTCAAAGAAAATCCAACAGGAACTCTAGGAACTGTTACAAATTCAATTTTGTATTATATTGTGGTTTGGGTGCTGATACCATTGTTGATGAAAACACGACGCGACAATTGTTGTACAAATTTTGCCTTGCATTATTGGTAATGAGATACTTCTTAATAATTTGCCCTGCCATTATTATGAATATCGATTATTATCGATAATTATTATTTTTTCGAAATCTCAGTTAGACAGTGACCTTCCTCTTTCTTTGAATATGAATTGGCAAAATTTTATCAATATCGGAATAAAACTGTAGCTTTATATAAGAAACAAAGAAACCCACAAACAAGCATTCTTTTTTATATACAAGGTGTTTCCAAAATGCTTTTACAAACTTTGGGGCGTGGTAGATACCAGCCAGTGCAAACAAGTTTCCCTGGCAACACAACGCTATCTGGGATACAATGAGTCAAACGAACATTAATGTCAAAAATGAAGGATTTGCGGACATATGTTTATATAAACTTTTTTCTTGTTTTGGTGTAAGGAACCTGTCGCCAAAGTTTGTAAAAGTATTTTTGAAACGCCTTGTGTATATTTTCTTTAGTCCGTCTGTCTGTCATGAAGTGACAATACACGAGTTTCCAACAATATAGGCGGACCAACAATACAAATGTATATCTGATGTCAAACAATGCAAAGCAAAGTTTCTGTAATAATACGCCATAATAAATAAACTTGTGTGTCACGGGACACCCGATCGAAGTGAAACTTCAAGTGCATCATAATTAATAGTCAGTGAAAATTAGTGGATGATAATAATCAGTGAAAATGATAAGTTACTAATGATAAAAAACACAATCATCTAAAACATGAAAGAGTTATTTAAAAAAATCAAAGTATTTTATACAAATATACAAGTTTATGATCTAGCAACAGTACAATGTCTTATTCTAAACGTTAAAATTGTTACAAAAGCTTTTGAGAATATATAAATAATGTTTTATAATATACTTTATTATATAATAAGCTAAAATGAGGGGAGGCCGTGGACTGGTGGGCTTTCACTGACACACAACTTCAGTGAAGTTAAGCACCATCAGGCACGGCTAGTCACTAGATGGGCGACTCATCAGTGACTCAGGATCTTCACCCCCCCCCCCCCGGGGCAAGAAGTGAAGCAGTGAAGCACACATACATTTATTAACAAGAAATTACTCCCCCGAGTAGGCACGTAGCAGACCCTGCGGTCATTTGTTTTTGCCCCTTTATCTGCACTTTTTCCTTCTCTCCAAGTTTTTAATCAAAAAAATTGCTTTTCTCGAACATAGTGTGTAGAAAATGTAGAAAAGCTCGTATCTTTCCTTTCTCATCATTCCGATGGAAGGACATATCACATGCCATATATTGCCATAATTCTAACGACCAAGTGCCTGCTATCCCCGCAATTCCGACCCACTGGAACAATTGGACATAAACTTCACAGTAATATAGATCTTGCCTAGAGGAATCTGTATACTGAATTTCACTCCTTTACGTACCTAAATAGCACATAGATCTTTTGTCCTCTCTGAATCCCACCCCCGTAATTCCGACCCCAGTGCACCACTCATAACCAAACTAAATAGTGAAGGTGGACATGCCAATAGTAAGCTGATTCCGAATTTCAACCTTCTACCTCAAAAAATGTAGAAATTATGAAGGGGACGGACGGATATTATAAAATCAAAAAGTTGCTCCATTCTCTCGCTAAGTGTTAGTAATACAGGTTATGAGCACTTAAGCAATCAAGCGTCGACAAAGCGATATCACGTGCGCGTGCCGATGTCAATATATATTGGTTCTTAAAAATCGATTGTTATATGACATTACATTATCTTGATATTATTTACACTCACTGTTTTAGCACGTAAATTCGACTTGAAGGGGTCCAAGAAAAATTCTAAAAAGTTGATAAGTTCGGCTAAGACGTTGATGGTCATATTTCTGAAAACAGAATTTGAAGAAGGGGTGAAATTCGTTTTCAAGTTATCGTGCAAATGCCGGACGGCCGGATACACGTACAGACTAAAAGCGCATTCTAATAAGCAGCTTTTTGGTAAAGCTCCTAATAAATAATTTGAAGAAAGCATTTGATGACTTTATTAATTCAACAATCACTCCGCGAGAAATGACTATTAAATCAACAATCGCTGAGCTTCGAATTTTACGGATAATCTCACGGCCTCCTAGAAACCACCGGGCCTAAACATTGAAAAGATAAAACATTGTTACGTCAAACTGGTGGTGCTCGAGGCCAACGAGATGACAAGGCCTGGAAGCGAAAAAGTCACCTGACTAACTGGGTGCTAGCAACAATCCAACCTTCATTGTTTCCAACAAAAGGAAAAATAGTGATTGTTTACTTCCAAGATGGAGACAATGAAGGTTAGATTGTTGCTAGCACCCAGTTGGTCAGGTGACTTTTTCGCTTCCAGGCCTTGTTATCTCGTAGGCCGCGGGTGGTGCTATTACAGAAGTTAGTTTAACGTCACAATCTTAGTACTTCAACAATATAATACTGACGTCATGTTCAGGCCTAGTAGTTTCTAGAAGGCCGTGATAATCTTCGCTCCACAACAATCAAATAGACATATATATAGGTTGATCTGCCGTCATGAAGCGACAATGCATGATCAACAATATGCGTAGACCAACAATAGGCGCGGACCAACAATGTGTATCTCATGCCGAGGCTTCCAAGATTATACAGACTGACCCATATCAGGAAAAAACCATTGTTAAACGAGCGACAAATATGGCGACAATAAAAAGACGAAATTACTAGGGTAAGCATTGCCATCTGGGGTCATAAAATTGAAATAGGCTTTACTTCCCAGATTTTTATTTGTAATATAAGCATGAAGCCTTGTTTAAACCCATTAAAATCTTGCTTGAACGAGAATTAAACATGTTTATTTCGTTGATATAAGATAATTTGTAGAATTCAAGTTAATATGTTTCTGATTTGCTTAGAAAATGGTGGCTATTTCGGTTTTATGACAACAGAAGGTATGGTTACCCGAGTAATTTAGCCTCTTGTCGCGACTTTTTTCATGATATGGGTCAGACTGTATAATCCAATACCACCTAGAGAGAAAGCCTGCTCACGAAAAAATCATACATTGTTACATCACCTACGGTAGGGACAATTTCGGGCTTATTATTGGTAGAAATATGATTAACAATACCCTACCGTAGGTGATGTAACAATGTATGACGTTTTCGCGCTCAGGCTCTGAGTAGGGGTGGTGTTGTATAATCTCGGAAGCCTCGCTCATGCAAAGCAAAGTTTCTGCCACAATAGGCCATAATATAAAAATTACTTGCGTTAAATTAAAATCAAATTTACAGATTCGACTGTTGTGGTACCCGTCGTCCGACGGGCTGTAATGCTAACAAACGCGAGGCTAACGAGAAATACAGGCTCCGGCACTGAAAAGTCACCTGACCAAGATAGGTCTATTAGCAATCCAACCTTCATTGTTTCCAACAAAGGAAAACACACTGATTGTTGAAATACAAGATGGAAACAATGAAAGTTAGATTCCTATCCGAATCTGAAGTCAAATTCAAAATATTCGAAATAAAAAAATGGAACACCAAACGACTGACCGCGAAAATCCAGTAACATTGTTCTTCACCGCTTTGCATTATTTTATTAAAATTACCTTTGTTGTGAGGTGCTACGTGGTATTTTCACGGTATTTTTTAGTTTTTGCTTTTTTGCAGACGTATATGCCGGATTTGATCCCATTGCTGTCGTTTACGAGCTCGGAAATTTCGTACGCGTCTTGTATAATTTTTAGGTTCTGTTCTATTTTTTCGTTTTCTTTGAAAGTGTTTCTTCAGTTCGTTTACGAGCTCTTTACGCTCTCATGCGTTCTGCAGCTGTTTTTGGCGCCGAACTCTCCTTTGATTCACATAACTACAATAATAATAATAATAATAATAAGCTGTGAATTTGAACAATCTACGATGATGTAACAATGTATTACTTTTCAAAGCGAAGGCATGGTCTTTAAATCCTTTGGTCTGTGCCAGAGATCCTTAATACTAACGAGATATGACAACCATTGTTGTTTGATGCAATGCGCAGGTTTGTTTGCGCATATGAATTTTATCCTTCTACACCAGATGGCAGCCTCATTTATGACGTCATTGCGACGTCACGGCCAATTTTATGTCATAAACTGTTTTTATTTTACAAATCTGACTCTTCGTTTCCGTTTAATAACTGAAGTGTTAGACCAAGAGCACATGTCATTTATTCCTGGATATGCTTATAAATGCAAGTTGAATTTAAAAATGGCCAAAAATCAATGACGTGCTGCGAGATATTGTTTAAACAACATGTTTTGTATTGTTCAAAGTCTGCCAGTAATAAAACACTAAATTCTTTAAAAAAAATCTACATTTAGTGTAGTGGCATGACCTCATTTATTATTACAGACCTGTTTTACTGAATAAATTCCATTGTTGCTTTTTGCATTTCTCAATTTTGCCATGGCGCTATTTAACCTCCCTCTCTGATTGTTTCCAACAATGAAGATTACATTGTTGCTTGGACTAAGATGGTTAGGTGACTTTTCAGTGACGTTAAAAACAAACTGAATAAGCATTCATTTCATTAACCAAATTTAGGTTTCTTTTTATTCACTATTTAACTTCCTTTAAAAGTAAAAGATTGTACGCAAAAATTTTTTAATACGTTATGTATTATTTTTATTTTGGTTGCACTACATTTTGTTCATCTGTTGGTAACAAAAGGGAGGTTAAACAGCGCCATGGCGAAATTAAGAAATGCCAAAAGCAACAATGGAAGTTATTCAGTAAAACAGGTCTGTAATAATAAAGGAGGTCATGGTAGTGGATATCTGTTGTTCATTTTAAAAATTTGTTGGTTTTTTATTAAATTTCAATTTAAAATATTCCAAATGTAAAAATGAAGTTAAATTATTTCAGAGATTTTCATATTTTAATTATATGAAATAATACTATAAGAAATAATAACTTTATATAATTTTAAGTTTACAAAATAATTTCATCATTAATTTTATTACTTCTCTGTATACGTGTACGTATTATATAATTGCACTTCCGTTACTAAAATGAATATGCTTGTAAATAATGTGCATTTATTAATTTGTAATTGCATTTTATTCATTTATTTATTATTTATTAATATTTATTCTTAAATATTGTTAATTTTTTATTGTATTTTAATAATTTATTCATTGAAAGTATATATATTTCCTAAGATAACAATAACACGAATAATTTTCCAATATATTCTTTATTAATTAAATTCTTTATTTCAATGCCAACATTAAATAAATCAAAATTTGAAAGTAGAGAGTTTATGAATGCAATTTACGTCACTAAGCTATAAAATTGCGAAAAGAAGTCACGTCATTTATGCATGTTACGTAATGATGTCAGTTTCTCGCGATCGAAGCCAACGAAAAAGACAGGCCTCGAAGCGGAAAAGTCACCTGACCATCTGGGTCCGAACAACAATCCAACCTTCATTGTTTCCAACAATCGGAAAAACACTCATTGTTTACATCCAAGATGGAGACAATGAAAATTGGATTGTTGTTCGGACCCAGATGATCAGGTGACTTTTCCACTTTGGCCTGTGTTTCTCGTTGGCCTCGCTCGCGATGCACGCGGGAAAAGATATCTGAACGATACTTTTGCTTTATCCCAGTACACCAGAGGCCACTGCTATCACGGAATTATAAAGGCAACAATGGAAAACGTGTTAACGTCATATCTCGTTAATCCGAGGCCAACGAGAGAGAGGCCAGGGCACTCAAAAGTCACCTGATCATCGGGGTTCGGGCAACAATCCATCCTTCATTGTTTCCAACAAACGATAAAATACTGATTGTTAAAATCCAAGATGGCAATCCGGGTGACAATGATGGATGAATTGTTGCCCGGACCCCGATGATCACGTGACTTTTGAGTGCTTTCGTTGGCCTCGTCGTTAATATTAAGGATCTCTGGACTGTGCACTCGCGCGAATTCCATTGTTGGAGTCGATTATTGGACTGCTGTATTTACTGAAGAGTCGATTTTTGCCAACGCCTCCTAAAGGTAAGGCCTGAGCGCAAAAACGTCATACATTGTTACATCATCATGCGAAGAAATAATTTAGGGCTTATTATTGGTAGAAATGCGATTAAACATATCTTCGGATGATGATGTAACAATTTATGAGGCACAGTGTAAAATTAGGAGGTGAGGAAACGACAATACGTTTCCACTGTTCTTTAATGTTCCTTTAAACAATGCCTA
Organism: Rhysida immarginata; assembly: GCA_023313115.1. NCBI lineage: Eukaryota > Metazoa > Arthropoda > Chilopoda > Scolopendromorpha > Scolopendridae > Rhysida > Rhysida immarginata. The sequence continues at coordinate 6,071 of JAHWFO010096248.1, read as the reverse complement.
CTATATAATAAATTGCCTGTACAACACAGCTAAAATCGCAGAATGACATTGTAGTTCCCAAAATCAACACATCGATTTTCTGGCGCCATCCATCAGTGATTTCGATATGGTTTCTTAATTGAGAAATCATGGTTTCGGTTTGTCGGGATTTCTTTAGAAGCAGTTTCTTTTAAGTTGTTATATGTATATTTTATCAAAAAAAAATATGTAATACTAAGCAATAACTTATAAACAGTATACTTTTCTTTTAAATTATGAAATATTTTTGTATTTAAACATTACCACTAATAACTTAACCAGAGAGTAAAGAAATAACGCCACGACATCTAGAGCTTTAATCATCACTAAAGCGCCGCAATCCAGAGATTTAATCATCACTAAAGCGCTATAACCCAGAGCTTTAATCACCACAGGTACGCAGCGCCAATTTTAGTTAGTGGGGAAATAGGAAATCACAACAAAAAAATGGCGTTTTCTATGGTAAGTGAGGGCCGTTGGCATGTTTCTTATATCTACACCTTATTGCCAATAAGTTCGACTTCTGGCCAATCACAAAGCAGGACTGCTGGTGCCCTCATTTGACGAATCTCTCCACCAACTCGAAAGTGGAAGATGAGGTCGAAAATTATGAAAAGCATATATCTCGCTTTAAATATAACCTGAATACCTGAAATTACAGTAGCTAAAACAAAGGAACTGTTGTTATTGGTTTTAACCAATTAATTTCTGGTTTTTTACTAGTCGCCATTTCATACATAATCTGCCGTACTTCACTATATTCACTATATGCAAAATGAACTGTTGCAATACTGTGCTTTTTTAAAACTGCACTTAAATGCTTACAGAGATTGCCTGAAATACCATCAGTACACGAGCAAAAACCTGATTCAATATCAACGGTGTATGTTATGCTAGCTTTTGTTTCACTGGGTACTATGAAAACATTTCTTTCAGTATTCCGTATAGCATCTAGATTTATTTTGGAATCCTTTAGCTCAAATCTCCTTAGAAATACTTAGCAGATTAGTACTCGATCGGGGTGCATATTAATGAGGTGGGCGTGGTCTAATCCAGCCAATCAGCTTGCAGTATTCGCGTCACGTGACCCACCACCCCTCGACTTCGTGTCACGTGACCCCCCTAACCCCCTCCTCCCCACCTTCCTGACGTCCCAGGTGTTCAGCCAATCCGCGTGCAGAATGCGACTCACGTGACCCACCACCTCCCTCCCAGTTTTTGGCGTTGGTCCTTTTTGGGCGTTGGTCTTTTATTTGGGCGTTGGTCTTTATTTAGGCGTTGGTCCTTTTTGGGCGTTGGCCTTTTATTCGGGCGTTGGTCTTTACTTGGGTGTTGGTCTTTTTTTGGGGGGTGTGGTCTTTTTTTGGTGGGGTTTTGACACCAGAGGGCGACACAGCTGGTTGTGCTGATGGTAAGGTAATCACATGATGGCAGCCATGTTCAGATGTCCTAAGACTGAAATAAAATTAATTTTATAATCCTCTGATGTAACCCAGGTGGCAGATTAGAGGGGTCCTGATTCTCTCAGCAAAATCCACTTGGGTGATTCTGTCTCACAAGTAAACACCTGTTGATTCGCTTAAATACCCATCAAACTGGCTAGGGATTGGGGTACTGGCACCTCAAAACGGATTACCTAATTACTAATTCACTATTGTTTCTCGGGTAACCAAATTTTTTCCAAGCTCTTTTACAGTTTCTTCTACGACTACTGTTTCAAGGTGTATTGTTTTGTTTTTAATTTTCAACTAATGGCTACATTGTTTCAATTGACAAGTGTGCATCTGAGTAGGGACTAATGCTGTCTAAAAAGGTGGGTCTGAACTCTCATATACCTGTTTATAAATACAACGAGGTCACAGAAAATGATGAAAGGGTCATATTCACTAAATTTTTAACTTATTTTAAAGCTGGGCTGTTTAAAATTTGTTTATTTTCATGTTTGCCTCTCTCGCGGATTGCCTTTGCTCGCATGAAGGGTTGTTTTTCTTCTCAGGTTTGAATCTGGTTGAAATGCTAAATAAAAATACAGATTTCACGTTTCTCAATGTTGCTGAGGCATACTTAACGCTCTCTCTCTATAGAAATTTGTTGGCTCACAGAGGTTAATAAACGCGTTGTTTGACTCCCCAACCTCGCGATATTCAGTCACCCCCCACCCTCTCTCTCTCTCTCTCTCTCTCTCTCTCTCTCTCTCTTTCTCCATACTCCTACATAACCAATACAAGTTTGCGAAATGTTGTTTAAAATTGTATTCTAAAAATTGTTTTCGCTCTCTCTCTCTCTCTCTCTCTCTCTCTCTCTCATACAGTATACAACTTTTCTGTTCACTTATGGTATTAGGATACAAGAGGGTTCTGTTGCGTACTCTTTATTGTGCAAAAAGTCTGTATTCAATTTAACATCACTCGTCACATGTCATTAAGTTCTCAAAGTCGCGCGCTTGTTGGTTTTTGTTTTCACAGTTTGATTTTTATAATTTTTACTTAATAAAGGATGTGCGTGGACTGCTCTTTCATTTTACGTCACTCTACAATTCATGAGTTGATGACGTTCGCGTATGCGAGCATCGTGATTCCGGGGTAGGCACCCACGACCACGTTGCTTCTCTGGCATGCTTTCTCAATGACGTGTCCTCGATGGCGTGTTTTTTCGGTCTAATTACACTGATTTTTACTTTTAAAAGTTTGTCATGGGGGGGTGTATGTTCGTTTCACTGCCCTTTTTACGATGTGTTGCAAGTTGATTGATGTAGCGCCTGTGCGTACTCAAGCGTTGGCGGCGGTGGTTACTGCTAGGCCACGGACACTGGGGCGTTGTTGTTCAGCGCGTTCGCTCAGGGTTGTATTGTTCACGTGTTAGTGTTTGCTTAAAAAACATGGTGTCTTCAACCAAAGATATATGTGATATGTTTTTTCTGTACTTTATTAGGGTTACATGGCTCTTTCATCGTTTTTTTTTTGTTTTTCTTCTAATTAAATTCTATCCCGCTAACATATTTGCACACAGGTGGTGTCGAGGTGTTCCCACGAGGACTATTAGCGGTGTACAGTGCCGTCAGTCGCTACTTTCGACACGCAGGCTAATTCAAGCTTAAAATCTACATATCTGACAAGTCAGGGTGTTTGAAATACGTTTGTTTGTGATGCATTGACGTTTTCACATTACTTTCAGAGTTTATTTGACTAATTAAAAACTGTCATTTAATAAAACAAAACAAAAAAAAACGTACGTGTTTTCACACAACTCGGTCCGGCTTGGCTTAGCGTGTTCGCGAGGAGTACAACGCCGTTTGACACTACGATCAGTGTTCAAGCTATTCCTGGCTAAAATTCCTTGCATTTTCTAGCACAGGTATGCGATATACGTTCTGCTTATGATGCATGGGTGTTCCCCCATTCGTTTTCGTGCTTTTTTTTCTGACTAAATTAAAGCCTGTCCTATTTATAAAAGTGTACGTAATTCTTATCCCACAGGCCGTACGAAGCCTAGCGTATCCGATCCGTGAACAGCGGCAACAACAGATGTATTCAAGGCTCACGCTAATCTAAGCTAAAAATATTTGTATCGTCCGTAGGGTTGCAGCATTTTGCTAATGTAAAATGGAGTGTTTTGAATTTTATTACAATAGCATTATTGTTTCACATGTGCGGTAGGACTTGTTCATTTCTTTGTTCTCGCGGTCATTCGTTACCTTGGAAAATTTATCTCCACATTTCCATATCTCTGTTTTTCTGTTTTTGCATTGCTTTTCTTATAAAAATAGCTACTGATTGCCTTTTTTCCCTATGATTTTAACTGACGTGCTAAAAAATAAAATATAATAAAAATAAATTCTGACTTTACTTTTAATGTATTTAGGCTCGTGCAAATGTTAAATTTTCTCAGTTAATATGCATGGCATAATAAACGTTTAAATGCAAATTTCACTTTTTAAGGTATCACTTACATTTTTGAGGGGCGTAAGTCAATAGTGTTTCTTATTAAAGCAGACTTCATTACTCTTTTTTCTATTGTTTGGTTATTTTGGGCTCTTTTGTTTGTTGACAAGACAGCAAAATTGTAAGACAGGGAGAAGAGTTTGAGGTCTTCTCTTTCCTCGCTTGGTTTTAGTGGTTCATAGGTCTATCGTATAAGCAGATCGCTCAGGCGCTTACACAGACTTCCACCTAATTTCTGTTTGAAAGTTGTTTTTAGCAACACACTGCTTTGTTGCCTAAGAAGAGTTAATGTAATGATAGCCCCAATAGCCCCATTAGACCCAGATAATAGCGTGCCTATCTATCCATCGCTGACCCCAATCTGATTAGATGCCGTGGCATTCGTTTCGGGCATTTTTACTCTTTTAACTGAAATTTTGTTTTAATCAATTTTTCGTTCTCTTTAACATCAATTTACTATTTGTTATTCATTTTTTTTCGTCCACGTGAGTCTGTTTGAAAAAATAAAATTGTCTTTCAAGGGTTCCTTTGTTAAACGACAAGCCCTACCTCTTAGTGAGTTGTTGCTTTTATGTGAATTTCAGCTAAAATTGTGGGTTTAAAATTACGAATTTCACTGTTTTTCAACACGATCGCAGTTATACGGGTTTCTTGTTACTAATATATGTCTGAAATGATTTGCTGTGATCGTTTAAAAATGCAGCATTTTTCGTTGTTTCAATTCGATATGGTTAACCTTATCTTCAACTCTCTCTCTCTCTCTCTCTCTCTCTCAAGGTTTCTTGCTCCTTAATCTTTTGTAAATACAAATGCTAAATGACATCTTTTCCTCGGGGTATTTGTCAACGCATACATTTTACAATGTTTTATGCTACACTATATGATCAAAAATATCCAGATACCCCTCACAGATCATCAATTGGCCCAATGTCATATGATAATGACTTGCACATCATTTAAATAGCTTCCTACACCTTCAGACACAACTCTGCTTGGACATTGGCAAGAAAGGGTCGTTCGGCAGAGCTCAGTGAGTTCCAGCGTGGAACTATCGTTGGATGTCACCTATGCGGCAAGTCCGTGTGTGACATTTCCAGCCTTCTTCAGATACCCAAGTCAACAGTAGGCGATGTCATTATGAAATGGAAGACCCGGATATCAACAACAGTTCAACAACAAACCGGTAGACCCAAGAAACTAACGGACAGAGACCATCGAGTGCTTCGTCGTGTCACCCGCAGCAACCTGAAGTCCTCGGCTGAAAAAATTGCCACAGAGTTTAGAAATACCTCTGCAAATGATGCCAGTACCATGACAATTCGTCGGGAACTGCACACGATGGGATTCCATGGCCGTGCTGCTGCCCACAAGCCCCACATCAGCAGGGTCAACGCCAAGCGACGTCTGGAGTGGTGCAAAGCCCACAGAAACTGGACAATGGACCAATGGAAACGTGTAATGTGGACAGACGAATCTCGCTATACACTCTGGCAATCCGATGGACGAGTTTGGGTTTGGCGCATACATGGAGAACGCTTCTTACCTGAGTGCACAGAGCCCACAGTCAAGTTCGGAGGAGGAGGAGTCATGGTGTGGGGCTCATTTTCATGGTACGGACTGGGCCAGCTCGTTCCTGTGCAAGGAATCATGAACTCCGACCGTTATCTGAATGTTTTGGACAACTGTGCACTTCCAACGTTGTGGCAATTTTTCGGAAACGGGCCATTTCTCTACCAACACGACAATGCTCCGTGCCACAAAGCGAGGCGTGTACAGCAGTGGTTTGCGGACTCAGGGGTCGAAGAAATGGGTTGGCCGGCACAAAGTCCCGACCTCAATCCTATAGAGAGTCTGTGGGATGAATTGGAAAGACGCTTGCGGGCCAGATCACATCGGCCAACTTCTGTACCTGAACTGATTCTCGCTCTTCGGGAGGAATGGAGGAACATTCCGGAAAGTACCTACCAACATTTGGTGGAAAGTCTTCCCCGAAGGGTGGAAGCTGTGATTCGGGCAAAGGGATGTGCAACGCCCTATTGATTTCCATGAAATCGTGGCTAGAGCGCAAACGTGCATGTGTCCGGATATTTGTGATCATATAGTGTATGTTAA
>JAHWFO010096246.1:90104-132158 GCA_023313115.1 Rhysida immarginata | reverse complement strand
AAATGAAGATAAAAAAGATAATTTTATACAACCCTAGCGTCAATGAAATTCGGACACCTACAGAATTTTGGATAAGTACAACGAAACTAATTGTAAACAAATGAAAATTACTTTATTGAGTGCACAGAGCTTTAGTACAACTCTCATATAGCATTTTAACATTAAAAAAAAAAACCGAGAAAATTAAATAAGCGACTTTTTGTAATGTTCCGTTTACAACACGTTGCAATGAACTTCGTACACCGTACCGTTTATTGCACATTACCACTGAGTGGCGTCACCTTTCCGACAAATGACGCTTCGAAGTCGTGGAGGCATGCTGGACACTAACTTCTGCGTTGTTTCTACTGGAATTTTGTCCCACTCTTCGGAAATACACGCCCGCAACTGCTGCAGTGTTCGAGGCTTCCGCTGTCTGACTTTTCGCTTTAAAATGCACCATACATTTTCAATGGGTGACAGATCTGGGCTGCAGGAAGGCCAGTCAAGCACCTTGAAACGCTGCTGTTATAGCCAAGCCTTGGTGTTCCGAGCAGCATGAGGCTTCGCGTTGTCCTGCTGAAAGATGCTCGGTCTTCTATTAAACAACTTTTGGCGGGATGGATGCAGATGCTGTTGAAGAATGTTTATATAGGCAGCAGAGTTAATAGTGCCTTCGCAAAAGTGAAGCGATCCTGTCCCGGCTGCACTCGTGCAGCCCCACATCATCAGCGATGCAGGCTTCTGAACTTTCCTCTGGTAACAGTCGGGATGATTACTTTCGTGCTTGGTCCTTAGCCCCTTGCGACAGTTGTTGCCATACGTCACTGCAAAGGTGAACTCGTCGGACCACAGAACACTATTCCACTGAGCAAGGGTCCACTTTAGATGGGTACTGGCCCATGCTACCCGGCGACGTTTAGCTACAGTGCTCATAAACGGCTTCCTCTTTGTAGCATATAAGTAATAGCTGCATCTCCTGATGTAACGGTGGACTGTGCTTTCGGATATGGGTATATGAAAATATTCTCGAGCCCAAACAGTCATTTCACTTATGGGAGCATACCCGTTTTTCACAATGTAACGTCAAAATACTCGTAGGTCCCTAACATTCAATAATGGCTGCTTGCTTGGTGCAGTCCCTGGTTCTGTTTTCCCGATTTCTCTGAAACACTTGATGATCCCATTAACAGTAGAGAGAGAGTGGAACTGATAATTCATGGGCAATAGGTCCCTGGGATTTGTTATTCTGGAACTGCTGTATAATTTTTTGCTATATACACGTTTCTACTGGCTTATCACATCCCATGGTTCAAAACAACACGAATACTGTGCTCTGTCGCGTGAACGGTGCTTTTAAAGCCTGATGCAAAGCATTCTGGGCGTTTCTACAGCCTTCAGGAAAGTTTTATATGCTGGCGACCCCTTGTGTACGAAGTTCTTTGAAACCTGTTGACAACGCAATTTTACATCAATCTGAATAAATTATTTCCCACCATTAAATCGATTCTAAATGGATGTTGATATTGTTCCATGTACACTGAGTAAATCTATTTTCATTAGCCTGCAATCCTCTGTATGCAATTTTCACTGCGTTTTTAGCCAAATTACTTGGTGTACGAAGTTTATTGACGCTAGGTTTGTAGAATAAACAGGTCTTAATCAAACTGCCCTTCAGATAGATCATAAATTTCGGGATATAACATGCATCTGTGCACAATACGTATTATGATTATTATTTAGTTTTTGAAAAATTTTCTGTTCATGATACACAATATACACACCTAAAGTATTGTATTCAAAATAAATGAATATCGTATAACTGACTGCTTGAAGATTTTACAGCTTTCGAACTGATTGGATGTTAGGCTTAGCCTACATGTAATAGCCCTGGTTATATTACTGGATTATTATACGCAACTTTGCATAATACACAGTAGCGACTGTTTTAAAGGGCAACTTCACCCTAATATATCAGGTCGTTGCATATCAACTGTCGGATTGCAGAGGTCATCTTTAATGGCCCTCTAGAAAGAACACCTTCACACGTGCTATTCGAAATAATCCCCATTGCAATCAAACATTGTTACTAACGATTTGGCAGCTTCTCGAGCCCTCTCCGATAGAATCCATGGTCACGGGACTCAATAAACTCCCAGAATGTGTTTTCGACTTCTGCATGGGTTAGGAATGTTTTCCTCCGGAAAAAATAGTCCAGGCTCTGGAAAAGATGGTAGTCGGTAGGGGAGAGGTCTGAAGGTGTGGAAGCACCTCATAGCCCAGAGCCTATAGCGCCTGCACAGTCGTACGGAAGGACGCCATTGCGATGCATAGTTTTATGTGCAGGTTTTTGCTGACACAGTTTTCTGTGCATACGATGCAGTTCACGATAGTAGGTCGCAGTGGTGACCATCTCTCCCTGCTGCAGGAAGCAGTAATGCACTACACCACAGATGTTCTACCAAACTGTAACCATGAGCTTCCTGGGATGCAACGGGGATTTAGGGAACTGTCGCGGGGGTTCATCAGCATCCAGCCACTGCATTGACCATTTCCTATTATCGTATAGGAGCCACTTCTCATTGCAGGTGACAATGCGATCAAGAATCCCCACTTTTTCATGGCACAAAAGCAATTCCGTACACATCTCCAACCAATGCTCTTTTTGGTTTTCACCAAGTTCATGTGGGACCCATTTGTCCTGCTTTTACAACTTGCCGATGGTCCTAAGGTGTCTACTGACAGTCGATGATCCCCTGCAAGGTCCCGAACAGCTTTTGACGGGTCCTCTTCCAAGATCACTTCAGATCAGCGTCATTCAACACGTTGGGAGGTCAGCCGCGTGGCTCATTTGCCAGGTCCGTCATTCCCGCCTGGAGTTTTCGGAACCAATGTTGGACATTACATTCGTTTATAGTGCTTACACCAAATACCTTATTGATGTTTCGAGAGGCGTTGGATGCAGTGCGATTCAACCTGAACTCGTAATAAATTATCACATGTAATTCGTAAGAAGTCATGACTATTTTCGCTTGGGTTCAAATGCTATTAAATATCATCGCAGACATGCAAATTTCAGGCAGCTGGTAGCTGATAGGTTTATCTCTGGAAACGTACCACTTTGTTATGGGTACTTGCTACTAAACGTGGAAACCGTGTTGAAGCACGGAACCCACCTCAAAATCCGACATTTGATATCCAACGACCTGATAGAACTTTATTTAAAATGAAAGTTTGAGATATAAATATTAACGTGGCATAAATGAAAATTTCAAATCGAAAGCAAAGTATATAAAACGATGGAAAATCACGAAGGTCAAGAGGAAGTGACGTCCTCAGGGGATTGACTGAAGTGAATACCATGCATGTATTTCTATACAAGTGCTTTTTTACAATGGCTTACACTTTTTTTTTTTACAATGGAAGGCATGATTTAACTCTACATCATGATCCTTTCTAAAGGCAATGGGATATTTTTTTCAAAAGCAAAATTGTACTAAAGCATGAAATAATCCTAAAAGGGTCGTACAAATGAAAACGAAAAATTTGTGCGGAAAAAAAAAAGAAGACAAGGTGTAGGATCGTAAGTTTTTGTTTTCAAGAATTGCGAGTCTGTCTGCGACTGATCGCTTCGTCCAAACAACAAAACGGAGTCAACGAAACAGGAACTGAGAGCAGTAATTCGTTTTTTGGCATGTGAAGGAGTTTCAGTTTCTGAAATTCATCGTCATATGCAGAACGTCTATGGAAACGACTGCCTAACCTTCACTCGTGTTTGGGCATGGAGCAAGAGGTTTTCAGAGGGACGGTCATCATTGCAAGATGATCAACGACCTGGACAAGCAAACCGCGCCATCACGGAGGATTCCAAAGCTAAAATTGACGCTGTCTTAAAGGAAAGCAGAAGAGTGACAATCAATGTCCTGGTTGCTAAAGCTGGCCTTAGTCGTGAAACTGTTCACTCCATTATCAGGAACCATCTGCACTACAGAAAAATCCATGCACAATGGGTCCTGCATCATTTGACATCAGAACAACTTGGAGTTCGAATGGCCATGTCCCTGCAACATTTGACTCACTATGAACAGGAAGGAGAGAGCTTTCTCAACAGAATCGTTACAGGGGATGAAACTTGGTGCCTTCATTTCCAGCCCGAAAGCAAACGTCAAAGTCGTCAATGGACGCATTATGGGTCACCACTCCCGAAAAAATCAAAAGCAATTGCGAACATGGGGAAGGTGATGTTGATCGTGTTTTTTGATCACAAAAGCCCGATTTTTCTGAATTTTCTTGAAAAAGACACCACCGTTAACGCAGACGATATGGGGAAACATTGAAGGCACTGCGTGCAGCCATCAAATGCAAGTGTCCTGGACTTCTTACAGAAGGAGGGCTTCTTCTCCACGACAACACACATCCTCACACCTCGAAAGCAGTGGTAGACCTCATCAAAAAATTCAACTGGGAAGCAATGCAGCATCCACCTTACAGCCCTGACTTACGCCCATGTGATTTTCACGTGTTTAGGGATCTCAAGAAACATGTGAAAGGCCGCAGGTTTCAGTCGGACGATGAAGTGAAGGAAGAGGTTTTGGAATGGTTCCACACGCAACCGAAAGACTTTTTCCATAAAGGAATTCCACGCCTTGCTACACAGTGGAATAAATGCCTTAATGCATTCGGAGAGTATTTTTAAATTCCTTGTATACACTTTGGATAAAATAAATAATTTTCGTTTTCATTTGTACGACCCTTATATATGAATTTCGTAAGATTGGCAATCAAAATTTAACCAAATACAAGGGTTGGAAATTTAATAATGATCACAATGATGCACATTAGCACAGAAAAGTGTACCACAGATTCCCGTTTACAATCCCTCAATATAGTCCCCAACATTGTCTGTGACCTTTTTCCATCGTCATGATTCCTTCATAATTGCGTCAGCAGCCCCAAATCTGAAAATGTTACAGATGGACCAGTGCTCTACATGCATAACGTTGGGAACTGCGTGGAAATAAATGCCACAAGGGGTTTTTTAGGTTTTAGGAATAAATCAAAGTCGCAGGGCCTGAGATCTGGAGAATACTGAGGTGGGACTGCACTTTCCAACGTCGTCTTGCGAGCAAGTCAATAGACAACACCAGTCACATGACAAATGGGAACTGTCACGGAGGATAACGGATGGAGTGATAAGAAGTGACATTTCCTCCATAGGGTTTCATGAAGTTTGTGTTGTGAAAAATGTGAATGGTATTTAGCGAATAAGTATGCAGCATTTACAGTTTGTCTGTTGGGTGCTTCATGATTAAGGATCTTACCACTGGAGTCATATACAACAGCTTGCATTGCGTTCACCCACTTTCTTACCATAACAGACAATAAATGCACGAGCTCCACAAGTTGCTGGTAGCATTCCTTTGCAATGTAGCCCCTTGCAGTTTCAATTTTAAGCAAAAACCTGCAACACTCACACAATTTGAAAACATATTTCTCCATAGACTTTCCATTCAGAATATAATGTGTAATGTTAATATGCAAACGTAGCATGTATAAAGCCAATGCCCATTACATCACGGGTTGCAATCACTATTAAATTGTGTAAATACAGGGTGATTCGAAAGTCATCGAGCTCCATGTTTAAGACGTATTTCCTGCAAAACCATAAAAAATATATGAGTATTGCTGCTTGTGGCAGTTGCGTGTGACCAATGTGAGAGCACCACGTGACAAGATGCTTGCGTGGGTATGGGCGAGCAGTGACGTCATATCACTCATGATTCTCACGCAAAAACATGCAGTAAAAACATGCGCTTAAAATCTTAAAATTAAGCATAAGCAATTTGTACGGCTGAATCCAAAGAACGAAGCTTTTGCACTATTTGAATACAGTATGGCCGTAGCTTTAGACAATTAGTAGCCCTCTGGCCGGCTGAATATGAGGCCCTAACTCTCGAGATAGCTGCTGAAGTGATATCCACGGAGAGCACTGCAGGGAAGCTTGAATTTTCTCCAAAAATGTGGTCATCCCCACAGCCCATCGGGCACTTTTAGGCTTATCATATATGCAGCCTGTCTTGTAAAACCAGTATACAAGATCATACACAGTTGTTTTCTCTGGTACAATGTAGGAGCATCAGAAAACTTCCTTTGAAAATGCCGAATGCAATGTTGGTACGATTTTTTCTGCAAAATAAACTTCTAAGAACATGGCTCTGATCTTGCACGAGAACAGACATCACTGTTTGCGAATACAACTGTCTTGTCATGTTGCGCAGTGCATTCCGAAGGTCATGTTGCATTGATAATCACAAGCAGCAATACTCGGATATCTTTTATGGTTTTACAGTAAATAGGTCTTAAGACTTTCGAATCGCCCTGTAGTATCCATATATTCGGAAAAACTATGAAAAACAAATTACAATAAAAAAACAATGAATGAATTAAATTAATGAACGAGTTAAATTTCACAATAAACAGGCCACATTTACCCATCATTTAAAACTGAATTTCTTAATTCTATAGCACATACCTCGGAAGCTCTACTGTTAAATAATTCCAAAATTCGAGTACGATAGTCAATGATAGTAGTCAATGAATTGCCGGTAAGATTCAAGTTTTCCAAACATGGTAAAGATGCCAAATAGAGTATTTCAGAAATATTGTTAATTTTGTTGCTTTGGAGATCCAGATGTATTAATGAATACAACTTGGAGAACCCTAAAGGAAAACAATATTATATTATTTGTTTATTCGTAACAATTATCATTCAACTTTTTAAGTTTATAAGATAAATTACCATGAAGAGATTCAATTGCATTTCCTCCAAAATTAAGGGTAACTATATTTCCCAGACGAGTATGAAGAGGTGGAATGAAATGGAATCGATTGAATGAAAAATTGACACTTGTCAACCGAGTCAGATGGTCTAAATGTTTCACTTCAGATATTTGATTATGACTAAGGTCTAACATTTCCACGTGTGGTAAAAGCCACTAGAGTAAATAAAGGAAAAATAAATAAATAAATAAAATAAAATTTTAATACATGTATAGTGAAACTGAAATACACGAAAGAAAGAACTTCTTTTTATCATGTAAACAATAAAAATGTTCGTATGTAAGGCACCCTAATATATGGCATTCGCCACATTTTAAGTGAACTACACTGAGTTAGCAAAATACACTGACTTCAACAGCATCCCAGATATGCTCAATGGGATTCGTGTCAGGGCTCCGGGCTGGCCAGCTCAGTCTTGGACCTCTCCTGCATGCTCCTCGAACCATTCGTGGACGAAATTGGAGCGATGTGGTGGAGCATTGTCATCTTGAAAGACTGCTATGTCGTCAGGGTGTTGAAATGTCAAAAACGGGTGCAGATGGTCTCTGATGAGTTGACAATACCGCGGGCCATTCAACGTTTGGTCCAGGATAACCAGAGGGCCCATTCCAAACCAGGAAAATGCACCCCAGACCATCACTGACGCCCCACCACCCTGCACCACCACCTGTTGGCATGCGGGATCCATCGTTTCGTGAGGTCTGCGCCATACACGGTGCCTCCCATCAGCATGGTACAGTTGATATCGTGGCTCATCTGACCATATGACGTTACGCCACTGTTGCAGAGTCCGGCCAAGATGGTTGGTGGCAAATGCACGCCGGAGTGTCCGATGACGCTGGGTAAGCATTGGCACCCGTGTAGGGCGACGGCTGCCAAACCCAAGGGCATGCAGATTCCGACGGATTGTCCACCGAGAGACGTTTCTAGTGCGGCCAGTATTGAACTGGTCTGTGATTTGCTGCACTGTTGCGCTCCTGTCTCTCTGAATCATTCGTCCCAGGTGTCGCCGGTCACGATAATACAGGGCAGCTGGACGCCCGGTATGGTGCCTGTTGTGGACTGTGATGCCTTCATCCAGCCATTCCCGATAAACCCTGGAGACAGTCGAGCGGGGAAAGCCAAATTCCTGCACCACTGCCGAAATGGAACATCCCATGCGTCGGGCACCTATCATCATACCCCGTTCAATAGACGTCAACTCGCGATGATGTGCCATTTCTGATTAATCACTTATCCAAGCTCTTCCCACAAGTTCTAATGGTCCATTCCCAGAATCCGTTACCCCTGTGAATTCGTGAGCCATGCCCATCAATCGATGTGCTTGCTATCCCATGAATTTTGCTAACTCAGCGTAAACCAGACGCATCCCTAATGGATTTCTGTGGATTTGGAAACTATCTTTTGCTCAAAGCCATCCAACGACTATGAAGGTTTCTGCAAAGCCTACATACAGGAATGGAACAACATCATTGTCACCGTTCTGCAGATACCTCTTTTGTAGTGGAAGATAAGGGTTCACAGCCAGGGTCACCAAATGGAAAAATGATTGTTGGTGGAGAAAGGGAGTAATTAACTTTCTGTAAAATTTTTCGGCTTCATGGTTTCTGCTGTTGTTTTTACATGTGTGGGAACCAGGCTTAAGTGAATACCATTTTGTGAGGTTATTTTAGGAACTTTTGATCTCATGTTAATGATCAAATGACCATAACTCATCAACCTGTGGTAAGAACCATGACATAAAAACAGTATATCATTTTTAATTACAGTAAAACCCTTTTACAATGTAGAGTTCTCACACTGTAAAGTGAAATGGAAGAATTCACATTATCGCGTCATAGAGATACCGTAAATCTTCTACTATAATGCGAATTTTTTTGGCCTAAAAAAGCATCTAAATTTGCTGGGTCGTATTATACAAGAGGATAAAAATCAGCCCTCCGACGACTGCGGCCGGAGGAGGTTTTGTCCGGAGGAGATTTTGTCCTGATAACATTATCGTATATTATACATTAATTACATTGCATATTCTGTGTCCAGTTCATTATACAATAAATTAATTCACTTTTTATTCGAATTTCTCGTCGCCAACATCTAACAACATCGAAAATAACTTCTCCCAAACACCGATACTTCTAAATAGGCCTACTTCCAAACTGCCTCGAACCAAAGCCTACAAGAAAGCTTATGCAGTGAAAATATTAAACTGAATAAAGATTACCGTAAATATTCTACTATAACGCGAATTTTTTTGGCCAAAAAAAGCATCTAAATTTGCTGGGTCGCGTTATACTAGAGGATAAAAATCAGCCCTCCGACGACTGCAGCCGATCGTCGATAATAACTACATCGTTAACAACATCGATAATAACTTCTCCCAAACATTGATAAATAGGCCTACTTCCAAACTGCCTCGAACCAAAGCCTACAAGAAAATATTATGTAGTGAAAATATTAAACTGAATAAAGATTACTTGTCTTTTTATTTATGTACTGTTGTGTTTTTTTGTCGATGTGTGAGTGAGAAAGCTTTCCCTATCAATGTAGGGCTATAAACTTCCAGACTGCCTCGAAGTTGAGGCAGTTGCTTTTGTCGAAGTCGCTTTCTGTGCTGATGACATTCAGACGAATTTGCCGTGTATTATACATTAATTACATTGCATATAATGTCCACTTCATTATACAATATATTAATTCACTTTTTATTCGAATTACTCGTCGCCAACATCGATAATAACTTCTCTCAAACATCGAAACTTCTAATTAGGCCTACATCAAAACTGCCTCGAACCAAAGCCTACAAGAAAGCTTATGTAGTGAAAATATTAAACTGAATAAAGATTACTTGTCTTTTTATTAAGAAAATTGATGTACTGTTGTGTTTTTTTGTCGATGTGCGAGTGAGAAAGCTTTCCCTATCAATGTAGGGCTATAAATTTCCAGACTGCCTCGAAGTTGAGGCAGTTGCTTTTGTCGAAGTCGCTTTCTGTGCTGATGACATTCAGACGAATTTGCCGTGTATTATACATTAATTACATTGCATATAATGTCCAGTTCATTATACAATGTATTAATTCACTTTTTATTCGAATTACTCGTCGCCAACATCTAACAACATCGATTTTTTTTCTGTATAAGTTCGTACATTTTATTTCTCGTGAGGAGTCAAAAATGGGGGTCGCGTTATACAAGAGGATAGGATTTTTGCCGATTTTTTGGGCCGAAAAAGTGGAGTCGCGTTATACAAGAAGTCGCGTTATAGTAGAATATTTACGGTACTTGTCTTTTTATTAAGAAAATTGATGTACTGTTGTGTTTTTTTGTCGATGTGCAAGTGAGAAAGCTTTCCATGTCAATGTAGCACTATAAACTTCCAAACTGCCTCGACGAAGTTGAGGCAGTTGCTTTTGTCGAAGTTGCTTTCTGTGCTGATGACATTCAGACGAATTTGCCGTGTATTATACATTAATTACATTGCATATACAGTGTCCAGTTCGCATTCCAAAAATGGGGGTCGCATTATACAAGAGGATAGGATTTTTGCCGATTTTTGGGCCGAAAAAATGGAGTCGCATTATAGTAGAAGATTTACGGTAGTATACTTTATACCCTCATGTGCGATCTGTGAGCTGGTTTTTTTTCCCCCCCTCACGCCTGCTCGCAACTGCTCGTTGCAGCCTATTGTTGAAGTGCCAGATTTAAAAAAAGTAGAGCATTTTAAAAATTTTTTCCCTACCTATCCCTACCTATTGAGCAGGATAAAGTAAACTCTTCCATTTCACCTTAGTGTGAGAACTCTACCTCAGTTTAACGTACATTTCAAAACAACGTACAAATTTAAAATCCCCAGGAGAAATCTAGGTATTTTAATGCTAAAACGTTTCAGTTTAACGTACCTCACTTTAACGTACATTTCAGAATAACATATAGCCAGGAATAGTTAAATACCTGATGGAATACTCTGACTGCTTATATTTCAAACTCAATTTAACATCAGCCATCCTTTTATTGACTTTTAATAACAAAGATATTCTTTATTTCATGAAGACATTTCCTTGGGATGTACCAAGTACAGTCGAACCCTGATAACTCAAATCACCAGTGGTCCACGTAAAAATTTTGACTTATCAGGTTTTGGAGTTAACCAGTAAGTCAAAAACGAGGCTACATGACCACTACAGAGATTACATGATACAATATTTCTATGAATTTGATTAGTTTGAATGAGATCCCTATACAAATACAGTACCAATACTTAGTAAAATACGGTCCGTTCCAACACGAAATCAATTCCAATGCTGTTTTGGCATGGATTCCGAATTCTACTGCGGTTTCTAAAAATTTTTGAAAGGAATCTCTTGGCGATTTTTGCCCATTTATTTTTCATTTGACGACATGATATATAGTTTATATTTGAAACTTTACGGAGAATTCACTTTTTTCTCGAATTTCCGTTACTTTTACATTGACAAAGGCAATGAGACAGTGAAGTTTCGAAATCAAAACGGCGACAGCCAATCAGAAGTGTATGACTGCTTCTAAAAACTCGTTTGCAATGAATTTTACGCTCAACATGAACACTTCCTCTAAAAATGAATGCGCAATCGTCATCAATTACTATGTCTAAATAAATGTATTCTCCCATTGAACGATCGCAATCAACAAGTTGGAATCGCAATTTTGTGTTCACGCTAAGTTTTGATTTTCACAATGGCTGCCAGTGACTGTGAAAAATTCCTGCATCATTTTCTTTGTCATGTGGACGTAAAAATTAATATTGAAAAATGAAAAAGTTTCAACAGGCAAAGCTTTTTTTAAGATAAATTTTGCTTAAATTTAGGAATACCTATTCACTAAAACCAAAATTTTTTGAGTTATCTGGGATTTATTAAAAATTTGTTTGAGTTAATGAGTGAATTTTCTATTGAAATAAATGCTCTGGGGGATGGGACTTAGAATATTGTTTGAGTTAACCGGGAATTTGAGTTAACAGAGTTTGAGTTATTCGGGTTCGACTGTATAAGTAAAGCACTTACGCTATACACAAAGCATTTTTTTAAAAATCTGTTTATTATTGTCTTAGCAATATTAATAGTAGAAAAATATTAATTACTATAGAATTATCAATTGCGTTTAGCTGATTGTAGCTAAAATCCACAAAAGTAGTTGAAGTCCATGCTGACGTTGGAGGAGAAAATGGATCCCAGTGGAGAACGTCACATAGAAGTAAATCCTAAAATTAAATGAAATTTAAAATTAACAATTGATATTAAATTATTATCAATGTCAAGAATAATATTTTCGTGGCGGATATTGCCTATTATGTTAATACCAGGTCTGTCAATTTTCTTATGTACGCCGACGATTTAAAATTATTCAAATGTATAAAAAACTGGTCCGACTGTCAAGAGCTTCAAGATGCAATTAATAAGGTTAGCTGCTGGGCCTGTAATAATGGTCTCACTCTTAACGCCAAAAAATCGTCTATAATGACTTTTTCACGCAAAACAGTTAACTTCGTTTTTAACTATCATCTTGACTCTGCCCCTCTGTCTTCTAGTATTCTAGTCAAAGATTTAGGTATTCTTTTCCAAACCTCTCTTTCTTTTGCCACCCATAAAAAATCTTTGACTAAAGAAGTGTGCAAAAGAATTGGTATCTGTAAGAGGTTGTCGAATTTCTTTAAAGACCCGCTTACCTTTTTGACCCTTTTTAAATCTTTGATTTTATCAAAAATTATGTATGGCATCTGGATTTGGTATTCAGGCAATACGCAAAATTTTATCTTGTTGCAAAAAAAAAAGTAAACAATTTTTATAAGTTTTTAAAATTCAAATTTCCACATAATAAATTGTTGGATAATAATTCCTCCATTTTCGACTTATCTGTTAATTATCATATTTTTATGTACAAAACCTTCTCCCGAATTATTTCAGGCAGCTTTTGTGTGCCTGACTTACGTTTCAATCTTGTCGTTCGCCAGTCTAGGTCCAAGAGGCAAAGTAAGGTGCTGTTATCTTTAAGAAAATGGAGAACTAATTTATCGAATATTGATCAGTTTTACAAATTAAAAGTTAAATTCGACAAATTTTCTTCTGGACAAAAGGAAGTTATCCTTTCTGCTTTCTAGTTTTTAGTTAGCATTATTAATATTACTAATTTATCGTATCTTCATAATTAATTTTATTATTATTGCTGGTGTATTACTACTGTTTTATTATATTAATAATTTTATTAATTTTATTATTTTACTTGCATTTATTTTTTTCTTTTTAAATGTATATTCAGTAACCCCGTTTTGGGCTTTTCGCCTGTTGGGGGACAACATCGGGTTTGGACTTCCGGTTTATCTGGTGGTTCCCCCTCCCCTGTTGTCACATTATTATTATTAATATTGTTAAAAAAAAAACAAAAAGTCAAGAAGAAAAAACTAAAACCCAGATGCCATCTAGACCAAGGACAAATAACGATGGACATACTGCCACCTTTACTTTCACTGGATCCGAAATTCATAAAATATCTATTATTTTTAAAGGAAAAGGCCTTTTGACCATGTTCAGAACTAACGAAATTTGCAGAAACTTTATAAGAATCCACGTAATAAAAAAGTTAATGTTTAGGATAGAGCAGCATTTACAAAATAAAAATGCCTATTTTGTAATAAGTTTTACCGCATTTTTTCGAATATAGGCCGCGGCTCTAAACCCCAAAAAATCTAAAATTTTAGGAGTGCAGCCTAAAAGAAAAAATTTTTTTCTGAAAAAATCATTATCGGTAATTTTGGATAGAACAAAAAAAAAAGATCGAACTACTTCATTTTAGCGTCCCGTGGTATATTGCATAGTAATTTAGATAGTAATTTTATTATTTATATAACTATCTAAATTATTTTTATATACTTAATGAAACTTTTATAAATTTATTATTACATTTTTATTTGCATACAGATGGTGTTTTAGCGTTTCTAAAGCGCTTTTAATTTGTGAGGATATTGCTTTGAATGTCGTTTTTTCCAATTTCTCGTCATTGTCATCTTCATGTTCTTCTTCGCCGCCATCTTTGAAAAGATCGCAAATTTCGTTATAGTTTAACATCGAAGAAGTTAAAACATCCGCATCAATATTAACAAACTGAAGAATTTAGATAGAAAATTCAGCTTACTTTTCAGGATTTCCCACTCTTCAAATCCTTCAAATTCGCTATCATCTTCGGGTGGGACTGCAAGTTCAGTTTCACTTTCGTTTTACTTATCGCGCCCTCTGTTGGCGACGACGGAAACTAGTCCAGTTAATTCCGAAGCCTTCGAGATATTAGGCCTCCGCATCGCGTATCATTTCAATGCTTTCCTTCGTGTCAGCGGAAGTTCAACTTTTTAACGCTAGAGGGGGATCATCAGGGAAATCCTATGGGAAATTCAAGGTAAAAAGTCGGATAAAGTAGCATGAGGACGAGAGTGTCTTGTAGTTCTTTAGCCCTGAAGAGCGCCAAATAAGCCATAGAGATAAACGACTAGCGATCAAAAGTTGAAAATGCCTCGACACGCGATTTCAAGCCCGATGTGGAGGCCTAATATCTCGAAATTAGGTTAATCCACTGCCTACTATATAATAATTAATCATCGATCACGACGGCGATAACATAAGCCAAATGAATAAAATGCAATCAGATGATATTTTCACTGTTTTAGTAAAAATTTTTACTACCAATTACAACTTCTAACTTCATAAAATCCGAATCTTGTCGTAAAAACACTTCATAAAACTTAAAGTTTATTATATGGAAATTAACAGGAGGGGGTCGGGATTTCAGAATTACTTCGTAAAATGCGAGTTCATAAAAACGAGGTTCTACTGTAATAACTTACGAATGAAAATATATGTGACTTGATTAATTATTGTTCTGAAGGCTTAGAATATTAATTTCACTGTTAGAAAATGATTGAACAAAGGCTGGATAATTTAAAGCCATGAACTCAAATCCACCGTGTTTTTATCGGATAATTTTTTACCAATTAGTGATCGATTTGCCCTTTCAAAAAGTATAAAGTGTAACAGCATTTTCGTATAAAAAGACAGGAAGCAAATATAAGAGAAAATAGGTATAATATGGATGCATTGTATTGCGTATCGACCAAAGATTATTCCGCTATAAAAAAAATTTATTGGCTATCTACAACTGTGAAATAGGGAGCAGTTTTTTTTGTTTTTTTTTCCTAATCTTTATTCAAAGAAATTCAACTCTATTTATCGTACGAGACAATTGTACTTACTTTATACAAAATTTATAGTAAAATACAGTCGAATTTTTGTTCGTTTTTTTTTTAATATTAATACCACCCCCCTCCCTAAATGAAATAAAGAGTAGCATCAATAACGCCGTTAAGCATGGTTCCCACATGTGTAAAAACAACGGCAGAAACCACAAAGCAGAAAACTTTTATTATGTCACTTCCCGTTTTCGTCTCTTCTGCCCGACTGAAAATTTCTGCTTTTTAGTGTTGGGTTGAGTTCAACTTTTGTGACACAAGCAGGGCAGAAACGATTGCTCAGCCAATAGAAAACGATCTCTGCAGTGACGTCACAGTGACGTCCTCTCTCTCTGTCTCTCTCACAAAATAAATATGTCGGACACTCAGCTCACAAAGGTGAAGAGGCCGAGAAAGAAAATTGATGTAGAAATGCTAATAGAAGAGGTGCGAAATATATATTTATTAATTAATTAATCAAATTAAATTGAATAAACAACAATTGAATGCAAAAATTCGATGTGATGATTGATGAGGATTGAACGAACTGTGTACGTACTGTGTGCACTCGAAGCCGACTGTTTAGATCGATCGACGGCTTCGGTGCTGTGTTGGGCAAAACTTCTGCTATCTTATCCTTTTGAGTTTCTGCCAAGTGGGACACCTGCAGGAGCAGAAAGTAAAAAGGCAGAAAAAAATACGCCCTGGTTTCTGCTCTCTTGTTTTCTGCTAGTGGGAACCACGCGTAAGTGTAATGATTTTTGGCTGATAGACAGTACATATATATATCTGTATATATGATCAGTACATATTTTATATTTGCTTCTTATTTTTTTATAGGAAACTTCGGTTACACTTTATACTTTCTGAAAAGGTAAATCGATCGCAGAGCAGCAAAAATTATCCGATAAAAACACAGTAGATTTGAGTTCATGGCTTTAAATTAAGCAGCCTTTCTTGAATCGTTTTCTAACAATGAAATTAATATTCTAAGTCTTCAGAACAAAATTAAACAGTCACATATATTTTCTTTCATAAATTATTTTGAAATTCACCTGTTAAAGCTATTGTCGGCGATTTCTTCAGCTGGCCCGCTCTACGCCAAGGTATTGTGATGTCATAGAATGCTCTATCGCGCTATTGGTCAGCATTTCGTTGATAGAGCCATGGCCGCCGCCGGAGAAATAAAGAGTTACGCTCGTTCATTAAAATGAAATTACTATAATTATTTACACATTTCAGCAATAAATTTATAAAAGTTTCATTAAATATATTAAAATAATTCAGAAGTTTATTTAAATAATGTAAATGGTGTCTAAATTACTACTTAAGATACTGTGGGACACTAAAACGAAGTAGTTCGATCTTTTTGTAGACCCTAGAAGATTGCGGCCTAAAGTGAACTGTGGCCTTTAAAGGGTTATTTTTTCGTTCCACCGTCAAATGTGTGGCTGCAGCCCAAAGTGAATGCGACCAATATTAAAAAAAAATACAGTATTTGGGTTTTAACTTCACATAAAGGATTTCCATTGAGATTCATGAACATAGTCCTTCCTTTATTAACGGTGATAGGAAATCTTGCATTTGTAGACCATCTCTGTTAGGAATAATTACACAGGCCTGCGAAATTGAAGTTTTTGAAAAATACAAGAGAAGTATTCGTTGATTTTTGTTATTTGGTGTGCTGATTTCGAAATTTTTGCTAAAATCCTATTTGAAAAGGAATTCTCATGAACAATTTTGCATGTACTATCTGGCAACAGTGGTTTTTATCAATTTAAATCTATGTAAAATAATTATAATCGATTCTTGGTGAGGCAAATTGATTTTCAGCAATCGAGATTATCGTTTATTTTTTTTTTAGGTTTAAATGGATGAAAACCACTGTTGCCAAATCGCACAAGCCGCCTCTGGTCGAGAGAAAAACAATAAGTCCCCTTGACTTTAAACTTTTTACATCAAATTTTGGTGCAGTTTCTAGAAATTTTTATGGTAAATGTTGATAAAAATCAAGAAATTTTTCAAGAAATCCTCACGTGATAGAAATTTTTCATTATGTTTTTTGAAATGAGCACTAAAGAATACATAAAGTTAAGCTATCAATTTCCTTGTATTTTTTACATCGCAGGCCTGTGTTATGATATTGAGCCAAACAACAATGTCATCTAGATCATGATTCATGCTGACAGTTACACAAAATTAAACTTACTCAAAAAATGGAGAGCTATAGAAGCAGAAGAAAAGAAAACGTGACGGATAACCAATTACTTTTTGATTTTGACCTCATCCTTGATATTGTATATACAGTACGAGGGGCCTTTACAAAATTCTAAAAATCATACCAAAGAAAGATAACTAGATATGAGTTTTGGACGAAATTTTAATTCTTCACTTCATATTCACCAGATAAATTGATACATTTATCCAAAAAATGGATGAGCTGCTGGAGCCCATCTTTGTAAAGTAGGGAGCATAAAAATGGCAAAACTGAGGTATTTACATAATGTTAAAGTGCATGTAAAATAATGACCTTACAACATGCAAAATCGGAGAATGGGTTCATTATAAACGTAGGTAGGGCAGGTATCGCATTGAAGCCATATAACTAATGCAAGGTTGTTGCATAGTTAATTTACGGATAATATGAGCAATGGAGCAGCAGAATAGAAACACACTCCGAGTTCTTTGGGAAAGTGGTATCAGAAATAGACAAGAGGCCAGTGAAAGATCAGGTATACCTTTGAGAACATGTTACCGAATAATGAAGAAATTGGATTCAGGAAAAGACATTGAAAGCAAGGCTGGATCAGATACTAGATACAAATGATCGACGTCATATTGCACAGTTGGCCGTTCACCATCCACGATGTAGCCGTCAAGATATTGCAACCATGGTCCATGAAAGATGAAGAATAACTGGAAATGTCTGGTAGAAGAAATATGTCGTTTGATCTGCTGGAGTCATTTTTCGATGGCATGCCCGGCAGATTGCAGGAGTGCTTGCAGAAACAAAGAGGGAAGATCAAGAAATGATTTTGTAGCACACATTATTGCCAAATGTTGCGGTACATAACGATACTTGACTTTTATGGATATCATGTTACCTTATATTAAAACACTTGTTTTGGATCTTGCCAATTTTTATGCTCCCTACTTTAGAAGGCCTCATTTTGGTTGCTTAAGAAGCTCTCCACCTCAGAAATAACATCGTCGTCTTAGAAACGCCTTCCATGTAGCGGTTTCTTCATTCCATGGGTGCCAGGTCAGATGAATAGGGAGCATGCAGTAAAATTTCGAATCCTAGGTTGACTGCAAGTTTCACAGCGCCATATGTTGAATGAGTTAGCACATTGTCGTGGAGAAGGAGCACGCTCCTGGTCAACTTTCTTTTTTAAGTACATCCAGCAATTTCTTCAGGAGGCCACGGTAAGAGTTCCCCGTTATTGCTGTGCCTTTTCTAGCATAATTGATAGACATAACCCCTCTGGAGTCCCAAAAAACACTCACCATCACTTTTTAGATTGAACTCTGGGTCCGTGCTTATTTGGGGGAGGTGGAGATGACGTGCGTTTCCATTGCTTGTTTTGTTCTTTAGTCTTGCAGTTGTAATGATGCACCCAGCATTCATCTTGCGTGACGAGTCTATCAAAAAAAGTCCTCTGTATGCAAAATCTGTAGATAATTGCTTTCGCACCTCTTTTTGCATTGGAGTTAGCAATCTGGGAACCCAACATGCTGTGACCTTTGTCACGTGAAGCAGGTCGTGAAGGATGTTGGATATGGACCCCAAACTAATGCAGACCTTATGCACGATGACATCGATGGTGATTGGAAGATCTTCTGAGTACCAGAGCCTCAATTTACCTAGATCATGGTCCGCCTGGAGGCTTGTTTGTCCATTAAATACCTTAATTCAGATCAAAAATTGAGCTTTTTCTAGCTCGTCAGTTATAAAACTATAATTTTATAAGATAATCTCTCCTATAAATTTATTAATACAGTAGAACCTCGTTTTTACGAACTCGCATTTTACGAAATTCGGGATTTTACGAAGTAATTCTGAAATCCCGACCCCCTCCTGTTAATTTCCATATAATAAACTTTAAGTTTTACGAAGTGTTTTTACGACAAAATTCGGATTTTACGAAGTTAGAAGTTGTAATTGGTAGTAAAATATTTTACTAAAAAAGTGAAAATTTCATCCGATTGCATTTTGTTCATTTGGTTTATGTTATAGCCGTCGTGATTGATGATTAACCACTGCCTACTATATAATAATTTATTATATAGTAGGCAGTGGATTAACCTAATTTCGAGATATTAGGCCTCCGCATAGGGCTTGAAATCGCGTGCCGAGGCATTTTCAGCTTTTGACCGCTAGTTGTTTATCTCTATGGCTTATTTGGCGCTCTTCAGGGCTAAAGAACTACAAGATACTCTCGTCCTCATGCTACTTTATCCAACTTTTTACCTTGAATTTCCCATAGGATTTCCCTGATCATCCCCCTCTAGCGTTAAAAAGTTGAACTTCCACTGACACGAAGGAAAGCATTGAAATGATACGCGATGCGGAGGCCTAATATCTCGAAGGCTTCGGAATTAACTGGACTAGTTCCCGTCGTCGCCAACAGAGGGCGCGATAAGTAAAACGAAAGTGAAACTGAACTTGCAGTCCCACCCGAAGATGATAGCGAATTTGAAGGATTTGAAGAGTGGGAAATCCTGAAAAGTAAGTTGAATTTTCAATCTAAATTCTCGAGTGTGTTAATATATTGATGTGGATGTTTTAGCTTCTTCGATGTTAAACTATAACGAAATTTGCGATCTTATCAAAGATGGTGGCGAAGAAGAAGAACATGAAGATGACAATGACGAGAAATTGGAAAAAACTACATTCAAAGCAATATCCTCACAAATTAAAAGCGCTTTAGAAACGCTAAAATACCATCTGTATGCAAATAAAAATGTACTAGACGGTATTTTTAACAGTACTTTTGAATTTTCAATCTACTGAAATAATTATATAACTTCAAATATGTAATCAGAATTCTTAAATATTTTCAAAACACGAATACTTAATCAGTATATAAGCCTATCTGTATTAAGAATACTGACTATTAAAAATTCAGTGCCTATTTACGTGTTGTTTTTTTGATTTTTGTCGGGGGGTTGTTTTTTACGAAATTCGGGTTTTACGAATAAATATTATTGACGACCTTGTCCTACTTGGGTCTTCACGCACGAACCTTCAGCATGCACTAGACCGGTTTGCAGCCAAATGTGAAGAAGCTGGGATGAAGATCAGTGTGGCTAAAACCGAGGGTCTGGTCCTTTCAAGACAGCCTGCTCAGTGCGCTCTCCATGTTAGGGGAGCCTCACTGAGACAGGTGGAGAAATTCAAGTATCTCGGGATTGCATTCACGAGTGATGGACGACAGGAGAAAGAATTGGATGCTCGGATCGGTGCAGCATGCTGTGTCAGACGTGAACTGTGGCGATCTGTGGTAACGAAATGCGAGCTGAGTAACAAAGCCAAGCTCTCCGTCTTCAAATCTATCTTTGTCCCCATTCTTACCTATGGTCATGAGGCTTGGGTAATGACCGAAAGAGTGCGATCGCGGGTACAAGCGGCCGAAATGAGAATTCTGAGAGGTGTGGCAGGTGTTACCCTACTAGATAGAGTGCACAGCAGCACAATAAGGGAATCTTTAGGTGTTGAGCCGCTATTTCTCTGCATTGAGAGATCTCAGTTGCGCTGGTATGGCCACGTGATACGGATGCCGCAAACAAGTCTTCCTAGGCAGTTGTTATTTTCCAAGCCGGTAGGTGGCTAGACTACCAGGAGAATCTGGGTTCGAGTCGCTTGGATATTACCACGGAGGACATGTGCCTGATGGCGGAAGATCGCGATCGCTGGAGATCCTCCATAGGGCTGCTGCCCCCGCAACCCTAACGGATAAGCGGGTTAGAGAAGTAAGTAAGTAAGTATTATTGGTCCCCTGAAATTCGTAAACTCGAGGTTCTGCTGTATATCATCGCTTCAAGGCATAAATGAATAGCTCTCTTAAAACTTTGATGATGGGAATAAAAGAAAACAAATTTCATTACCTTAATGCTTCTCATGCTGTCCTGCACCTGGAGTTTTGTTACAGTTTTCCGAACATTAACAAGGCCTCGAACCATTCTAGGATCACAACCATCCAACTATAATTAGGATAAACATTTTCATTATGCACACATTTTCTGAAGAAATATACTGTTATTTAAATTTTATTTTTTAATTAATATTAAATTCTCAATACCTTCAGGAGTTGGAGAGATTTTAAGGAACTCAGATCGAAAGGAAGTTTATTGGGAACAATGTTACTTGTGCCAATAGGCTTGTTGCTGCCACATATAAGAAGAAACTGAATCCGAGATAAGAAATCCAAAATATGGCCGATATCTTTACATTTATCACCTGAATCTACAAGAAAGATAATATAGTGATGATTTAAGCCAAAAATATGTTTCGATGTTAATTCCTTCAGTAACAATATCACTTTAAGCATTTTGTTATTTCAATTATAAAATAACCTGCATAATTTACACAGACTACATTCAAAATGTTTAATCAGATAACCTAAAAAGTTATGTTATTTTTGCAAATAAAACACCAAGACATAATAGCAGTATGACAACAAGAATTTGACTCATTACACCATTACATTCGATACGCTTATTTTGTAATATAAGGGTTGTACAAATGAAAACGAAAATTATTTATTTTATCCCAAGTGTATACAAGGAATTTAAAAATACTCTCCAAATGCGTTAAGGCATTTATCTCACTGTGTAACAAGGCGTGGAATTCCTTTATGGAAGAAGTCTTTTGGTTGCGTGTGGAACCATTCCAAAACCTCTTCCTTCACTTCAGCGTCCGACTGAAACCTGTGGCCTTTCACATGTTTCTCGAGATCCCCAAACACGTGAAAGTCACATGGGGATAAGTCAGGGCTGTAAGGTGGATGCTGCATTGCTTCCCAGTTGAACTTTTTGATCAGGTCTACCATTGCTTTCGAGGTGTGAGGACGCGCGTTGTCGTGGAGAAGAAGCACTCCTTCAATAAGAAGTCCAGGACGCTTGCATTTGATGGCTGCGCAGCAGTGCCTTCAATGTCTCCCCATATCGTGCTGTGTTAACTGTGGTGCCTTTTTCAAGAAAGTCCAGTAAAATCGGGCCTTTGCAATCAAAAAACATGGTCAACATCACCTTCCCCATGCTGTTTGCGATTGCTTTTGATTTTTTCGGGGGTGGTGACCCATAATGCTTCCATCGATGACTTTGGTGTTTGCTTTCGGGCTGGAAATGAAAGCACCAAGTTTCATCCCCTGTAACAATTCTGTCGAGAAAACTTTCTCCTTCCTGTTCATAGTGAGTCAAATGTTGCAGGGACATGGCCATTTGAACGCAAAGTTATTCTGATGTCCAATGATGCCGGTCCCATTGTGCACAGATTTTTCTGTAGTGCAGATGGTTCCTGAAAATGGAGTGAACAGTTCCACGACTAAGGCCAGTTTTAGCAACCACGACATCGATGGTCACTAATTATCTTTGGTATTCCGATAATTGTTTTCAAAAATACAGTGTCTTCACTAAAGAATAATGTGGTTTCATAAGTGAACAAAATAGCTATTCCCCCACTCACAAGATGCAACCATATTTGAGATGCATTATTTCCAGTCTTTTGTGACATTTAATGTCAGTGAGTGTCACATGGGTCCGGCGGGAACGTGGGGGTTTAATAAATGTAAATAGGTAATTATGAGAAAAGTATTAATTTTTTATTTTAGTTGCTGTTTATAATTATGCTCTCTTTGTTTCTGATTTTTATTGGTTAAATTTATTATCTTTTTTCTCGTTTAATAATTTATTGAATTTAGCTGATTTTGTTAAGTTTTTTTATAAAGAAGATTCAATTTAATTGTTTGTTGAGGAATCGCTGTTGCAACGCTGGTCGAACAACAGAGTTTGTCACTGTTAAGCAGTAAGAGCATTCTTTCTGGGAGAATTTCCAAGAAGCTATGCCATCTTCCAGTGTGGGTATTGTTGATTTTACGTATTTTTTTTTTTTTTCGGCTTGGAGCAATTGCTGAAAGAGGTTGATAGAGAGATGTCGGGATCGTTAGATCGTTCGATATGTGTTTAATTTTCATTGCTGCTGCTGTATGTCTGGGAGCTGATTGTAAGTTACCGCTGCGAATGTATTAAAGCATCACCTTCAATGTTTTACCGAAAGAAGTGAGAATTTTGCTGTCCTCATAAAATACGTGACGATTTTGGTTCGATTGGACATTGCATTGATCATCTGAAGCTGTCAAGCCATTAAGATGACGTATTTGGTGAGTTCATTCAACAAGCTAAATAAACAGTACTCTATTTTACGACCTTTAAACGAGTTAACGAGGTGACTGGACAACCATTAACTGAATTATTACCCAGTTATATCAAAAGTTGAGTAGATTGAGTTCAGGGTGGAACTATTTTACTGCCGTCGAAATAAGTTGTTATAATGAGAGCACTCCGTGCATAATATGTTACGTTAAATTGCATTATCGCATTGTGCTGTAAAATAGCAATTTAAGTTTGCATAAGTAAACATTACGAGGAGGTTTGGCAATGCAAAAACCAACAGTCAGGGTATCCGAGTTCGATGTAATCATTCGGAAACAGTATATTAAACTGACGAACTACTTCATGTTCGCATAATGGAAGCCTCATTATGAATCCGACCATCAGAGCGAGGGAAGGGCGCCACAGCTAAGACATGTGCACACTGGAGTGCCAAAAAGGGGTTACTGTGATCCTCCTCTTTAGTTTTCAACTAATTAAAAGGGCTGTACGACATGAGCGTGCATTGTTTTATGAAAATAAGAGCAGTACCTGTGTGCCAATTGTGAATTAGTAGTTGTGCGTTCCATCACGAAACCCGCCTACACAGTCGACATGCGATTCGTGTTGTTACACATGTTAATGCCGATTGCGAAGCTTCACTCACAATTAGGAATAATCACACGCCTTGATATATTTATGCATAAGAGGAATAATGGGATTATCGAGTAAACGAGCCTGATAGGATAATCACTTAGGTACCTTGAGACTGGGAGGGCCCTCTTCAGCAATTGCCTTAGGGATTCTATAGCGCTTGTTAGAGTTTAATTGCATGTTGATCCGTACTTCAAGTTAAACTGATTTAATTATTTTATTTGTTACCAAATTAACTTACAGTGATGATATTGATTTGATACTGCCAGAAATAAAGGGAGTTGCTATATTAATTAGCCGTGTTAGTCATCTTAATTTTAGAATTCAATCCCTCAGATATCAGTCCTGAACCCTTGGCGCCCATCTCACTCGACGCTAGGTGTCGTTACAGTTAAAGTAGGGAGAGGGGCGTCACACTTTCAATGTACACAGCCTTGGTCACATAGCTCCCAATCATGTTCTTCCACAGCACTGGACTGGCCGTGCTACAAACGATGACTTCAACCTTCTCCCATGACCACCCCGTTTGCTGGATCATGTGCCAATTTCCTTTGGGGACTCGTTAAATTTAACGTTTATGACGCAAGCCATGTCCCTCCAGGATCTTTCTGGTCGGATATCACTTCCACTACAGACATACTTATTAAAATTTACAATTACATCTAATAAATGACACGTTAAAAAATAGTAAATAAATAAATAAATAAATGACACTTACCACAAGTAGGAATAGGTAATTTCAAACGTTCCGTTAAAGCATACAACTGAATAGGAGTCATAGAATATAATTCCTTTGAATGGAGCACATGATCACCTACGATTAAAAACAATTGTCAACTATGTTTAAATATTATTAACCCTAAAAGTTATTTTAATTTGGAGGAAAGCAACTTCATATGGTACAGCAAATCTCAAAATCGCATGTAATATAACCTGCATTTTGTTAAAGTCGAAAAAAAGTTTTGACTGTTGTTGTCCTCTTAATGATATTGATTTAAATACATGTACACTGAGTTAGCAAAACTCATGGGATAGTTACTTAATATCTGGTCGGGCCACCTCTGGCCCTGTGGAGTGCAGCAATACGGTGTGGTAGTAAGTCTGCAAGTCCCTGGTACACTTCTGGAGGCAGTTGACACCAGATAGTCTGCAGAGCCAAAGATAGTTGCTGCCCGTTCGTGGGCGGATGATCCAGTGCCCAGAGCCTGACTTCAACAGCATCCCAGATATGCTCGATGGGATTCGTGTCAGGGCTCCGGGCTGGCCAGCTCAGTCGTTGGACCTCTCCTGCATGCTCCTTGAACCATTCGCAGACAACATTGGAGCGATGTGGTGGAGCATTGTCATCTTGAAAGACTGCTACGTCGTCAGGGTGTTAAAATGTCAAAAACGGGTGCAGGTGGTCTCCGATGAGTTGACGATATCGTGGACCATTCAACGTTTGGTCCAGGATAACCAGAGGGCCCATTCCAAACCAGGAAAATGCACCCCAGACCATCACTGACGCCCCACCACCCTGCACCACCACCTGTTGGCATGCGGGACCCATCGTTTCTTGAGGTCTGCGTGCCACACACCGTGCCTCCCATCAGCGTGGTACAGTTGATATCGTGACTCATCTGACCATATGACGTTACGCCAGTGTTTGCAGAGTCCAGCCAAGATGGTTGGTGGCAAATGCACGCCGGAGTGTCCGATGACGCTGGGTAAGCATTGGCACCCGTGTAGGGCGATGGCTGCCAAATCTGAGGGCATGCAGATTCCGACGGATTGTCCACCGAGAGACGTTTCTAGTGCGGCCAGTATTGAACTGGTCTGTGATTTGCTGCATTGTTGCGCTCCTGTATCTCTGAATCATTGCAGCTGGACGCCCGATATGGTGCCTGTTGTGGACTGTGATGCCTTCATCCAGCCATTCCCGATACACCCTGGAGACAGTTGAGCGGGGAAAGCCAAATTCCTGCACCACTGCCGAAATGGAACATCCCATGCGTCGGGCACCTACTATCATACCCCGTTCAAAAGACGTCAACTCGCGACGACGTGCCATTTCTGATTAACCACTTATCCAAGCTCTTCCCACAACGTCTAATGGTCCATTCCCGGAATCAGTTACCCCTGTGAATTCGTGAGCCATGCCCATCAATAAATGTGCTTGCTATCCCATGAGTTTTGCTATCTCAGTGTACAATGAACCAACATTAACCATCTCCTACTTTGCTGTTAACAGTGCATAGCCAATAATAAAAAAAAAAAAAAACAAACAAAAAAACAGAGCACATTAAGCTCACTTGGTGGATATCATAAAAGGCGAGATGTCTGAACTTGGCAAACATTTAAATATTGCTGTCATGGGTAAAATGAGCGATTTATCAGATCTATTCACCGGCTTTCAGTCCAGGGACATTAGCATTTCCGAAACCATGCAGTTTGTGAATTAATCACATGATGCTGTGATTAAAATTCAAATTTTTAATGGAGATTAAGGTTATATACACTACCCTATCAAAAATCATGGGACACCATCACTTTAATAGAAACACTCAAAAATATACATGTTTTAGTATCTTGTTGGTCCACCTTTTGCTGCTATCACAGCTTCTACTCTCCGTTTTTGATACGTTTCGACAGGTAATTTTCGCCATTCTCCCGTAAGTGTCTTGGACAGTTCGGTCACAGATTTCGGGCATTCTGCACAAGCAAAATCGACTTCCAACACGTCCCATAGATGTTCAATGGGGTTCAGATCAGGGCTCTGGGCAGCCAGTCAAGTTCTCGAACCCCCTTTTCATCAAACCATGTGCCTACAGCCCTTGCTTTATGGCAAGGTGTGTTATCCTGCTGAAACATCAAAGTGCTGCCAGAGAGATGGGAGTGCTGCATTGTCCAGAATGTCTTGGTAACGCTCTTCATGTAGATGTCTGTCCACAGAAACGATTGCACCCAACCCATATCATGAAAAGCACTCCCACACCATCACCGACCCTCCGCCGAACTTCACCGTGGGCACAACACAGTTTGGCAGATAACGTTTGCCGGGCGTTCACCATACCCAAACCCGTCCATCCGATTGCCAGATGGTGTAGCGGGACTCATCACTCCATTCAACCATTCACCATTGATCCAGAGTCCAATGTCGTCACTCTGTGCACCATTGCAATCTCCTCGCTGCGTTGCTGGTGCTGATATGAGGTTTGTGGGCTGCCGCTCTGCATTAAAAACCCATTGCATGCAGTTTCCGCGAACAGTCAGGATCCTCACAGTTGTTCCCGTCGACTTTATAAACGATCTTGTCAGTCCGTCAAGCGATGTGTGACGGTTTGCAGTGACCACTTTACGAAGAGCCCTTTGGTCTCTGGCCGACACGATCTTGGGTCTTCCAGTCTGGGAACGCTCGTGGTGCCTTTCTCTTTCCATGCCTGGATGACGTTGTGAACTGTCGATTTCGGGATGTTTAGGAGGGTTGATGTCTAACAGTTTTGCCGGCGAGATGGCACCCAACAATTGTACCTCTTTGGAAGTCAGAAAGCTCTTTTCTTTGAGACGTTCTTATCTGGTACAAGAGTCTGTGGCACTTACTCCTTCGAGGGAGTTTTGCACCATCCCTATATCTTAACGACTGCTGTATGATGGTCGCAGCAGCCGGGACCGATGGCTTTACGTGCCCTCCGAAGCACGGGGGGAGATGGAAATTTCCAGGTGGTCACCCAACCTGTGATTAGCCACACCCAAGGTTGCTTAACTCCACCACTGCATTGAGCAAGGAGAGACAACTGGGCTATGGCTGCCCCTCTTGAGACGTTCTTACAGCATTCACGCAAGCATCATCTCCTAATAGCATACTCTCTGTTATGTTAGTGCTGGGAAGAATGCCAACGGTGAAATTGCAAAGGAATGTCTCATTTTCATTCAAATCAGGGCTGTCCCATGACTTTTGATAGGGTAGTGTAAGTGATTTTTCAAAATATTTTAAGTTTGTATATAAATTAAGCGTGTTTGGGTACTGAAGCCTCATTCACAAGGAACACTTGTAAGACATAATATATATCATGGGGAGGATGGTGGAATTTAAGGAGTAGCAAAAGGGTTTAGTAGTACTGTAGGTTTGTTATTTTTTCTCATTATTCTATATAATTTAAAATTTAAGCTTTGAGGGAAAAAGCACAAGGTCGCACGTTTTAATTGTTGTAAGAAAAATAGCTGAATTTAAATATTTGATAACGCGTGTCGAGGTAGTACGTTTTGGGGAAGAAGTTGACCAAGAGCCTTTCTACCCATCAAGGGAATCAATCGTAACGGTGACGAACTGAAAAGACACAACCATGGATTTAGTCCGTATCCAAGGTTATGGGTGGATGACAGGAAGCTTGACAAACGGTAACTGGCATTTCCCAAAATAATATAAAATCTCCACAACGAGCTGATAATTCCGCTTCGGGTGTATGTTTTGAACAAGGCGGCCACCACTCCTACAGGTTGATAATGAATATTTAATCAAGAGATGCTCAAGGTTATTAACTCTATTTATTGGCAGTTCTTATTTATAATAAGCCAAATAAAACCTCTTGTCCACAATATAGGATAAATTTATTATCACACCAGTTGTGCTTGCGGCTCCGCTCACGTAGAACTCTGAGTGGAGAAAGACAGAGCAAGAAAAAAAAAAGTACAAAACTAAACAATAACAACCAATACAAAAAGGAAAAAAACCAAGTCCCTGATTTGCCACCTTCAAAGGATATCAAAACCGGTTAGAGTTGCCACATTCATCAAACAAAAATACTCCATCTAAAGAAATCAAAAACTTTTCAGATAAATTAACAATTCCATTGAAATTTAATTTTACTTTTAAATTAAACACTGAAAATTGTACAAATGGACTATTATCGAAACCATGATTTCTTTTTACATAGGCTGGTGTTCCGTCTTAAACGGCCAGAAATGGTCCCCCGTATATCCATGATTTTGAGTTGGAACCTAAATCGAAACCTTCAAAGTGACTTGTGAGTCCCGTAGAAATTCAATTTTTCTATTAAATTAATCACTGAATTTTGTGCGAATGGACTATTATCAAAAACATGATATCTGTTTATCTTATCTTATCTGGTACAGAGGGTAAATTATCGCAAGCGATAATCTGTGGCACCTACTCCTACGAGGGAGTTTTGCGCCATCCCATTAATAACGACTGCTACGAGATGACAGTAGCAGTCGGGACCGACGGCTTAACGTGCCCTCCGAAGCACGGGGGGTTTCATGATGGAAAAGCTGCTGGGGATAAACGAACCAGAGGCTGTCACCAACCGCTGGAACACCAGCCATGGTCAATCGGCAAATGGGTCAGACCAAAGTCCCCCAACAGCCGCGCCCCAAATAGCTGTCCCGCCAGCGATGGCCCTCAAGCCCAGGCCGTCACCCAACCAGCAGCTGGCCGCGCCTGAAGCTGCTGAGCTCCATCGATTGGCAAGCCAACCGACGAGACAACCAGGCCACGGCCACCCCCATGATATCTGTTTACACAGGCTGGCGTACTTTCTCAAACGACCAGAAATGGCCCTCCGCATTTTCATGATTTTGGGTTGGAACAGAAATCGAAACCTTCAAAGTAACTTGCGAATTAAACGCGTGCGGCATCTGTTGGCAAGCTTTTGAACATCACATGGATCAAGTATATGTATTTACCCATGGGAATGTGACATTTTTCCGCAGAAAAAAAGTAGCCTAAATGTTGAGCCAGACTGTAAGCTATAACCATCACGTCCTTCATTTGTTTCCCGCAAGGTATTTGTCTCATTCTCGTAGCATTTCTTGAGTCCTTAGAGAGGCATATTTAGAAGGCATATCTCCTATATATGTGGCGACATGTTTTGGCAAGTTCAATTCCTGGTGCACGAATTTAATGCTCTCAGAGTCATCTATTGGCAAGAATAACTACCACACCAGTGAGCTTTTTTGGAATTTTCCCGTGGGAATGAGACATTTTCACGGAGAAAAATGTACCCTATATGTAGACCCAGACTATAAACAAAAACCATACTAAGTTTCATCAAAATCCGTCCAGTAGTTTTTGCGTGATGCCGGAACAACCATGGACACTTAAGAGTTTTATTATTTATATAGAATAGATAGATATACGTATTTCGATCACCCTGTGATCATCTTTCAGAGTGAAATGATGCTAGGGGTTACAGGTTGCTTTTTTTTATAATCTCAAACGACCAATCAGGGACAATATGACCAGGGTGTGGGTTGAACAATCAGAGATCTGTACAACTATTGCCGAATAATTAAAGGATTATACAATTCAAGAAGTTATAAGAGCTTAACATACTAGTAAATACAATTCATAATTAATATTATTTTGGGAAATGCCAGTTATCATTTGTCATCCACCCATAACCTTGGATACGGACTAAATCCATGATCACAGGGTGATCGAAATACATATACAGTATCACCCGCTTATAGCGAAATTCAAGGGAACAGAGTTTCTTTTCGTTATATCCCGATTTTGTTATATCCGAACGTAATAAAAATGTACGTACAGTCATAGAATTAAAACTAAGCATAAAACTAGGCATAATCATTGTTTTACTCAATTTTATTCAGTTTGAAAAAAATTCGATATTGTTTTCTGTTTCATAGATTTTACATAACTTTTGTTTATAAATTTATGCAAGTTAAAATAACTTCCAAATCTTTCGTTTGGCACATCACCGTAGATGGTTAAGTAATTTTTCACTTGATTCATCGGCGAGTCCATCTGCTTCGATGATGGTATGGGCGGTTCTGATTCATCGTCACTTTCTTGGCTCTCCTCTCCGCCATCTTGGATTCTCTGGCTCTGTTCCGTGATGGCGTGCTTCTAAAATCTTTAACTTTAGCTCTACAGATAGAGAGTTTCGCTTTGGTTTAGCCATGTTAAACTCCTTGAAAGATTTTGCCTGAATGACTTGACAAAATCAACCAAGCCCATAAATGCTCATGGGCCTTGCAGTTAACCATGTGATGGCACAATCATATGATTGGTTCAAGTACAATCACGTGATCGTTCAACTAGAATGGCGGCCGTGGTGGCGGGAATGTTTAACCAACCAATCACAATAAAGAAAAATCGCAGTTAGGAAAAAATGTTACATGTGTCTACGCATTCGGTCTAGACCGACTTATAGTAACAATTAGTGATATTTTCCGAATAAATTTCATCGATTTCCCTTCGCTGTAACCGGATTTCTTTCAAAAACATTTCTCAATAAACGTGTAAAAATGCATAGAAAATAGACTGATGGGGATGGGACTGAATTTTTTTTGCTATATGCGGGTGTTCGTTCTAACCGTGTTCGTTATAAGTGGGTAATACTGTATGTGATAATAAATTTATCCTACATTGTGGATAAGAGGTTTTATTTGGCTTATTATGATGTTTATCCACAGTGTTTGGTTGGTTTCTAGTTCTTATATAATTCTTTAGCTCTTGCTGCCTCTCTGTTTTATAAATTAGATAAAGATTAGTTTAAATTCTATAGCCTTTTGTTCTATTGTAGCTGTGCTTCTAAGATTTTGTCATTTCTCTGATTCTTTCGTAGTTTGTTGTTTTTTTTTTCATTTGCAGTGTCCCGAGTGTTACCTAGATGGGCTTTGTTTTAAGGCCCACTTGTAGAGGGCCGAATTGAGGTTGATCAACCACGGACGAGTGTACTGGTCCTAACTGAATCATTTATTTGTGTTTCATTGTAGTTTTTGGGTACTTCGTTACTATTTTATTTACCGTTATCAATATGTTTTGTAATTTTATTGTATGACAATAAAAATAGATTGGGAACAACCGCAACTTTGGAGGTTCCGTACGTTTATTAATGGGAGTAAATAGGATCTAAGAATTAATGGAGGGTCCTCTTTAAGTAAATTAACTTGGGGTTAATTTTTAATAATTAGTAGTTTTCTTTTTTTTCCGCAAACCTTAGTGTATATTGCTCTGAGCAGACAAATGGTCACTGCATGCATTCTGACAAAGGCACGTCAGCAGAAACGGCTAGAATTTGCATTCTAGTACAGGAATTGGACCTCTCAAGACTGGCAAAGGGTTGCCGTCTCCAATCAGTCATGGTTTCTGCTCCATCGAGTAGATATATGTTGTATTAAGAGAGTAGAACAAATTCAGAAAAGAAAATTTTTTTAATTAATTAAATGATTTGTTTAAGCAAAAACTAATATCATAGTCCATGTTATTAACTGTTATTTCAAATTTAAGATCACCCCCTACATTCAACATCAGCAGAAAATGATTACACCCAGAAGGTACGTACCATTATCAGAGGTGGGTGGATATAGGAAGGGTGTCGGAAGGAAGCAGAAAATATTGCAATTGATGGAGTCATGGCGAAACATAGTGATTTATCCGACCTCCAGAAGGGCATGGTCATCGGCTTCCGAGCCAAGGGCCGCAGTATTTCCGAAAAGGCTAGTTTTGTGAACTGTACGCGTGCCGCCATGGTGAAAGTGTACCGTGCATGGCAGAAAGGCAATATCCAAAATCAGCAACCTGCTAAGTGTGGGGCAACGACGACTACAGAGATGTGTGCAAGCAAACAGATGTGCAACTGTGGACAACTGACCTCCCAGATGAACCAGGGGGCTACCAAACATGTATCCTCAACGACAGTTCAGCATATGGGGCTCTGCAGCAGACGGCTAGTTCGTGCACCAATGCTGATGATTGTTCACCAGCAACTGGACAGCAACAGATTGGCGAAAGGTGGCTTTTTCCGATAAATCACGGTTTATGCTCCATCGAACAGATGGGCAATGGTGTATACGGCATTCAGCGCCAGAAAACAAACACCCTGCAACATGTGCCACAAGGGTCCAGACCGGAGGAGGCAGCATTTATTTATTTATTTATTTATTTGAAGGAAGGAAGTACAGAAGATATCCACCCATGTCCGGTATGGCCATTGGCCGACAAGTTAGGTCCCTGGGTGGAAGTAATCTAATAGATAGTTATTAAATTGACAACAACTGCAAAATAGGTAAGATATTAATAGGTGGATTTAGTAAGAAGAAGGTAGATATGGAAGGGGTGGTGTGTAATTCGGGGGAAAAAGTATCCCATAGTTTGAATGGTCTGGGAAATGTTTTCATGTATGGCATTCTCTGGGTACACTCACCATTGTGGATGGCACCATGGATCAATGGAAGTACACATCTGTCATTTTGGACCTGTCCACCCCTACATGCAGATTGTGTTTTCTCAGCACGATGGCATCTTCCAGCAGACCAATGCGACGTGCCATACAGAGGGCAGTGTCCGTGCGTGGTTCGAAGAGCACGAGGATGCGTTTACGGTACTCTCTGGCCCCCAAACTCCCCAGATTTAAATCCCATAGAGGATCTGTGGGACCACCTCGACCGGGTTGTTCGTGCCATGGATCCTCCACTGCGCAACTATGGCAGCTCTCCACAGAACTGGAGTCAGCATGGCTTCACATCCTTATCAATAAGGTCCAGAACCTTATTGACTCTCTTCCTGCCCGTCTCGCAGCTGTCCGCACCGCAAAAGGTGGTTATTCTGGCTACTGATAGGTGGTCACATTAATGTGACTGGACTGTGTATGTTCATAATTACAAACGAATTTGATTTAAAAATATCTGAAAATACTTTAATGTGTAATTTTTTCTTCATCATACTCTACCTTGGTAGAACAGCTCTTCAGCCAACGAGTGTGTAATGCTATGTATTTCCTATAATCAAAAATAGAGTAAAATAATAAAATAAGAATTATAGTAATATTAAATATTTACAACACAATCAAAAATTTATTTCTCTTAAATTTAAATGCATGTTTTAATCATTTAGTGCAATTTAATACAATCAATTATAGTGCACTTCCCATTAATGCGTATTTCATTTAAATTACGTAATATAAATTTTTTTTGTCTGTTTGTTTGTCAGAGCACAATTAAATATCTAACAATCTCAAAATTCCCAAATAAATGCAATAATTGACAAACAATCGTGGAGTAAAAATGACATGGGTCATAGAAAATAAAATAGTAGGCTACGAAGAGATATCATAAAGTAACGGCCTTAATTTTTTTCAAAGAAGAATACAAAACATACAAGTAAACAATTAACGAGGGAATCCCTCGAACATGTATGTCACAGATTTCCACCAAATTGAAATATTAGAAATTGAAGCTACATTAGATGCTTGCAAAATAAGAGTGTGAAATTTTGTTTCTTTCAAAATAAACCACAAAAACGAAAAAATTTGAGCCCACATAGCCATATAAGGACTCCATTGTTAAAGCGATGTATTAATGCGCTTAACGGAACTTCTTTCTTCCACTACTCACAGCAATAAGCACGAATCCACTTCAGATGAAATAGACAGCAGCAGACGGCAATTGAATGGCTTCTCAAGTTTCTAAACAAACTTAGTTTTTAAAAATAGATTATTACAATTAGCTAATTGCCTTCCCGTAAAAAATGTCTAGATAATTAATAAACATTTCCTTAATTTATTATTTCATTTTATTAAGTAATTCGTTAATCAAACATGTGCTATGTCGTGTAATATGTTGCATTGGTGAGGGGGTATGTATCGCGGTGCTTTATAATTTTAAATAAAAATAGTATTCATGGATGCCTACCTCATCTTAAAAATTATTTCGAGACGAATAATTGTACAGCAAAATTAAGGTTTTATGCTTAATAACAGTGCTCTAACTGCAATTCTTTGGCGATCGCCGCTAACAAGTTCGCTTCCCCTCTTTCCGCCATGTTTGTTGAACTCTGTGCACTTCCGGAGCGCTTCACTGCCACGCAACACTACCACTTCCACGGTGTACTTGTGTGCAAAAAAAAAGGCTATGTGCAGTACCCTTGTAAGTGCAGCTGAAACTACATGTGTTTGTCTACTATTCCACATATGGACCTTGACGTTAGAGGCATTTGTGACGTTGCCCCCTCCCCCCTCTACTATGACCCCAACACCCCGGAATAGTTAGTTACCGGAATAGTCACGGGAAGGGACTTGTCAGGAGTCTGAGGGAAACGCATTGGTTGCACTGAAAATAAAACAAACAAACAGCCACCCACACAAGCTTAATTTCATGGAGTACTTTTTATTTTCTAAGTGCATTTACTCCCATACAGGTATACACGCTTAAACAGTGGCCAAACAATACTACATAAAACAGCTAGATCAAAATTCTATACTATGCTAGAGGGGCCCCTTTAATTAATTATAGTGAACTTTTAATGCTAATGTCAACAAATAATATTAGAGGCGGCAGCATCTAAATGCAGCTCCATGCTTCTGAAAGTGAAACGACCAATCATGTATCGAGGAATGAGTTTCCATTTGCATCTACACATGCATAGTGACTACAAGACAGGGGCAGTGCCAGCAGACAACGAAGCTTGAACAAGAACACGGGAGTCAAATATTCCACGATACGAACGCCACCAAGCGCTATGTGGACCCTTTTACTATGACTGGGGGGGAACACAGGAACCCCAGTTCCCGTTTCTTGCGAGAGGCATGCTGTTGATATTGGGAACTCAGCCTCCTTATGAGGCTGGGATTCGCCTGCGACACGTGACCGCTTTCGCACCTCCTCAATTTATATGCACTACATATACATTCATCCTATTAGACTTGTCTAACATCTACATAAAGCAGAAAATAAAGCCGACAGAGATATTACAAGTAACAGAGCAGATATCATTATTCGTTCTAGAGAGCGCATGAAAGTTACAGCGAACTGCCTAAAACACGGACTGTTACATCTAAACACTCCTCCGAAGCGACGGGATCACAACACACACTCTCGGGGACTCTCTTGGGGACTCTGTATCATGCGGGATTCCGATCGCGGTAACAAAAGTATAAAACAGTACACTCACCATAGCAGTCATCTAATTGCCCATGCTGCGAGTCGCATGACCCGATGTTATGACTTACGTTCCTCGCAACCGGCGCCTAACTGGCGATATCCATCGGGCGACGACATACAAGATCAGCAGCAAAAGACGCTTACAATAATCGACAAAACTCTCACTGTCACAATATTATGGATTATATGGGAAGGTGCGGAGCTTAGTATAGTTTTTCGTTGCATTTAATCATCTTGCAATTACTGCTGAATACATACTCCACACTTTCAACATGGTAGACGGCCATTCCAAACATCAGTTAGTAAAAAAAACAAAGTCCCGTCCAGCGAACAGAAGACACATCCAATCACTCTCAGAACTTCAAGCTGAGAGAACAAAATTATTAGAAAAAACGTCATAAACAATAAGAAAACATGTCTTCGACAGCTTCTCGGAAAAACATCTCCGATAACAATGACAATTTAACAATACTTGATCGCTGTCGAGATCGCAAAGAGCGACAACAGCCAAGCAATTAAGAGTTTTTAATAATAGAACAGAAAACTTAACAAAACTTTTATTACACTAACATTTTATTTGTTACTAGGAAATAAAACACAAGCCACCACACCACGACAACAACAACACGGACGGACAAAACGCTAATTATTCAACACACTACACCTGGATTCAACCCACACAACGCACTCACAAAACCACTCAATCACCCCCTCCTGTTCATTCCACGCCCAAAACACACGACAAAATAAATAAATTTATAAAATAAGACCAACACCCACTAGCACTCACTAAAACATTCTCAACTGACACACATACCACCCACGCATAAACACATACACAAAATAATTTGCCTCTGCCGGGCGCAGCACATTGCGCATGGCAGATTTGTCCTCGTCAGTCTCAAACCTCTGAACACCCAGAAATCTCATCATGGGCTACAGGCTAGGTGGTCCAGAACCTCCCAACCGAAACAGACCAGTTTTGCTTTGACGACATTGGCCATATGCGGGCGTGCATTGTCACGAAGAAGTCGAAAATCATTTCCTCTTTCTGGTTGCTTATACCGAATACAGACTTGCCAACATTAGGAAGAGAAAAATCCTGCAATTTATGGCATCGAAAAACGAACAATCTTGAGCAAAGTTTAAAGTGTTGTTATTTTCTATGCACTTACAATTGTCCAAATGTTTTTGTGTACTCATATGTTTAATAATATCTCCTTTGCCTTTATGAGCAACTGAAAAATCACATCTGCAAATGGAACAAAAGGCAAATTGTTGTCCCTTTCTTGATTCAATAATACACGGATAATCTGTCGTAAAACATTTTTTAAAAGTGGAATGATATTTCCTACCAGCCATCATGTAATTAAGTCCGTAGAACAATAGATTAAGCCATGTTCTTGTTAAGAATAAACTTGCGATGTTGTGCAAAAAACTTAACGCACTGAATTTCACATAGCATGTGCTGTCGAAACAAACGTCAATTTGGAAAACTTGAAACACGTACTTCCGGTGTTCGTCAAGTGCACTCCTTCAGGAAGTGTCTACAGCGCCACCGTTCATTAGCGTAAAAAAAAAGTAAACGTCGCATTAACAGTCGAAAGTAAGATCAAGAATTTCAAACATTTCTCCTCGTTATTTTTTACTTTACACTAAG
Organism: Rhysida immarginata; assembly: GCA_023313115.1. Taxonomy (NCBI): domain Eukaryota; kingdom Metazoa; phylum Arthropoda; class Chilopoda; order Scolopendromorpha; family Scolopendridae; genus Rhysida; species Rhysida immarginata. The sequence goes on along the minus strand of JAHWFO010096246.1, from coordinate 94,509 downwards.
AATAAGTTATTCATAACGGAGTCAGGCAATTTTAATTTAAAATCCGGAACCCCAGATAAAGTAATAAAATCCGGTATTACCGGCCTAAACCCGGAGAGTTGGCAAGTCTGCAAATAGCATGCCGCAGTTTAATCAACGTTTCACAATAGGTAGCGGCGTTGACGGGTGACCCATGAGACAGGAACTCTACGAGTAGGATGCCTTGCTTATTGCAAAAAACTGTAAGCATAATCTTTCGAGCTGAAGAGGAATGTGGATGTTTCCACACCATACTTACGGTTTTGGGCTCGGGTGCGAAGTGCAAGACCCAGGACTCATCTCCTGTGACAATGTCATTCAGAAACGTAGTTTCCTCCTTGTTGTACCGCTGCAGATGTTGCAGACTGCACACCATTCTGGTGTCAGACTTTTTGGAATCCATGTGAACAGATTTTGTGATACCCATAGACTTTTTGGAATCCATGCTTCTCATGCATCATATCCCATATAGATCCATAGGAAACATTTCACTCACTTCTTTCAAGCAAATGCGACCGTTTTCTGAGATTGTGTTGTTAATGTCCGCCCAGAACATTGTTTATCGGCAAGGCTAACTCTTCCTTCCCAAAACATTTTATACCATTTGCACACATTGGAATAATCCAGACGGTCAGCACCGTAAACTTCTACCATTTCCCCACGAATTTCAGTGGGTTTCTTTTCGGAAAAGCTTGCTGTTCTTCCACTGTAGACGATGTGATAGCTGCAGCAATTTGTAAAACGATTGGTAGAGTGCGTGAGGAGGAACTATTCTTGTTGTGCAACGTCTGTGCAAGCACTCAGCCTTCTTTTGGCTATGTTAACTTTTACACAGCGACCATTTACACCCCTTTGTGGACCATTTCATTGGACTTAGAAATTTTCAGTGGCGAGTTTTTGGCCCACCCTGTATAACGAACTCTCTTATAGCAAAGTTAAATGAAATACCGGTTCTCTGGGTGGATCTGGTGTAAGTTTTCTACGGTTATAACGAAATCTGATATTAACGAAAATACGTATACAGTCGAACTTGAGTAACAAGAACTCTGATAACTTAAATACCCGGTTAACTCGAACGATATTGTAATTCCCATCCCCAGAGTATTTAATTAATAGAAATTTCTCTCATTAACTCAAACAAATTTTTAATAAATCCCAGATAACTCGAAGAAATTTTTGTTTTTAGTAAATAGATATTCGTAATTTAAAGCAAAAACTAGATTAAAGTATTACAAAAAGTAATACAAAACGGACCAAATTCAATTCTTCATCGACTTCCACTTTATTTCATTTTTCAACTTTAATTTTACCTACACATGACAAAGAAAACGATGCAAGAATATTTCGCGATTGCTAGCAGCCATTGTGAAAAACAAAACTTAACAAAATTGAGAATCGAACTTGTTGATTGCCAGCGTTCAATGGGAGAATTTTTAAACATAGTAAACGATGACACAAATTTGAGAAAAAAAGTGAATTCTCTATAAAGTTTCGAGCGTAAAATGGGTAAAAATAGATCATAAATGTTGTCAGATGAAAAATACATGATCAAAAACCACGAAGAGATGCCTTTCGAAAACGTTAACAAACCAGAAGTACATTCGGAAGTTATATGTCAAAACTGCGTTGGAGCAGACTTTGGGTTTGAACAGACTGCGTTTATACCGGGTCCAGTATTTGTATATTATATTTTATCTCGGAAAGAATTGGATGCTTGGATCGGTGCAGCAAGCTGTGTCAGATGTGAACTGTGGCGATCCATGGTAACAAAACGCGAGCTGGGTAACAAAGCGAAGCTCTCCGTCTTCAAATCTATCTTTGTCCCCATTCTCGCCTATGGTCATGAGGCTTGGGTAATGACCGAAAGAGTGCGATCGCAGGTACAAGCGGCCAAAATGAGATTTCTGAGAGGAGTGGCAGGTGTTACCCTACTAGATAGAGTGTACAGCAGCACAATAAGGGAATCTTTAGGTGTTGAGCCGCTACTTCTCCACATTGAGAGATCTCAGTTGCACTGGTATGGCCACGTGATACGGATGCCGTAAACTAGTCTTTCTAGGCAGTTGTTATTTTCAAAGCCGGTGGGTAAGAGACCAAGAGGTCGGCCTAGAACCAGGTGGCTAGACTACATGGAGAATCTGGGTTCGAGTCGCTTGGATATTAGCAGGGAGGACATGCACCTGATGGCGGAAGATCGCGATCGCTGGAGATCCTCCATAGGGCTGCTGCCCCCGCGACCCTAACGGATAAGCGGGTTTGAAAAGTAAGTAAGTAAGTAAATAAGTAATGAAACAGGAAGCGCTTTTTATGGGATTACTGTTATTGCCTAGAAATAGCCGAAATCCACATGTATTCGTATTAGAAAAATGTTAGATCTCGACACCAAAATTAAGATCATAAAGGAAGTAAAAGCTGGGAAGGAGAAAAAGGGACATTTGTGTTTGGTTATTAAAAGATCAACACAGTTTTTTTTCTTTGTCGGATACAAGGAAATCCACTTTAAATAAAAATAATTTCGCTATTTCTAGTCCACATTTAGAAAGAAATACAGTTATAATGAACAAAATTGCAGACATTAAAAATTCGTTATAAGTGGGTTCGACTGTATTTTGCTTATATGATTCATTCACTGATGAAGGTGGTTTATCCACCAAAATGTAAATCTGGGTCATTAAATATTTTAAGAATACCGATATTCGGGTCAAATTTGCAACAAACTTAGGCCTGGATTTACAAAAGCGTCATTAGCAACTTATCGACAACATTTCGTTGTTACAGCATCTAACAACGTTCATTGCTATTCACAAAACCTATCGCAAACGAAAACATCGTTAATTAGCTAAACATCATTACAGAATGTTTAAAATGGCAGAAGGCTTGCACAAGACGAAGAAATAAGTCGTATTCTAATGTTTCAATTGTGACTAAGCACTGATGAAATATCAGTAATCAAACACATTCATGATGTAGATATTCTAGGGATGTGATTTTTCTACTGACCGAGAGGCTCAGTTGATGTACACTGTCATGTCAATGAATTATGATCAGTACCCCTTTAAGGCACATGCATGGTTCGCCCCAACAACGATTGCACATTGCAAAATTTGCATAACAGGCTGAGAGAGCTTTAAAGTTGGTGCATCAAACGGCAGGTGCACGAGCCTCAAGATGGGTAAACATCCAGATTTAACGGACATCCAAAAAAAGGGATGATAATAGGCTATCGCAGCAAGGGTGGCACCATCTCCGAAACGGCGCAATTTGTGAACTCTTCACAGTCCGCTGTAGAGAAGGTGTACAAACAGTGGACAGCAGGGACAGAAATCGCGTCCCAACGCCATCACTGTAAAGGGTCACGAGCCATCGACTGACGGGGTGAGCAGTGCATACGAAGACTTGTAAAAGGTGACAGGAGAGTCAAGGTCCATCGACCGACCACCAGATTCAACAGTGGTGCCAACAGACGTGTTTCCGACATTACCGTTGAACGCACCCTGCTACGGATGGGCCTGAACAGTCGACGCATGATTGCTGCACCCATGTTGACCAGGAGTTATCGTCAACGATGCCTAGACTTTGCACGTGAGCACCGCCATTGGACCACAAACGAGTGGGCTAAGGTCGCCTTCTCCGACGAGTCGAGGTTTTTGCTTCATAAGATTGACGGGCGATGGCGAGTGCTTCGTGAACGCCATGAAAAGAGACTGCAGGACTATTGTGGGCCGGAAACAGGTTGGTGGGGGTAGTGTGCACGTGTGGGGGATCTTCTGTTGGGAGCAGTTAGGTCCACTGATTCGTCTAGAGGGCAATTTGAATGCCTGTGTCTATCTGCCAATCGTAGCGGACCAGGTGCACCCGTACATGCTCATGATGTTCCCCCAACGTGATGGTGTGTTCCAGCAGGACAATGCACCCTGCCATAAGGCACGTCTCCTTCTGGATTGGTTCGAGGAACACTCTACTGACTTTCGAGTGCTCCCTTGGCCCGCTAATTCGCTGGACATCAATCCAATCGAACATCTGTGGGAGCACCTTGATCGCCATGTACGGCAGCTGGACCCGCTACCTATGACTCTCGAAGCTGTGTGGACAGCGCCACAAGCGGAATGGACTGCCATACCATCGGACACTTCTTGCGTCCATGCCACGACGCCTAGCAGCAGTTACAGCTGCGAAGGGTGGCTACTCCCATTACTAAGCGGGTGGTCATAATTCAGTGATATGACAGCGTATAAATGAAAGAGCAAATTGGTGAACTTGTTCAATCGTTCCCTGCCTCCTGGATAAAAGGTATTGAATTTTGAATAATTTCTTTCTATCAAATGCTTCTTCTGTTTTTGAACACTTGATATTTCTAGAAAGAGTCCTTTTTATTTTTTTTTTTTTT